>VBSM01003148.1:21747633-21768926 GCA_008086735.1 Cheirogaleus medius | reverse complement strand
ACATTTTCTTAAAAGTTTATTGGTCTTGAGTGGGTGGCATAATGATGTGCTAATTAGATCTGGGAGATCTACTGCTTTCTAGCTGGGTGACCTTGTGCAAGTTACATGAATAAGCTTTGTTTCCTTTACCATAAAATAGGGGTGACATTAATTGAACTTTCTTCAAAGTTTTCTTGTTGGAGGGAGCGAGGGTGCAGAGGACTCCCCACGTCGCCAGGTATGCAGTAGGTGCTCAGTAAGTGTTAGTGATTACTATTTTTAACTCACGCAGGAGAACGGAAGAGCACAAGGTAGTTTGGGCTGACTGCTTATTTGATGAGCATCATTTCCAGCGTCCAGCGTCAATGAAAGAGGCTGACTCTGGTTGGCCACCAGCGACTTGTGTCTTTAGGTTCGTCACATGCACTGGAAATTCTCCACTCAGGGAAGGCCTGAGGGGAGGGCAAGAGAAAAACACAACAGAAACAATAGCCCAGTCGTCATACTATGACTCGGTCGAAACCTCGGCTTTCTTTCCATTCTCATGGAAAGGCGCAGGCTCCACACTGGGAGCGTCGTAGATTCGGCAAGCTGTGTGGTGCCACTCTGAGCTGGGTTTTGTCTGCTCTTCGTGCACACCCTTCTGCTCTCAGTCTGTGAAGGGTGCACATGAACGTGCACTGTGTAGAAATTTGATATCGGGGGTTCAGGGAAAGCTGCTTCTCGCCAGATCGTGGAGGAGATCACGCTCTGCACACGGGACTCACGGGACTCACGGGACTCTCACGCATCCGCTTCAGGATTCAATGGTGCTGATTTCAGAACGACCTTTGGGGGGAAAAATGGTCATAACAAGTTGCCAACTCCCAAAGAAAATACTGCACCAAAAAATGGAATGGTATTTCATTGGAGACGAGTTTAGAAAACAGAGCTCCGGGTCCCTGTCTTCACAAGTACGTGATGCCACCTAGTGACAAGGGTTCAAAGTGCAGGCACACTGTTGAGCCATCCAGGTCTCTGTGGCCCACACAAGAGTGGGAAGGTGAGGGGTTTAAGGTCTTCCCCTGCTTGTTTTGCAGGGCACGTCAACCCATTTGACTGCTAAGCTCGTGCTGTGTAAATGTGAGGCTTATAGGTGGGGGTGTTAAAAGATTGCTTTAATGACAAGCAGTTTATTTTTCCACAACAAAACAGGAACACCAGAAACTTCAGAGTTCAGTTCTGGCAGCTGCCTCTTCTCAGAAAGTTCCTCTTAATACTCACACCATTGGGGATGTCCCGTTTTTGAAAAGGGCATCTGCGTTTCCTGATGGGTTTCGTACTCAGGTTTGGGGGTGATTCTGCTGGGCTCCCAGACTTGGCTTTCTAGTAACACAAACTAGTAGTGTTGTTTGCGTTATTGCTTGGTGCTTTCCGAAGTGCAGACGATCTTCCTGTGTGTGGCTGGTTAGCCTCTCTGTTTCACAGAACAGAAAACTAAAGCAGAGAAGTTTCGAACTTGTCCAGGATCATCAACTAGAAACTGTGGGGCTGGGACTGAAACCAGGCGACGCGACTCCAGGACCCACACCCAGCAGCGCGGCCACACTGTCTAAGTGCGCGTTGGGCTCTAACTTGGGGCACGGGCCGCAGTGGCTGACACTGGGGAGGACACGTGAGTCGTGACCCCTGCCTGTTAACACATTGCCGCCTTAACAGACACCCGCTGAGTGCCGGCCCCTTTACTTATTTTACAACAATCAAATGAAAGCAGGAATTCTTAACCTCATTTTGATGAGCAATTGAAACCCAAAGAGGTTAAGTAACTTGCACATGGTTGCACAGCTGGTTAACAGTGAATTTGGGTGGCAAACCCAGCTGTTACTGACCCCCAATATCCGATTCTTGCCACTGTGGGTGCCCTTAATTTATAGGAGATAACGAAGGTGGACAAGCCTCGACTTTCCAGGAGAGTTTCCCCTTCAGCCTTCAAGGACTGTCAGAATACCAGTTGTCCTCCCTGTAAGAGGTAATTTGAAATTCACAGAATGTCTGTCTTGAATACAAAGACTTTTGTCCAGTATTTACACCTTCCACTCCCCTGGCATTGGGGGGGCGGTCTGTCTGCTTTCTCAAGACCGGTTAAGCAGAGTCTCCAGGCCAAGCTGGGTTGAGATATTTCCCAGCCTGCGCTGGGTGGCAGGCTTGCTCCAGTGGCTTCGCTGTGTTAGGACGCTTCACACTGCACTTTCTTGGTGTCTCCTGCTGGTCTGTTTTGCCCCCTGATGTGCCCATGTGCAGACAACGTGGAGCTTGCAGGACAAAATGCGGAAATGTGAGAATGCTTGGCCAGGTAGCTCACACAAGGAGGACAGTAAAGCAAACACAAAATGAACATTTGGCATCATCACCGTCATCAAAGTCAACGGAACGAAATGCAATAGATCAAAGTGCTCTTCCCTCCTGTGACCAGAGTTGTTCTTCCTGGAAGAAATTGCTACTGACAGCTCCTTTGGTGCACTTCCAGAAATTTAAATAGAAATAGAATAGTAAAGGTGTAGATCGCATTGAGCATTCTAGTTCTTTGGTTTAGGAGAAAAATTCTGCACACAAAAGTAAGAATATCCCTTCTGACAAGGACAGAGAACTTTTATTCATATCCTCTTAATAAACTCTCTAGAATGAATTTTTCTTTAGTTTCCTTTTTAGTTCTTACTTTGATATAACTGATATTGAATTCTTTCTGTATTTTTGTGGGTACATCAGGAGCATCCAAATATCTACCTCGGCTAATATTTGGGTGTTAAAGGAAAAAAACCAGAGACCTCTGCCAAAGGGCACTCAAGTCTGAATAGATGGATGAGAAGGGTATGGCCTGTTCACATGACTATAAAAAGTTGACCAGGACTTAATGCCAAATATGCTTTAAGCTATCAAGTATCAAAGGAATTAAAATAGTATAAATTTGGATCCCAAATTGGGAACTGTGTATAAATGGAAGTAGCAGTTTTTGGTAGGCAGTTCTCTGTGGTATCTTGCATTTCTGCATGCTTTGCCTGCACAGATCTAATTGTTTTTATTCTGGACTATTATTCAAGGATGGTTACATAGCAGACAGCCTTGGAAAACTAAGATAGTGTCCCTTTCTGGAGAAAATGACAGGTTTGTTTATTGTCCAGTATAATAAGGACAATGTTTCCTTCTGGGGCAAAACTCAGGCAGGTTCACTGCCCGTATAGGGATTTGAGTTCCCTGAGCTCAGTGTTCCTGTCCTGTAGGCCCCCTGGTATGTGTGCAGGCATGTGGCCCTGTGGGAACTGGGGTTCAGGAAAGTGGTTCAGGCGCTGACACTCTGGCTACTGCCATTACCGTGAGTAATAAAGTCCTTTGTTTCTACCCAGGAGTCTCCTATCTTCTGTCAGTATCGATGAGATTGTGCCATGCTGAATTGTTAGCTTGCGCATAGGATATAATCTCAGACCCGCCATAGTTCTTAACTATGGTATGTAGAATAACAAAAAAAGAAAATCAGTGACAGTGATTTCGTGATTAAAATTATATATTCTTCAGGTGATCACGATGCCCAAGTCACGGGAAGACACCAGTGAGATAAGGGGATAAATGCTCCAGTAATAAACTTACAACCTTCCAAAGTCAGTGTCGTCTGCGAGACTGAGGAATGTCAGCACAGGCATAACAAGGCCAGGCCTCTGGCTGCCGTTCTGTTGGGACATCCTGGCTGAGCCCAGCTGGCAGGACGGGAGGCTCGGATTCCTGGAGGCTACTGGAGGGATGTCTGCAGGGCAGATGTTTATGGAGGTAGGCGGACATCCCTATGGTATATGAAATTCAAAGCAGACTAAGGCAAATTGTTGTTAATTAAACTTATATTTAATTCACAAACGCATGTCACATATATTATTAGGCTTTCAAAAATGCATTGAGGACCCCAGAAAGGTCTTGTTTATGGTGGTTATACCTATTGCTATTTATGGCATTAAAAATTAAAACTGAGAAAGCAAAAAAAGTATTAATTTATTTAAAATAAGAGTAATATAATTTCATATCAGCATAAATAATTTTTTATGAAAATAACTCTATTTTCCAAAACTAAAGAATTTACTGCAAAAATGACATCATTTTATGATTTTCAAAATCTCTTAAACGTCTGGCTTCATAGGAGACAGCTGAATTCTCCCATCTACTTCCTTCAATCTGTTGCGGTATCTGAGCCATGTTGCCGTTGGAAAAAACCACCAAGCAATGAGGATGAAAGTGAGCAAGGCAAAGAATATTTTCATATTTGTATACAATAGTTTGACCTTACAGACCCCCTAAAAAGATCTTGAGGATTCCTGGGGTCCCTGGACCACACCGTGAGACACAAAATAAAACAAGTGTGCAAGACGGAAAACAAATAAACCAGTAATTTAGGGAACAGTGTTGTGTTGATTTTAGGGTATGAATGCCAAAAGTTTAATTTTTGAAATTCCTAGTAAAAGTTTCAGAAGAGCCCCTTAATTCTATTTACTTTTGTTAATTAGGAAACCGAGGAATTTCCAGCAGAGTGGCCCATTGGCCTGCCATCAGATGCCTGGGGAATAATCAAGTTTTACACTTGAGAGAATTTTATTTCAGGCTCTAAGAATGTGGGGTTTTGATAACATTTTAAAATAATACCCTTTCTTCCTCGGGCCCAGAGATGAATGCGTCATTTAGCATAATGACGATATACGATATACAGAATAAATCATTGGCTTGGGTGCCAAAGCAACCACAGTTTGAAAGAAAGTGTAGAATAACAGTTGGGTAACTTTAGGCAAATTATTTAGCCACTCTGAAGCTCAGTTTCTTCATCTGCCATGTGGGAGTAATGATGAATCCCAGGCTTGGTGAGAGGATTCTACTCACATATCCCAAGTGTGCTGCCTGGCATCCCGGAAGGTGCAAGGCAGAATCCCCAACTGTGTTTCCAGCTGGGATTGGCAGTCATCACGCCGTGCATCCGCTTCTGCTAAAGCACACCTGGCCACAGAAACGCCCCACTTTGCCAGGCGGCTCCTTCCACACCAGAAAGGCCTAATCACTAGAAGACTTACGGAGCTAAAATCTCCCTCCATCATTTCACATTGGTCCCTGCTCTGAGTGCAGTCTACTTCTCTGTCCCAGGACAGCTCTTCAAACATCTCTGCTCTCTAGATTAAACACTGTTGCAGCCTTCAACAGTCACATGCATGATGTTTTGGGCCGTGTTCATTTTCCTTTGGACACAAAGAGGGACTAAGTCCTGGACATCAGGAGATCAGGTCAGACACAAATCATAAAACATACGTGCTTTTCCTTTCCGTGCCTACCTTTCGGTGTGTTTGTGGGGTAGTTGACTAGGCCTAACTGCACCTCATCCTTGTATTGTGCCGCGGCCATTTGAACACTCTTGTTTGCTTGTTACTTAATCGACCCATGATATCGATCGTGGTGTGTACTGACGGCCGGAGGGGCAAACGGTTGTGTGCAGAAAGCAGCGTCCTGCCAACTCTTCGCAGTTCTTTCTTTCTTCATTTCTGCAGTATTGCGTTGGGTACCGTGACACTGACTTCCAGGTTTAGCCCGATGAGTGAAATGAACTTTGTTGGCTTAAGAAACGCTCGTGCTTGTCTGTAACCTGGTGAGTCACTACCCTCTCCTGGGTAAGCTAACATGAATGGTCACTTCAGTGTCGCTTTCAGGCAAGCCTTGGCCTTTGCCCTAGATTGCAGTCAAAGTGCTGGCATCTTCCCCTGCGCGGACTTTCCACATGCTTCAGAGTTTTCAGTGTCACAGAGGTCAGAGCCTTGAGAGGTACTAGTCAGCCTTAGCGTATTCCCATTTCTGACCCAAATAGCTACAAGAACTTCCCCTTTTAAAGTTCTCCCTTCGCGTGTTGAAATTGCAAACTAGAGAAAGCACACAATTTCAGGTGCAACAGCTTTTTCTCTAGCTCCAAAAATCCCAGGAGTTTCACCAGTGACTTTTCACTCCCCAGCTGGAAGTCAGAGCAAAACTCGCTGTAGTCTCTCCTGGGGTCCATGTTTTGGATCTGCCTCTGGGGATCTTTCGGGGGTGGGGTTGGGAACGCATGTTCCGTCATAAAGGTCCTGTGCAGGGGTTTTGAACCATGCCACCCAGTTTCTCACGAAGCTTCCCGAGCTTGTGTCTCTTCTGAGTCTGTGGCCCGCGCTGCGTGGGCGGGAGGTGGGAGGCGCTCCTGGGGCGGGAGCAGAACGTAGTGACCGGCACGGCGAGCCTGCTTCGGCTGGCCGGGGCGATTGGGAACTCCGGGATCTCGTTTCTATTCCTTCTCTGTGAAGGAGCCCTAACTGCCTTGTTCTGGCTGTGGAAGTAAGGCCACTTACCCGGGATATTCCTCCTCCATCCAGACCCGTGGTGGGAGAAGCAGAAGGGCTCAGCGGGGTCAGATCTCTGGGACAGGCGGAAGTGCTTGCTCCTCCTAAAGGCAACATGAGCCTGCTTGAGAGTCCGCAGACTTTTACGGGTTGGGCACTTGGGAGGGCCAGCTAGAGTGTGGACAGCTGAACATCATGCCTTGAGCAGTCCTGCCTCAACTGTCCCTGCGGTCCCCAGATATGACCACGTCCAATGTGAGCAACGAGGCCCGTGGGCACCCGACCTGGTGTTCATGCCATCATAGGGCATCCAGTTTGGAGGCGGGATCTTCAGTCTGGAGCAAGGAGTTTAAAAATATATGCATTAGTTCCCCTTACTATGAAAATAATGCATATTTATACTGAAAACTGTGGCAAAGTATTGGAAAGCAAAAAGAAGACAAATGACACCCCAGTTCAGATATACCTACTACTACTAATTTGATAGCTCTTTCCAGCAATGTATATATATAAGATTAAATATGTTTATGTTTATTATATATTTCAATAAATGATAAATTATTTCATTTATCAGAAACTATTTGCTGGGTAGAGAATGGCAAGGGAAGCATAGCCCTTGCTCCGAGGTGAATGGGGGAATCAGGAAATAAAGGAGCAAAGACGTCATCACAAGCTCTGTGGAGGAGGACAGTGCTGAAGCTGAAAATCACAGCAGGGAACTGTCCACATGGTTGGTGCGGAAGAAGAGCTCCTTGGATAAATGATTAAATCCAAATCTGGCGAAGGAAATCCACAAGATGAGTCTGGAGTTTCTTGTCCTAAATGAAGAAAGGAAGCCATCAAAACCACTACTGTCATGTCAGAAAGATTCAGGAGCCGAGTTGAAGAGGTTCCCTCTGGCCAAATACAAGACAATCTGAGCATCAGTTAAAACAACGGCGGCACGAAAACATCAGCCGCGGTCCTGGGCACGTTCCCGTCAGCGCAGACCTCGTGTGGTGGCGCCATGAGAGTGTGATGCAGGATTGTTTACTCTAGCTTTCCATGCTTAGATATGTTCAGACACATCGTGTCCCAGTGGCCTGCAGTAGTCCCCACAGTAACACACTGTACAGGTGTGCAGCCTAGGAGCAATAGGCTGCATCATCTACCCAGGTGTGTAGTAGGTAGACCAGCTAGGTGTGTGTTAAGTACAATGTATGACCTTTGCACAGTGACGAAATGACCTAACGACGCATTTCTCAGGACCAAGCCCCATCATGAAGCGATGCACGAATGCATGTTTAAATTTATGAGTCCATGGTAATACTAAAACAACTCTCTCATTAATCACCTTTGGAAGATGCTGGGTGATTAACTCATTATTTTGAAAACCAGTAAATAAAGGGATAAAAATTAAACATTCATCTTGTGCCTGTGGTTAACCAGATAGTTGATGAGGGAACTTTCTCTTTGCAGAAGTATTCCAGAAGGGACAAAGGACGACAGAACCAGAAAGCATCACTTTGCGAATACTTAGTGAATTGATATATCTAGGCAATGATAGCGGAGGTCGTTAGCCTCACGGAAGAGAGGCCACCAGACATTATGTTTCTCCATGCGGAAGAATGTATGCAGTAGTCTTGTCAAAACAATGAACTTGAATCTCCCCAAAATCTCATCAACAGATCTAAGTGCCTGTTGACAGGACATCGGGGACGGAAGAACATGTTTAAAAAAGTCACAGAGATGCAACAGGCAAAATTCAGACTGCAGGAAAAAATGAGACTTTCTTTAGGATTATTGAGGGGATTAAACGAGTTAATATACATAAAGTGCTTAAAACAGTGCCTGGCGCTCGGTAAATGTTAGCTGTCGTGATTGCCATCATTGTCAGTATCATTTGACAACCTACACAAGGAGATCGCACTCTTGCCTGGACCGTGAGCAGCGGAGCTGACCAAGAATCTGCACATGTGAGGACGTGCGGCTGCCGGCGGTGGTGCCCGGGGCCACTGCTTCTGCCGAAGTCAAGGGTGTGCTGGGCTGGGGACCAGCCACCGTCAGCAGTGACACCACGTGGCTACAGTGGAACCACACAGCCAACACGGCCACCTGTGGGCTTGTCAGATTCCTCCACATTTGTTTCTAAGGAAGGGGAAATGAAGAAGGAAAAGGTGTAACGCTGGGGGCCATTGAATTGGACTATTAAGAGAGATGTGACCTTAATTTGTAGTCCACATATTATGCTGCATATTAGTTATATTCCATTCTGTGTATATTTTTTTACTTTTTAAAAGACAGACTTTGTTTTTGAGAATAGTCTTAGATTGATAGAGAAATCAAGAAGGTGGCACAGAGAGTTCCCTCGTTACTAGTTACCTAGTTACTATGTAATGATGTAGACATGATAAGGTTACGAGCATCGCGCATCGGTGTGGTGTCAGTGCATCTGCTGCGATGAACGAGCCGACGCTGGCATGCTCCTGCTGACGGAAGTCCGCGCTTCACTCAGGCTTCCTTAGTTTTCACCTGATCCTGTTTCTGTTCTGGGGCCCACCTTGGCCACCACATCACGTTTGCTTGTTATGTCTCTTTAGGTTCCTCGTGGCTGTGACAGTCTCAGACTTTCCTTGTTTTTGATGACCTTGACAATTTTCAGGAGTATTGAATCAGGTATTTTGTAGAATGTCCCTTTATTGGGATTTTTTGTTTGTTTGTTTTTTGAGACAGAGTCTCGCTTTGTTGCCCTGGGTAGAGTGCCGTGGCGTCAGCCCAGCTCACAGCAACCTCACACTCCTGGGCTCAAGTGATCCTCCTGCCTCAGCCTCCCCAGTAGCTGGGACTACAGGCAAATGCCACCAGACCCGGCTAATTTTTCTGTTTTTAGTACAGACAAGCTCTCACTCTTGCTCAGGCTGGGCTCAAGTGATGCTCCTGCCGCTAGGATTACAGGTGTGAGCCACTACGCCTGGCCTCTACCGAGATTTATCCAATGCTGTTTTCTGGATGTTTTATCAGATGCTTTTAGACCAGAGTTACGGGTTTTGAAGAGAAAGACCACAGAACTGAAGTACCGTTCTGATCATATCGCATGAACAGCACATTGCCAGCATGGTTTATCGCTGTTGACGCCGACCCTGACCACCCAGCCGAAGGGGCCTTTGTCAGGTTTCTCTTTCGGAGAGTTACCTTCTCCCCCCCTTTCCATGCCCTGCAGTGGGAAGGAAGCCGCTGCCTGCACCGCACTGCCGGAGCCAGGGCCACCTCCGCCTCCGTGAGCAGGGAGCGCTGTACCTGCACACGCTACTCGGAATCCTTCTGCATGGGAGATTAGTCTTTTCTCCCTCTATTCATTTATTCCATCATTTGTTTGTCTCAGTATCAGTATGGACTCAGTTTATTTTACACACTCTTTGTATTTCTTAACCTTTTAAAAGTCTGTGTTTTTAAAACTATACATTTAGATCATTTCCTTTTTGTCGCATTAGAAAGAAAATGATAATGAACATGTATGTATTTAAGTTTTTGCTTATATCTTTGAGTATTTATTTGGCATATATTTCTAGAAATAGAATCTTGAAGTGGAAGAAATGAACATGGTAATGTGTTTTCGATATGGACTGCAAAGTTGTTTTCTAGGTGTATCACTCAGCTTTTATTCTAGCTGAACACTGTGCCAGCACTTGTCTCAACGTATCTTTGCAAGTGTTACACATACAAATTTGCTTAAAGATTTGTTAATTTGAGAGGAAAAAAATGTCTCACCCTTGCCAGCATTGAGTAGTATACAATTTTAAAATATTTGAGAAAAGATAAAAGAAAAATAAGTGTTGATATTTTAATTTGTGTTTTACTGCCAGTGGGAAGTGTGCATTTTTGCTGTTTTTCTACGGGGAAAGAAATGCCATTGCAGGGGTGCTCTAGCCTCTGTCTCACAACTGATCTGTGGTTATTGCTGAGTTTCTTTTTGTCTGCTAGAAAGATAGGGCCTCCCAGACATGGAAGAACATGAGGAAAAAGCATGTGGGAGCACGGAGGGGTGTAAATAGGTATTGTTTTGCCATGCTGCTCAGAAATGGTAGTTTCAAGCTAGGCACAGTGGCTCACACCTGTCGTCCCAGCATTCTCGGAGGCTGAGGTGGGAGGATCACTTGAGGTCAGGGGTTCAAGAGCAGCCTAGGTAAGAGCGAGACCCCATCTCTACAAAAAATAGAAAAATCAGCCAGACGTGATGGAGTGTATCTGTGGTCCCAGCTACTAGGGAGTCTGAGTCAGGAGGATAACTTGGGCCCAGGAGTTTGAGGTTGCTGTGAGCTATGGTCACGCCACTGCACTCTAGCCTGAGGGACAGAGTAAGACCCTGTCTCAAAAATAAAATGAAATAAATGATACTTTCAACTGTTTTGTGACTACGCTCTCTGTAGTGTAACCTGGATAGTCCCAGACTCCACCAGCTGGGAATACTGCCAAAGAAGTGGCTGTTATGGTTTTGCCCGATGACCTGTATTGGAAAGCACAGCTGCATTCACCCCTCAACGACTCTGCACTGCGGCTGGACATAAGGTATGCACGCCCCGTCCTAAGGCAGACACTGCACCTTCCAGCCCTGGAGGCCTCACGGTCAAGTCAGAGAAGCAGATACATGAAAAGTCGCCACTGTCTGTGCTTTAGGGGCGGTAAGCACAGCGAGTGAGTAACTTTCTAGAGATGGGGGTGGTTTCTCGGGGAAAGTGATATTAGAGCTGGGTCTTAAATAATGAGTGAGTGGGTTGGAGGAAAAAGAGAAGAGCGCTTGACTCTGAGATGCGGGGAAGCAGCGGGTAACTTGGAATGGGGCAATAGGATTTACTCTCTCACCGTGTGGCTGAGTTCTAACCCCGGAACTGAGCGGCAATGACACGCGCCACTTCCCAGGCTGGCCCATTAAAACCTTCCACGCATGTTCTCTGCTCTCTTCCCCTTCCAGATGGTTGGGGTGGGGACATCTGCAGGGGATTATGGGAGGTATCCATGACGATGGCACGGCCTCCATGACCCTGCCAACCTGATGATTTTGTGAAGGAGGGCTGTCCCTCCAAGATGTCACCCCCAGTAAGTGAGCTATCTTTGACTCATTATATACCAAACATACTAGCTTATTGTGTATTGGCTAAATACTAACCAACTAACTTACTGTAACTAATAAACCCCAGGGTGGTAGAGAGAAAGGAGTTTGGACTTCCTACTTCTCACAGTGGGCGTCCGTGAGATGTTGTTAACCACAACAGCGACGTGGCGAGTGCAGGTGGGATGAGTGGGAGACACGGTCTGTCGAGGGTTAGGGTTGAGACATGAGAACCCCAGGAGTGGGACAGGACTTTGCCTGTGGATGTGTCAGTTCACTGAGCAAAAGCTGCTAGACCTTGAGGGGGACATTCCACCGATCAGGGAGGTCTGCAAACGGACCCCACCTTGAAGTCTGAGGGCCTCAGCCTGGATGTCTGGAAACAACCGACCCGCTTGTAATCCGAAGGAGGAGAGAATGATCAAAGGATGTCGGCCCAGCAGACAAGAGCAGTTTGCTATTCTAAGTCCGAGGCAATGTTCCTATCTTTCTCCTGAGTTCATGTCTCAGTAAATGAGGAACTAGATAAAGTAGAGAGAAGTACGTGGTCTCTTTGTTCCTATTTAGATTATACGCTTTACTGCTGACTCACAATTTTATCTTTTTTTTTGACAGAGTCTCACTCTGTTGCCCTGACTAGAGGGCCATGGCATCAGCCTAGCTCATGGCAACCTCAAACTCCTGGGCTCAAGCAATCCTCCTGCCTCAGCCTCCTGAGTATCTGGAACTACAGGCATGCGCCACCATGCCTGGCTAATTTTTTCTATATATTTTTAGGTGGCCAATTAATTTCTTTCTATTTTTAGTAGAGATGGGGTCTCACTCTTACTCAGGCTGGTTTTGAACTCCTGACCTTGAGCGATCCTCCCGCCTCAGCCTCCAAGAGTGCTAGGATTACAGGCGGGAGCCACCGCACTCAGCCCACAATTTTATCTTTAACTTGTGTGTACTTAGCTAGTTCATTGTTACTTTGGAAGATCTTGAAACTTAAACTCATGGTACATACATGTAAATCTGTGACTGATAATAATTGTTTGCTGAAAGAATAAATATTGATGTGGGACTCCACTTGTGGCCTCCTGGCTCACGGGAATGCTGGAGGACCCCTGATTTTCCCATCACTTTATTCTATACTTTGTCTCTGTCTCCTTTATTTCCAATCTCTTGCGACGTTCCTGCCTGGGATCCAATTTGTTGGGAGAGTCGCAAACTCCCGGCACCCGTCCAATTCTCAGACAGCATCTTGGTGTCCAAGTTCTTTGCTCATCAGGATCTCCTCTGCCATCTTCCAGTGGACCGCACCAGCTTCTGCAAGTGCCAGATGCGAGTTCTACTGGCATCTAGAGCACTTGCAGAACGCTCAGAAATAAATTGGAAGCTATTTGAGGGAGATTGTTTAATGGCCACAAATTCCTTCTCTTCCCCCATGTATGCCCCGGTACAAGGCGACTTTTCTGCATCTTCTTTTGAGAGAGGGAGGGTGACCATATGACTTCCTTTGGTTGATGGGACATTAGCAAACAAGACAAAAGTAAAGGCTCCAAAAACCCTTGTGTGTTGGAGTCTGGCCTCGCTTGTGGCCTGAGTCTTCCATGTGAAGAAATCTGTATTGGCCTTAAGAATGAAGGAACGTGTGGGGAGGGAGCCACCGACACTTGCCAGACGTAGGAGGCCATTCTGGGTCCATCATCCCAGGCAATCCGTTAGGTGATGGTGACCTCATGAGAGACCCCAGTGAGACCAGCAGAAGACCTACTTCACTGAGCCCAGACCCAGTTACCCACCCACAGAATCATGAACAACACCCCACTAAGTTTTGGGGTTGACACAGCAACAGAAAACTGATACGACTAATGGGGCAGCTCAGTCCTAGATCATGCCAGTGTGGAATAAATGAGCAAAAGAGCCAGAACACAGCCCCCGTCACTTGGAATTCCTAGAGACTGCATACAGCGGCGGTGGGGACCTGCTCTGACAGGCCACGGACTTAGTTTCCTCACAACTGAATGAAAGTCAGTCCCTTAGTCCAGTTTCATTTCTGGTTCTCCTTCTACTTTGTTCATTCTCTTCTTTTTAGTTTCTCTTGCGGCAGCTTCTACTTTTTAGATGAATTAACTCTGCACAAATTCCTTTCTACTTAGGGTAATACCAGAATGTCGAAATATCCTTTGCTGTGGACACTCTTGTAGTTCTTCCACATGCAGCTCTAAGATTTCCCCTTTTCGATTTCTTGAAGATATCCCTCAATTAGGAAAGAACCTTCTTTAGATTTCTTAATATTTTCCTTGATTTTCTCCCGAGTTATATGTATGATGTGATCTTTACATTGTAATAGTTGTCTGAAATTATAGATATCATTCATGCAGATCTCTGTATCGAGCTGTCCGCAGTCTCACAGGGATTGACCATGTGAAAAAAATCAGAATCGCACGATAGAGAGAAATTGTCAAGTATAAACCACTTGCTAACCAACTCTCCTTTCCATTGCATCACTAAAATGCATTTCTTGTTTAAGATTCCCTTTTCCATCTGAAAAGTATTATGGCTTTCAGACAAACTTTAACATCGGTGGCTCAGTGACATCCCTGCACGCCGTCCCTGCACTGAGAGGTCTCCGAGTACCTGGCTCTGCGCTGGGGCATGAGGGTGCAACAGATCCCGCCTCCAAGAGAGAAACACGGTAATAGCAAAACAACCTTAATCCAACATGCAAAGGCTCACTATAAACATACGCACAGGCATGATGGGAGCCGGAGGCCAGCGGCTGTGTTTGGGGCTCACGCGAGTCAGCAGGGCTTCCTGAGGAAAGGGGTGCCCGAGTTCCGCGGCCAATTCCAAGTAGGAGCTGGCCACGAGGCACACGCGGTCTGTGAGTAAGGAGCTGGAGTCAGGGCACAGCGACCGGAAGCAGGTGTGTGCAGGAAGCAGGTAGGCGAGCAGGCCATGGTGGCGACAGGGGACCGAGCGCGCCTGGCCAGTGGCATGAGACTCCTTTGCGCCATGCGAGGAGCGACATGGCATCTCACAGTGTGCAGGGAGCTGCGGGGAGGTTTCAAGTAAGGCAGCAATGCTGTGGGACGTGCCGGAGGATTTCAAGGAGCAAAGAGAGCGACTGGGAGGCTGTCGCTTTGTAAGGAACTGACTTAGGGTAGTGCTGGCAGCAATGAAAAGGAGATAAGTCAGCAAATGTTCGGGAGGCTGAGCTGGCAGAGAATGAGTTAAGAGGGACCTCCAGGGATCTAGCTTGGTGGGGAAGTGGCTGGCAGCTCCCTGGGAAATGGGCATATAAAAAGGAGCAGGTACCTGTCAACAAAGGAGGAGACCTTTACAAACTCTGCATAACCCTCTTAGCTCTATGGTATAACCATTGTAGTCATTGGCCCAGTTTGTTGCAGAGATGATTGGTTACTTCATCTACCTGGAACCTGTCTTTCTTGTCCTATCCCCTCAACTCCCTGTGCCCCGCAAGGCTTTTTTGGCTGAAGGATGAGGAAGAGAATGAGCCTGCCAGGTACAGCGGAAAGGTGATGCAGCCAGTTGCCAGTTTGTTGATTTAGCGCAAGTGGTAGGTACACACCTCCCAGTAAACGGCCCTGAGCCCCGCACCAGTGTGGGGAGGCAGGGTCTCCCTTCCTGATCAGCAGGGGCGCTGGAGGCTTCTCTCTCTCAGGGAGCCTAGATCGCTCCTGGCTGCCTTCCCAGGGCTCCTTGGCCCCGTGGAATATGTTAGTGGGCTTACAGATTTCTCTTCACAGGTTGCTTTGTGTCAGGAAAGAGGTTTTTGTTTTTGTTGTTTTCAAGACAAGCTGCTTTAATTAAATGAAAGGCAGGACGTTTCTTCCCGAGTGGTTAGAGCCTGCAGGTTATGTGAGCAATGTGCTGACTGGAGCCGCCCCTTGGCCAATTCTGCTACGCCCACCCGATGGTAAATAACATTTTCCAAAAAAATGAGGGCAGAAAATAAAACACCAGAGCATACACATAGTTAACGGAAAGAGAAAAACAAAATGAATATAAAACCTTTCACGCTTTTTCACTTTTAGGTAAAAAGTGTACATTGTTCTCTATAAAATATAATTTTTAAGAAAGAAATGTGCTTCACTGGCATTGTTATACATGCTCACTTTTCGTAGTCCATGGAGTCTTTTTTTTGAGACAGAGTCTCACTCTGTTGCCTGGGCTAGAGTGCCGTGGCGTCAGCCTAGCTCACAGCAACCTCAGACTCCTGGGCTCAAGCGACCCTCCTGCCTCAGCCTCCCATGTAGCTGGGACTACAGGAATGCACCACTATGCCCAGCTAATTTTTTCTTTATATTTTTAGTTGTCCAGCTAATTTCTTTCTATTTTTTTTAGTAGAGATGGGGTCTCGTTCTTGCTCAGGCTGGTCTCGAACTCCTGACCTCCAGTGATCCTCCCACCTTGGCCTCCCAGAGTGCTAGGATTATAGGCGTGAGCCACCACGCCCAGCCTCATGTAGTCTTTTAAGAAAGGTAAAATGAATTAAGTAGATGTCCATATTATAGAACATTTAGACAATTCAGGTAAACACCAAGAAGAAAATACTAAGCTCTCATGATTTCACCACTCTGAGATAGCCCGTGTTGAAACAGCTTCTCACAGTGCACACACTATCTGGGTGATGGACACTCTTATAACCTTGACTCAAACTGTACAAAAGTACTTCATGTAACGAAAATGTTCACACCCCATAATATTCTGAAATTTAAAAAAAACCCTAAATCCATTCAGAAAGGTAGTTCTAAGTTGGGCCAGAAGAAAATGGATTCAACCAATATAGAAAATCAGTGAATGAATGATTAAATAAATAAGTATTCTTTTCATTAAAAAAATCAAAATAGCTTTTCAGTTCTCTTTCCTTAGATCCTTATGGAGCAGAGCAAAGAGAGCAGTTTGCACCGGGGTTTCCCGTGGGGAGTCGTTGTCCGTGTCCGGGAGGAACGTGCTGGAGTCGATCAGAGGACGGACTCAAATAAAAACATCTAGTCTGCTGAGCTCCCTTCTAAGCAGAGTTGGCACTAGTGGCTGCCGGGGGTTCTTTATGTGCTGAGTTGTGAGGAGTGTGTTAATAGTATGTGGTTTTAGGGTCGAGCTGGGGCCAAGCTGAATTTCTCTATGCAGAACAGAGGGGTGAGAATTTTGAGGTCCGTTTTGGGGAGGGGCCAGATGTGGAGCTAACAGGAGGAGCGTAGGGTGAAGAGACATGGTACGACATGAAGGCGAGGAGAAACACTCTTGTTGCCGGGGAACGGGTGAAGGACGTCTCCACTTGCTCAAGGAGGGATGTATGATGTACCCGCATCCTCAGAGTCTTCCGAAAGCTTCAGCAAATTATTTGTCATTTGCCCATGATTTTGAGTGAGTAGATTCTTTTCCTGTAGACACAGGAGTCCTTGTTGACTGGGTGTTAATACTTATCATCTGAGTCCCTGCAGCTGTCACTGTGTTGAGGGAAGCCCAAGCTAACCAGTGAGAAAATATTTACTAACACACTGGCCACACATAAAATCGTCAGCATTGAATCATCTGCCCACTTTTTATGCCAAAAGCATATTTTATATTCTGTTTCTTGTAGGCTTTTTCTCTTTATCTAAAAATGAAGTGGCAGCCTTGGTCCCCACCCACTGTGTTGCTGGTCACTCTTTCCCTGTTGTCTGGTCCGACAAGCACGGCAGGCGTAGCCCAGACGGAGCGCATGTTACTACAAACTGAATTTCAAGGCTTGCAAAAGAGGTGACATTTCATGGAAGTGTTGGAAGTGATCTCGGAGAACTGTTCGAAGAATCTGCAGTGTCATCGGCAAATGAGGATGTGGCAGAGTTAGTCCAAGTCAACAATAAAAGGAGAGAAAACTCAGCAAAGATGATGTCATACGCTGTTTCAAAGAGTGTGATTAGGTATGAAAGGATTGTGGAAGGCCCATGGGGTAATGGGTGAAGCTCTCTAGTTGAGCAAAACATGGCCCACTGTATGGATTCATGGTGAAAATTCAACAGTGCAGGGAAGGATGTTATAGATCTACTCAGGATTAATTTTGTTCATTCTAAGAACGAGTGGGTGGATACAAGTTTAATCTACATTATGTTAAATGCCAGATAAACTTGTTTTTATAATTGTTAGTTTGATTTTTTAAGATAAAGTTCAAGTCAAACATTATTTTTCATACTATATGCTATAAAACCTTTATTATCAGAAATCTAAAACATGAATGAACATAGAGATAATTACTGAGCATGGACAATGTGCTTTTACCTTCTGTGCATTTATCTCAAAAACACCATGATGATATGAACTCTGATACCTTTTTATAAACAAAGACAATGAGGCTTAGAGAGGCTCTTGACTTGCCTGGATCACATGCTAGACAGAGCTTGAGCCGGGCCTCACCTCCTAGTCTGGAGACTTCTAGGCCACGGTGGCGGGTGCCACTGTCCCCTGCTCACACCCCATGCCGGGCTCTCTGGAACACCCAAGCCCTGCTAGCTCCACAGAACATCTGGAACTGTGGCCTTCTGATTTCAAGATTGTTCTTTAAGCACCAAAGGAAGCAAGAAAAGCTTCATCTTTCTCTGCTGCACCCCTTTTAATAAAAGAACTTATTCTGTAAAATTTGGATTCAGTCAAAATGCCTTACTTAAGGATTTATTAATAGAAGGCCACACACGGCCTTAGGGCTGCAGGGTCCCCACCCCAGTAGGAGGACCAGCTTCCCCACCTGGGAGGCTTCCCCTTGAACCAGCTGCTGCACCCCGGCCCAAGCCACCAGGTCACTTCTCACCTGTGCTCCGGCAGTAGCCTCCCGACAGGTCCCCTCCCACCCACACTGCCTCTTCATCCTCTCCAGAGTTTGTTTCCAACACAGTGGGAAGAGTGAGCCTTTCAGAGTGCAAGCCCCATCACGCCCCCCCCCCCATGTAGCGGACTTGCCATATAATTGTGCAGCTTAAGAATTAACCTTAGGAGAAGGAGTACGTGCCCAGCCCAGAGCGGCGTGAGAGTCATACGTTCCGGCTAAGGCTCACTTGACAAACAAGGTTGCTGCTTGAAGGCAAAACAAAGAGTTTGAGCTTCTGCATATAAGCAAATGTTTCCCAGCCCCACAGCCCTGGGGGTCTGGAGGCCATTTGATAAACATCTTGCCCTTATGGGTACTGCCTGAGTTCATGTTTAGCCCATGACGGGTAAGATCCCTCAGGGAGGGACAACCTAAGACAGGCACAGCCGCAGGGGGCCAGGCCGAAAGGGATGGGAACAGAAAGTTCCCCTTTGTGGCTGCATTGCTTATCTGTGCTTATCTCAAACTCTGGCTTATGGCCGTAGACTTAAGCAACCACATTAAGACCCTGAGTCATGGGACATCTGTGTCCTTAGGCTACCTGTTCCGGAATCTATGGCCATTGTTGCAATGCCTGGGTGGTCACGTATAAGGAAGTAACTTTGATTTTTAGGATATAAGAATAAAAGGACTGGTGCGTTCGGCGCTGCAGTCTTGTACCGTCTTTATGTGTGTCAGTGTCTTTCTTTGTGTGTTTCTTTGTGTTATGTGTCCATCCCCCATCCTGCAAAAGGGCCACGACACCCCCACCCCCGCCTAAACCCGAATCTTGCTCAGAGCAAAATCTCAAAGCCTTATGTGCCAAGGCCCCGAAGATCGTCCCTGTCACTTCTCCGATCCTGTCTTCCCTAATCTTCATTGCCTGGGCCTCCTTGCTGGCGGTAGGGTGAAGAAGCTCAGGAGATTTCACCCCAAAATAGGACTCCTTGGTATAAAGAGCATTTTGAATTAAAGTATTTTGAATCAACAGGCCTTGGAAGGGGCTTTCCCTCTTTCTGTGTTAAAAAAACAGACCCATGAAAAAGAGCAATCGACTTCCCTTCCCTCCCTGTTATCTCACTATACTTCAAGAAAAGAAGGTGAAGAAAGCCACCAGACCTGCCCAGATCATTTTAGATATAATACCTGTCTCTCCTTTTCAATTTGCAAAGAGAATCATTTGCAAGTCAATCTGTTTCCCCCATTCGTTCTCCCAAGTGTCTATCCGTCCTCCCTAGCAATCACCTGTTGCCCCTAAACAGAGTTACCTGTGTTCCTCATCCCCCCTCCCCTCTAAAATGAAGGTATATGAATTTCTGGACCCAATTGGGATATTAGATAGTCACTCTGTGATTCTCCCTGTGAGCCTGGTAAACAAAGCTCTTTCTCTTGTCAATGTGTCTTATTGTGAGTCGATCTTTCAGGGAAAGTTCCGGGTCCCCTCACCCCACAAGGCCGTTTCCTCTCTGCCCCTCTGCTGGGCACACCTGCCTCCACCCACCTGGTTTTGTTTGCTCCTTGTCCCATACACACATGTGCATGTGCATTTTGTCCACTGTCTGTCTCCCTGTTAGAACCGAATCACTGGGGGCGGGACGTCGACCTGTTGTGTTCACTGCAGTGTCTGCCCAGAGCGGTGCCCGCGAGCGCAGTGAAGGTGAGTTATTCCGCCCCTCCCGGCTGCTGGGCTCACTCTGCTGCTGGCTGCCTGTGTCTGTGGAGACGCCAGACCCACAGTCAGCCCTCCGGGGCTCTGGGGTCCCTCCAGGGTGACCAAGCGCAGGGCCAGGACATCTGCATTTCCCCTTCCTCCCAGGAGGTGGCAGTGTGGCCAGGCCTAGGGGCGCTAGGACACCGAGGGACCCGGGAGCTTGGGCCGCACTGCCCAGGGACAGACACCTCCCTGCCAACCTTGTCCAACAGCCCAGGGACAGACACCTCCCTGCCAACCTTGTCCAACAGCCCAGGGACAGACACCTCCCTGCCAACCTTGTCCAACAGCCAGATGAAAAACATCTTTTATTTATTTATTATTTTACTCAAGTCAGAGCAAATTGGTAAGAGTGTTTAAACACAGAATACGATCCCTGGCGAAGAACACATTACAGTTCCTGTAAGAAATCCTTGGGAGGGTGTTTGCATTTATCTTGGGTTGTTTCTTCTTTGTCATTATTTAAATAATCCCCACCCCAAATTCCCCAAATCCCTCTATGTCAACTGTTTACTGAGCTAACGGAAATAATTTTTTTTCTTATGTACCAAATAGTTTTGAAAATTGGAATTTCATTTTGGAATTTTAATTATCGTATGCCTGAGTTCTAGTGTTCTATAGCACTGTAGGATGACTATAGTTACCAATAATATTCATACAGTTCTAAACAACTAGAAGGAGAATACTGAATGTTCCCAACACAAAAATACGATAGATGTTTGAGACGATGAGTATGCTGATTGCCCTGATGTGATAAACTATCCGTCATAGGTACTGAAATATCACTGCATACCCCATATATACGCACAATTATATGTCGATTAAAAAATAAAAGCAAATTTTTTAAAAACTTACAAAAGCAAGAGCACAATTCATGTGTAAATATTCTGACACTGGGCACATTTAATAATCATATGGAAAGTATTAATTATGAAACATTCAATAAACGTTTTGGGGGCACCTCTTCTATGCCTGGCTCTATGATAGGTTCTAGGAGATCAAAAATGAATAAAATAAGCTCATTGCTTTCAGGGAAATTGTTACCTAATGAGAGTCAAACACATCTGCATAAATAATGATACTAAACGGAATTAAATAAATACTATGATAGACGTGCAAAAAAATTTACTAAGGAATTTAGAAGCATGAAGGAATAATTTTAATCAGGGAAATCAAGGAAGACTTCATGGAGGAGGTGATTTTGAGCCATACTGTGAAAGGTGAGCAGGACGTTGGTAGGCTGATAAGGGGAGTTATGTGCTCCGAGCTAGGACGCTGACAGAAGCAGAAGCGCGGAAGCGTGAGTGTGTTGCCACCCTGTGC
>VBSM01003148.1:21732600-21742966 GCA_008086735.1 Cheirogaleus medius | reverse complement strand
CCCACTATCAACATCCTGTGTCACAGTCATACATTTGTCACAATCGATGAACCTGCATCGACGCATCATTTTATCCCAAAGTCCATCGCTTACATCGGGGTTCATTGTTGGGGTTATGTATGCTTTGGTTTGACAGCTGTACAGTGATATGTACACGCCATAGCCGCCTCACACACAAGAGTGTCGCCGTCCCGAACATCTGTGTTCCACTGATGCACCCCCTCCCCACAGCCCCTGGCAACCACTGATCTTTTTACTATCTCCATGGTTTTGCTTTTTCAGAATGTCATATTGTTGGGGTCATATAGTATGGAGTCTTTTCAGATTGGTGGATTTTGCTTAGTAATACGCATTTGAAGTTCCTCCATGTCTCCCATGGCTTGATAGCTCTTTCTTTTAGTGCTGAATATTCCATTGTCTGAATGTACCACAGTTTATTCATCCATTCGCTTACTGAAGGACATCTTTTGTTTTCTTTCAAGTGTTGGTAATTCTGTATAAATCTGCTATAAACTTCCATGGACAGGTTTTTGTGTGGACATAAGTTTTCAACTCATTTAGATAAATAGGAAGGAGTACAAGTGCTGGATTGTTTAGTAAGAGTATGCTTAATTTTGTAAGAAACTGCCAAACTGCCTTCCAAAGTCTCTGTTTCTTTTCATAATTCCGCCGGCAGTGAATGAGAGTCCCTGTTGCCCCACATCGTCACCAGCATATGGTGTTATCAGTGTTTCAGATTTTAACCATTCTAGTAGGTGTGGAGTGGGAGCTCATTTTTGTTCTAATTTGTAATCTTCTGATGACATATGATGTTGAGCATCTTTTCATATACTTACTTGCCATCTGTATGTCTTCTTTGGTGAGGTGTCTGCTTATATTCTTTTGCTCATTTTTAAATCAGGTCAAGAGTTTTTTGAGGTTAGGCATGGTGGCTCACGCCTGTGATCTTAGCACTGCGGGAGGCCGAGGCAGGAGGATCGCTTGAGCTCAGGAGTTTGAGACCTGCCTGAGCAAGAGTGAGACCCTGTCTCTACTAAAATAGAGAGATTAGCTGGGTGTCCTGGTGTGCACCTGTAGTCCCAGCTACTCAGGAGGCTGAGGCACGAAGATTGCTTGAGCCCAGGAGTTTGAGGCTATGATGAGCTACGATAATGCCACTACACTCTACCCAGGGCAGAGTGAGACACTGTCTCCAAAAATTTTTTTGTGTGTGGGTATTTTGTTAATAGTCCTTTACCAGATGGGTGTTATGCAAATGTATTCTCCCAGTCTGTGGCTTGTCTTCTCAGTCTCTTGACATTATCTTTCATGGAACAGATATTTTTAATTTTAAAGAAGTCCAACTTATCAACTATTTCCAGAAGTATTTATAATCATGAAGTTTTGTAGTTTTCCTTAGATTTATGTCTGTTTAATTTTGTTGATGCTAATGTAATGGTATTATATTTTTAATTTCAAATTTCATTTGTTTGTTGTTAGTATATAGGAAAGCAAAACCTTGCTGTAGTCATTTATTAGTTCTAGGGCCTTTTATTTTGGATTTTCTACATGAATAATTATGTTTTTTGCTAATGAAGACAGGCTTATTTCTTCCTGCCTGATATGACACTCTTTATTTCATTTTCTTGTCTCGATGCATTAGCTAGGACTTCCAGTATGAAGTTGAAAATGACTGGTGAGAAGAGACATCCTTGCCTTGTTCCTGGTAGAGTTGTTTTTTAAATTTAATTTTTAATGGTTTCATACAATTTCATCAAATAATATCCCATACTTTACTTTACCTCCTCCAATTATTGGATTTATATGTTATTTACATTTCTTCATGATTATATATATAATATATATTATATATAATATATATAATAATATAATATATAATATATATTATATATATAATATATGTATATATATATACACTTCTGCTGGAAATAGTTTTACATATTATTTTCTATCAACTATTTCTTTGTAATTATTTCTTTAGACTAAATTTACAGCCTTAGGTGAAAGGTAATAGATACTTTGTATGGTTCAATGTTTTTATTGCCAAATTGTCCTTCAATGGTATGTGTCACTGTGTAAAGCCTGAAGCTGACAGGTGCATAAACTTATTACCTACCGTTTATCCATCATTCTATCAGTCTGCCATGGTGAGATTGCTCTTGAGGTGAGCAAAATATAAAGGAGTTAAAAGAAATGAATGGCAATCTTGTGTGACAGCATGCTGTTTTGTGATGGGCCACTGCTATGGTCTGAATGTTTGTGTCACCCCCTCAAATTTGTATGTTGAAATCTAAACCCCCAAGGTGATGGTGTTCTGAGATGGGATCTTTGGGAGATAATTAGGTCATGGGGGCAGAGCCCTCATAAATTGAATTAGTGCCCCTACCAAAGAGGCCTGAAAGAGACTCTCACCCTTCCCACCAGGCGGAGATACAATCAGAAGGTATCATCTGTGGGGAAGTTGGCCCTCCCCAAATATCGAATTTGCTGGCACCTTGATCTTGGAAATCTTAGCCTCCAGAACTGTGAGAAATAAGATTCTATTATAAGCCACTCAATTTATGGCATTTTGTTATAGCAGCCCAAATGGACTAAGACAGACATTTTTACTTTCTCTAGCTGCTGCCAGCGATTCTCTTACAGACATGAACAAGGGTGGTTACTCAGTAAGAAAGGCGAGGATAAGCCACTGGGAATCGCCGTCACCACCACCGTAGCTAGAGATGCGCCTTGGAGCACGTGCCCTGCCCTTGGTCCGTTGGTACCACCCTCTGTGTACGTTAAGCAAAGCACCATCTTCATCCTCCTCCTCTTCAGAAGCACTGCAGGTGGTATCCATTGTGCACTCACTATGCGCAGAGAGCTGGGCTATGTCCTCAACATCCCCTTAATCCTCACAGCCCTGTGACATACGTAGCACTACTATTCTCATCTTGTAGGTGAGCTACCTGAGTCTTTGAGAGACTAAATAAACTGTTCAGGGGTCTTGAGTAGTAATTGGAGCCGATAGTTGAGTGCAGGCTTGTGTGAACAGAGCCCACGGACCAAAGCGCTCTGCTGCTGATCGTTGCATATATGAAAAGGTGAAGGACTGCAGTTTGCTGAGCTGATAGTTTTATAAAGACACCAACGTGTTAATCATTTACTTCACCTGAAAATTGCTATGCAGAAATCATAACACTGTCTTTAAATTATTTACCACTAGATAATAGCTCCAGATCGGCAGATAAAATCATTTATTACCCAAGTAAGGTTTAGGGCAAGTGGCCGGGTTGGTGTCTGCGGCTGCTCAGCTGAGCTTGCTGTCCCGAGGCCGGCGTGTGTTTGGCGCAGCCCCGTCCCGGCCTTTACTCTCCCGGCGCTGCCTCCCTGCACAGTTACGGAAACGTGGTTTTCCTGCACTTCCTTCTTTGGACTAAAGATGAGGACATAATAGTACTGTACAGAAAGTCTATGCAGATAGCACTGCCCCTTAGTGCTGTTTCCAAAAACGGAGCTCTGCAAGGTCTAATATCAGCAGTACTGTGGTTGCCAGAAGAAGACATAGGAGCCGCGGTGGCGAAGGTGTCGTCTGCGAAATGTGAACATAAACAGCACCCGAGAACCACGAGTTTGGTTTCCATGGAAGGAAGCAGTCCCCATATTGTTATTTTAATGTGTCGAATGAGCAGAGACCTTTGAAAACAGTGCATGGTGTGACAGAGAAGCTGGTGTGTTCGTCCCTTTTATTGGCCCAGACTTGACCTTGAGGAAATGGAGAGATCAGATTCTGTTCTGGGGAGAGAACGTGTCGATTTCCTTCTAAGTGCCAGCCTTGTCCTAGGCACAGTGGGTGGATGCAAAGATATGTCTGACACGGATCTGCTCTTAAGCAACTTTTGATCAATCTGGAAGATGCATCTGGATCAACTGTGATGATTCAGGTGATCATCAACTGTGATGATTCAGGTGTTCGCAGAGTGGGGCAGTCGCGATGCTCAGGTTCCAGAGGCGGGATGCTGCTGTGAGGGGCGGGGTAGAGACGCCCTCGTGGAGAAGCAGCGGCACTGCCTGTGGGGGCTGGCGCTGCGCTGACTGCTGCTGGACAGGGCCCGGGGCCAGCGGTGCTGAGTAGACCGTTCAAGGCTTCTGGGCCTCACTCCTTTAATCTGTAAAAGGAGGGATAATTTCTCTAAGGTTCTTTTCCACCTTCAACACTCTCTATAAAGAAAAATTTGAAGCTGGGTGCAGTGGCTCACACTGGTAATCCTAGCACTTTGGGAGGCTGAGGCCGGAGGATCGCTTGAAGCCAGGAGTTCAAGACCAGCCTGGGCAACATGGTGAGGCCCCATCTCTACAAAAAATAGAAAAATTAGCCAGGTGCGATGGCACACCTGTAGTCCTAGCTACTCGGGAGGCTGAGGCAGGAAGATTCCTTGAGCCCAGGAGTTTGAGATTCCTGTGAGCTAGGCTGACGCCACTGCTCTATAGCCCAGGTAACAGAGTGAGACATTGTCTCAAAAAAAAAAAGAAAGAAATATTTGATTAAAAGTAGCTGCAATTTGTTGAGCACTTCCTGGATGTGGTCCGTATGTTGATCAACACAATACGCTGATGACGGAGCTGCAGCTTTTGTTCCCATCTTACAGAGGAAGGAACTGAGGCTCCCAGAGATCAAGGGCTTTGCCCTTGTAGGTCCAAACCCAGATCCGCTTGAATCTAAAGCCTTAAGTCACTGTGGCACAAAGCCTACTGAGGAAGGATGAACAGTGAGCTAAAGAGACAGGAGGGGAAAGGCATTCCAGGCAGGGAAAGAGCACGGGAACAGTCAGGATCTAAGAGGCGAGACTGTCTGCAGTGTGCTCAGGGACGGGAAGCCGACCTCGCTGGCTGCAGGACGGTCGCACAGCGATCTGGGTCATCATGCTTCTATCTCACCTCCCAGCAGTGCCAGAGGAAACCCAGACACCTCACCATGCCCTGCACCAGAAATAACAGAAAGCTAGTTTCCTGGGCAGGCAGGAAGAGTCTTTAAAAGGCTGCCTCTTTGGGGAGACGTTGCAAGAATTATTTCAAGGAAAAACATTATTTATGAACTTCCCCAACCTTCAGAACTGTAGCAAAAAATCTCCCCCAAAGATTGCAAGTGTCTTTTAATCAGAGACAGAACTAAAGTTAGGCAGCCCTCAGCCTCTGCTGTGGGATGTTGGTCTTATGAGAACCTTTCGATCTGTCAGGGAAACCCTTCCAATTCGATAAGGACAGCTGTTTTACCAGATCACAGCTAAGCTTTACAGGGAGTGGAGAGCAAAACGAGCCACAGG
Source organism: Cheirogaleus medius (assembly GCA_008086735.1). NCBI lineage: Eukaryota > Metazoa > Chordata > Mammalia > Primates > Cheirogaleidae > Cheirogaleus > Cheirogaleus medius. The sequence goes on along the minus strand of VBSM01003148.1, from coordinate 21,737,663 downwards.
GCCCTCCCCTGCCCAGAGCTGCTCTGCATGAGGTCTGTGGTCTCTGAGGTCCGAGGTCCATGCCTCCTCTGGCCTGTGCTTAGAGGGATTGATATGCTTGCTCTAGCCCCACCATGAGATGGTCATTTCTTTAAAAAAGAAAACAGTCTATTTTAATTACAGCAATATGTGCACATAGAAAGTCAAACAGTATTGAAATGTTGAGTCCCTTGGATCTATCCTCTGCTACGTACTGATTTGTACATTTTAGACATTATGCACTGTTTGATTTCCTATCATGATAGTTGAGGATTTTAGGGTTTCTCTACTGTTTTATGCCCTATATTGTTATAGCTCAATTTTTGTTTAATATTCATATGCTGATGTTTTCATTAAAGTTTTAAAAAATTTAAATAAGTAAATGCTGATCACCAGTAAGCCAAGTAGTAATGTCCTCTGCCGATGTCAGTTTGAATTATTTGACATGGTCAATATCCGTCTATTCTGACCTCTGAAGATGGCAATTTCCTAGAGGTCAGCCTGACCTCCAATGTAAGTTTTGTTTTTCTTGGAGTTCATAACTTACTCTTTTTTCTATTTGTATGAGTTTCTTTGACTCTGAAACCTTTTAAAGCTTTTAGACCTTTTCTATGTTTCTTGGGGCCAGTTGTAATACGACAGCTGGGGCTTGGGAAAAGTGATGTCTGTCCATAAATAAGCACAGATCCCAGAAGTTCCCAGGGCAGACCATGGAGGGAGACCCAGAGTCCTGAGCCTGCTGGGCAGGTCTGTTCCACCTGACTGAGCCTCGGCCGGTCAGGAGATTCGTGTACCAAGGCAGCAAGGAGTGACTTGTAGAGAGGTCCAGCACTGTCGAGAAGCTAGTGCACGCTGCTCCCTGTGGGCCAGAGCGCCGGGAAGAGATGCTGTTATAGAACTGGGGTCTCTGGTAGAAATAGGGACAAAAGGATCCTTGAAGAGCAGATGCCAGCCGCATGCTTAACTATCAGAAGCAAGTGACCCCAATGGGTAGACAAGTTGGAAAGGTATCTGGGGAGTCCTGTGCAGAAAAGATTTATGGAGACAGCAAAAGAAAACGGTATTCCTAGGGGCACGAGATAGGTAGCCAACTAGGGTGCTAAATGAGTGTGTGTGTGTGTGTGTGTGTATACACACACTATATATATATAAGGTCACTATATACAGTATATATAGCATGTTGTATATATAGTATATACTGTGTATAACATATTGACTATATATAGCACATTGACCTTATCAAGGATATCAAGGATGGACAAGCAGAAGCGTGAGGTTTGCTACCCCAAACGGAAAGTCATGGTCCTTTGCTCAGTTTCCAGACGTAAGCCCGTTCTCAGACACAGAACCCATCAGTTGAAGGAAAGCCCAGGTCCCTATGGGGAAATGCCTACAAATCATAGCAGACGTATAAGGAGGTGATTTCCCCATTTATTCAGATCACCATATAGTGGGGAAAGGGGAATACCCAGATTTGTCTAATGTTAGATATAATATCAAGGTGACACCCGAAGTGGCAGAAGGCCTCCCTGTTAGATTAGGGCTACATGGGAACTATGTAATAAAGTCCTGGCCCAAGTTCACGGCCCTACCTGGAGGTCATTTCCCAGTCCCTAAGTGTGTAACTGGAATGGACGTTCTTGGAAGTTAGTGGAGCCCTCATATTGGTCTCTTGATATGTTAAGTAAGAATTATTCCAGTAGGGAAGACCCACGGAAGCCCCTGAAACTGCTCTCCCACCTCGGCCTGCACATTACATCAAAACCGACGTCATACTGCATTGATGACATTGTGTTGACCAGACAGGTGAGCAACAAGTAACAAAAATGAAGAGCTCTGATACACCCCTCTCCAGGTGCACTTGGGTCACCTTTTACCAGTGAGGAAGGGGAAGCTGGCATTGGGAGATGACCAGTAGTTGTAGCCACACCATATAAGTCCTAATTTATATTAGTAACTCCTTTTAACTTGGGGATAATCCTGCCCCGCTGTTTAATTCAGTCCTGCAAACAATCACTGAGAGGCTACTGTATGCCAAGCACAGGGCCAGGCATGGCGCTAGGTTGTCTGCAAGGCTGCCTGAAACACTCAGGACTCACCTGTTCAGAAGAATTGGCATCCGCCCTCCCCTGCTGTGGGACAGAGCATCTGCTCAGCCTCTTTTCCCACTAAAGGGGATTAGGAGAAACATGTCAGCAAAAGAATAAGGCCATGCTTTTTTAAAATTTTCAATTCCTGGTTTCTTAATGTCTTCACCTTGCACATTGGTTTAGACAGCCACCTGGTGTCTATCTAACCACTGACGTCATTGCTTTCGCACCCCCATCCCCCACCCCCTTGCTAGCAATTGTCAATCCATCACCTCGTTGGCTTGGACAGACTCATGAATAAGTGATTCGTGGCAATTTTTGAATGTCAACCTTCCAGTTTTTCAGAAACTATAAAAATTACCCCACAAAAGTGTTAGAGGTCCACATGTCACCACCCCATCAGAGCACCTGGGCCTTTGATGGCCCTAGGGCACAGATGACAGACTGTGAACAAAACACGTCAATGGACAACAGGGTGCAGACATGCACTGAGGTTCTCCAGACAGGGCCTTAGGGTTGCTGGTGTGTGTGTGTGTGTGTCTATGTGTGTCTATGCATATATATGTGTACGTGTGTGTGTTCATGCATATATATATATATATATAAAATTCCTGTTATAACAGTATCCTTTGATTAAATGTAATAAATCTCCTTTTGCTGAAGTGACAGGTATTTGGGATTATTATTTTACTCTTGGCAACTCATAAAAGGAAAAGCAAATCTACACGATTTGGTGGAAAGGAATAGGTTAAATGCTAAGATCCGGTAGAATCCTTCAGCAGCCAGCTGAGATTATGCAAGGAGGCTTGCACTGTTGACAAGAGACAAATAAAGCTACTTAGTAAGTGTCACGTGTTCTCTTAATAAGTCAAAAGCAGCATGAAGGAGCCTTTTTTAATTCTCTGGATCTAAGAGGTTGCTTTATCTTCTTAAGTGTTAACTTTTTAATATTTTAGGTGAAAACCAGAAAAGTCTTACAAATTCTTGATTTCTCATATACTTTCCTTTGGAGAGGCTGCTCATTTAGAAGTGGCTGGCCCGGGTGGACTTCCCAAGAGCTGGAGGGGCCCACACTGTGGAGGGTCCCGTGGTGGTTCTGTGGTTGGGAGTGGGTTGCCAGGCAGCTTGAATCAGAAGCTGAGTTCACTCATCATCCTATTAAAGGGGCATCAATCAGAAAAGGAACTCATGGGAAACTTTCAAGACCAGCCTGATTTCAAGCTGACAAATGATCAGGTAGACAATGGTTTTATCAAGAAAAGCAAAGAACTCCGTCAGCCACAACAAGTGAGGGCGGGGCGTGTGCACTGAGGCCAGCCTGCCCAGGTACTGACCCTGGCTCTAGCAGAGCATAGCTCAGCAACCTCGAGCAAGTGACTTGGCTCCTCTGTGCCTAAGTCTCTTAATCTCTAAAATGGGGACAATAATAATACATGCCCAAATGGTTGTTGAAGTAGGATGAGATAACAAATAAATGCACCTAGAACAGCCCCTGGCACATGGTATTGGTTATTATTGTCATGTCTCATCTCATGGGACTTTACTTACGTTGGAAAGAAATAAGAGAATCAAATCCTCGCCAGCAAGATTTCAGAACTGCAAGAGTTTGTTTGTTGTCTTTTCCTGCAAAGAAAAATTCTATGAAAATAGTGGATCATAAACAATAATAAATGTTTTGTGAGCACATAGATAGGCATGTACAATATTTTATAAATAAATTCATGTGAGAGTTGCGTTTTGTAGGGAAAAGAGCTTGGATGGAGAAGAGTAAAAGCAACTTCAGTTTTATCTGTAGTATTGTTGTTTGGTTTTACTTTTTTAAAATTAAAAAATATTGAAGGAAATCTCATAACAATTTAAGAGTGGTTAGTTCTAGGTGGTAGGCACAGGGGTGTTTGTTGCAAGATTCTTTTGACTTTTCTGGCATTTTCTAAATTTCCCAAAATTACAAATGTAAAGTGTTTAAAAGAGACAAAATCAACCAAGGTATTAATTCTGGAAAGCAAGTGATTGATCTACGATCAATATGAGCAAGAATCCTAGGAGGGTTGATTTTCTACTGTCGGGTTTGGCAATCTCATTCTGTGTTCTCGGTTCTTGGTGTGCTCTGGGCCGAAGAATGACCAGACACACCAAAGTAAGGCAAGCATGAAGTGAAATTTATTGAGGAGGAGCAAGATAGGATTATAGAGCAAGAGCAAGATATAGGTTTACAGAGCAAGATGCATACTCCACAGATGACAGCCAGACCCCCTGTCATAGCTAAAGAGAGCTTGGTTATGGTCTGGGTCTTGTTTTATAGTGTCTGAATAGGGACCTCCCCGTGGCGCAGAGGGCATACCATGGGGCCACTCTGACGGACAGTGGGAGTTGCATGACCTGAGTCTTCCTGCACACGCAGATCTCCCACGGGCCTCTCTGAAAACCCATGGTGGGGCAGCGGGGGCCAGTGAACCACAATGTCGATTTAAGCTAATGACATGATAATTAGCCTTAGGTTGTTCTAAGTCACCTTCCAGACTCTATCGTACCTCTGCAGCTTGGCTCGTCAGCTAGAGAGTCCCCTGCATTCTTTTGCAGTTGGCACGATAAGTTCTGATTAATAGATCGGTAGGGCATTCTTTCCTCCCCCAGGTATGGTAGTCCCTTGGGACAGGTGTAAGGTGGGGCAGCACCAAGACAAGGGCCTAGGGCCACCGTTGTCCTTCTGGCCAGGTGGGGCGGTTGCATGAGGTAGCACCAAGGCAAGGCACCTGCTTTCATCGCCGGGAGACCCGGAATCCCTGCTATACACCTAACTCTGCCAACTCTCTCATGCTCGTTGTACCAGGACACACGGAGCACAGAAGGAGGAACCGTCCTGGGCTTCAGAGGACGTAGATGGGGGGAGGGGTTCTCTGTTGAAAACAGTATTAGCCTCCCCAGCTTTTCCAGTTAGAGATACATCTTAAGTTT
>VBSM01003148.1:21689850-21705436 GCA_008086735.1 Cheirogaleus medius | reverse complement strand
AAAAAAAAGAAGTTAGAAATTATTTGCAATCATAATTTTATTCCATTTTCCTCCCCAAATGTCATCCTAGTATATTTTTTGTTACAAAGTTTTTCATTGGTAACTCTGCTATACTTCTCTGCAACAAATGTATAATCTGAAATGAAAACTTAGAGATAATTTCATTTCCTTTATTCAATAGCTAATCAATACAGTTATAACTAGTATGCAGTCTATGAAAATGGTATAAATAAATTCCTCACTTTTATAAATAATTATTAAACTTAAAAGTAAACATTAGTAGAGCCTCGTCTCTTACTGAGCCGACTGGGAAAGGAGCAAATGTGGACTTTGATTCCCAAGGGCTTCGCTTCCCGCTATTTCAAACCACACTGGTTTGATGCGCTACGTTTTCACACCTGGGGCAAAGCACACCTGGTAATATTTGGAATGGGGAAAGGCAAGCTTTACTGTTTGCAGAGATGCAAAGAGAACCAGGAAAACACAGGTGTTCTTTAGAGCAGTTTCAGGTAAAAGTCTATGTGGACATTGAGAACCTGGAAACAGATTCCTTTACACTGTCTTCATGCCCCAGCCAGCTACCACACCTCCGTCAGTAGGTGGAGACTCTTCACCTGCGTTCTGCCAAAGAAGCCTGTCTTTTGAAAGGTGCAGTTTTAGAGAGTTTGGATTTAGTGAGGTTTGGTTTTATTCAGGTTTGGAGGGCATGGGAAGCTCCCCCACCAATTCCATTTAAAAATGCATTTTCTATCAAACCTTCACATATATACAATGACTCTTAATGACCGTTTGTTGAATGAATACATCTTTTGCGTCTGTTACTCCAGCTGTGATTCAGCACCAGGGCAGGTGCTGGTTTGGTCCATGACCCAAGGAGGAAAGGAAGTGTGCGAGTATCCCCTCCCTCACGTTGGTGCCAGTGAAGTGGAAGTACGGTTGTCCTTCTATATCCTTGGGAGCGCTGGTTCCAAGACCTTTCTTGGGTACCAAAATGTACAGGTGCTCAAGTCCCTGATATAAAATGAGACAGTATTTGCATATAACCTGTGCACACCTTCCCACAACTTCCAGTCATCTCTAGATTACTTGCAATACCTAACACAATGTAAATGCTAGGTACAGAGTTGTTATGCTGTATTGTTCAGCAAATGTTCAGTACAGATGCAATTTTTTTTCAAATATTTTTAACCCATGGTTGGTTGAACCACAGATGTGGACCCCACAGACATGAAAGGTTGACTGTGTTAGTGGGCCAGTTGACCCGGACAGTTAGACAAGCTTTGCCTGATATATTTCAAATATGTGATAGTTTATGACAATCTATTTCATTTCAAAGGAAAAGAAAAAGACAGGCAAAATGATGAATGTGAAATTATTAGTAAAATATTGATATAAACTATCATTCTAAGTTTCCTGGCTCATAGTTGAATAAAGAATCATTTTGGATATAATTTATTATGAATCATACAAAATATCACATAGATGCTGAATAGATTGGATAGGTTAACAGCTTTTAAAAGCTACCCTGTCAGTTCTTTTCCAATGTGCTATGTTTTTAAAAGTGGCCTTCCTTCCTTTTGTATCAAGACAGCATTTATTTTTTTCTGTGCATCTCATTGGCTTCTAGAATGGTTAATATTAATTATTTCTCAGCCACATAATGAACCGTGTGCAGTAGCTATCACAGAGTGCTAAACAGTTGGGATGTGTTATCCAAAATGCAGGTTTCTAGACTAAAAAGTCCTATCAAGGATGAACAGACTGTGTCTTAGTCCATTCAGGCTGCTAAAATAAAATAGCTTAAACTGAGTTTTACAAATAGCAGAATTTATCGCTCACAGTTCTGGAGGCGAGGAATCCACGATTAGGGTGCCAGGTGGTTGGGTGTCTGGTGAAGGCTTATTTCTCATGGATTTGCTTCTATGTGTCTTCATGTGCAGAGAGGGCAAAGGGCTAACAAGTTCCCCTGGGCTTCCTTTACAAGGACACTAATCTCATTCACGAGGGCTCCACCCTCGTTACCTAATCACTCCCCCAAAGCCTCACCTCTTAATACGACCACAACAACTGTGTTGCAGATTATGTTTCAACATATGAATTCTGGAGGGACACATTTCAGCAGACTGAAAAGCTCAACAGTACTATTACTGTTGTTTTTCTATGCTTTAGTACGAAAAGCATGTTTTTTAAGCAGCTGCTTTTACTATTCAAAGTCACTCATAGTCATGACTTAACTGAACTGGGTTGCAGGGTCAATTGATTCATCATCTAGGTTCTGCCACAACAGGCCCTTTTCTTTTCCTGGTAGGACCAAAGAGCTGGGAAGGGGTCAGAGAGCGAGGGGGTAGGAGGAGGGAGGACAGAGACACAGACAATAGTGGCATGAGACTTGGATGGTGATGTGGGCGTTTTCAGCTAATGTACATATGTTGGCTGCTGCTGTGTTATGTTTTCTCCCACTGGGGAAAATTATCTAGAGGTGGAGTTGTGTGGTTTGGCACAACTGATTTGTTACAAGTCTAAAATTTAGTGTACCCAATGTATTTAGTTTCATATTGGAATTCTCAAAAATGTTGAAATAGGAATGCCAAACAGCCTGTTGGATTAACCAAAGATTCAGAGACATAATTAGATTTTGGCTTCTTTGGCCATATAGAGGCTATATGGGACTGGGAATATGAAAGTATTTTATGACTTTTATTTTTTAATCTTTACAATGTAATAGTTCCTCCAGGGTTTGGATAGAGTCCTGCCACTTTGCTTATAACCACACCTCAAAGGAAGAGTGTTCATTTTCTTTGTCTGTCTGCATAGACTTTCCACAGGATGGAGTATAATCTAGTGGAAAATTCTTTAACTGGAGAGCTGGAAGTCAGGACTGTCACTCTGTCCCCAGCAAGCTAGCTGACCTTGGACAAGTGATGTCACACCTCTGGTCCTCAACACCTTCATCTTTACAATGAGGGGATTGATCTCTAAGGTTCCACTAACTTTGAAGACTCTTTGAAAGAGAACGAGTGAGATACTTGGTTTATTTTTCAAAGGTGAAATAATGTTTTCTGAAATTTCATCATTCAGTCACACATAGGCTCGATGTCATTATCAATGTCGCCACCATGCCGGCGTGCATTGCTGGATGATGAGGACGTCTGTGATTTGTAATCGGTAATTGAAATCCTGACACTTGGCGTATTAGTTTGCTGGGGCTGCTATAGCAAGGTACCACCAATGCGGTGGCTTAAACCTCAGATATTTATTGTCTTACAGTTCTGGGGGCTGCAAGTCTGAGCTCAAGTCATCAGTGGGCCATCCCTCAGAGGGCCGTGGGAGAGCTGCCGTGCCACTCCTCCTGCCTGTCTCCCGTGCTTTGCTGGAAATCACTGACGCTCCTTGTGGTGAGCAAGATCACTCCAGTGGCACTCTGTGTGTGTGCATGTGTGTGCACTCAAATTTCCCCTTTTTATAAGGACACCAGTCACATTGGATTAGGGCCCACCATACACAAATATGACCTCATCTTAGCTGAAGCATCTGCAACAACCCTGTTTCCAAATAAGGTCACAGTCTAAGGTGCTGGGGGCTAGGGCTCTAACCTGTGAATTTGGGAGGGACACAATTCAACCCATAACACTTGGACATGGAATGAACTCTGAACACTGAGGCCCCAGATATAATAAGAGGTTTAAGTTGCTTGGATCACACGTTGTGAACAATTTTGCAAAGAGCTTCCAAGGTCGGCTCAGGCACGTTATGTTCTCCCTCGGTCCCCCTTTGATTCATACCTGCAGACAGGAGTGGGGGTCCATAGCCTCCATGTTCACCTCCAATCAGTCGTTCCTCCTGAAAGGACAAGAGATGCCCAGGGAGCCAATTTATCAGCTCACTCAGCTCCATGCTATCCCGCCCACCGCGGCCAACCATCTGCCGCAGCCTCAAATGCATTGCCTCCGAGCTTTACACCGAAGATGTCTCTGTAAACATGTTAAACTATCAAGAACCTTAAGTGGCATTGTGTGCCTATCATCCAAGGAGGACACAGAACAAGCCCCTGTTCTTAATGAGCTTGCAGTCTGACTGGGGAGACCAGAGCTACACCTATGCTGAAAAAGTTAACACTGCAATGCAGTGCAGTAGACCTTTACCTGAAAACTTCAGCAGATTCTCTCATTCAAGAATAAAACCTTAGCATGTACTCTCTGCCATGAACTTCCTGTTTCCAGGTACCATTTCTTAACTTTTCTCAGTTCTGAGTCAGTTTCACAGTAGCAACAGGAGCTGGCTGTTAGTTTTTCTCGGGCATCATAGTTTTTCTACTATACTGTGTTAGTACACCAGTAGTGCAAACCATATGCTATTCTCCCACGTATGCACACACACGCACACCCTCCAGAGCTGCTATGTGGTATATTGCTTTGATTCTTACATTATTTTACAAAATATGTTAATGACAGGTTTAAAGTGTACTTTATATCTGTAACTGGGTGTCACGGCTCTACGGAGATAAGACATGTGCTTTTGTCGTGGAGGGTATCTACCAGAACAGAAGCAACAGCGGTACTTTTAACTGAAGTAAGTACTGTATGTTACTTTTTTATTGAAGTACTTTTTATACACACAAAAGAGCTCATGCATCATAAGTTCAATGAATTTTCACAAATTGAACACACCTATTAAACTAGAACCTAGAGCAAGAAATACAACGTACCTGTGGGTTTTCTCCCAGGCGCTACTCCCAAATGGGTAACCCTTATCCTGCCTGTTGTATACTTTATATAAACAAAATCATACGGTGTATATATATACTCTTTTATGCCTGGATTCTTTTGCTCCCTAGTATGGCTGTGAGATTCATCCATATTGTTGCGAGTACACTGTTCTTTCTCACTGTTGTATAGTACAAGTTGAACATCCCAAATCTGAAAATCTGAAATTCCAAATGCTGCAAAGTCTCAAATTTCTTGAGTGTCGACATGATGCTGAAAGAAAATGCTCATTGGAGCATTTTGGATTTGGGATTTCAGGATTTGGGATGCTCCACCAGTAAGTATCATGCAAATATTCCAAAATCAGAAAAAATTTGAAATCTGAAGCACTGCAGGCAGGTCCCAAGCATTTTGGATAAAGGATAGCCAGTCTGTATTCCATTGTGTGAATAAAACATAATGTATTCATCCATTCTACCACTGTTAACCACTTGGGTAGTTCAGTTTTTAGCTCTAATGAATAGCGCTTCTATGAAAATTGGGGTAAATATCCTTTGGTGAACACATTTCTATTGGGCATAAATCTGGAGTGGAATTGGTAGGTGAAAGGGCATGCATATGTCAGCTTTAGCAGATAATGCCAAGCAGTTTTTCTAAGCGGTTTTACCAGTTAATACTCTGATAAGTAGTATAGGAGTGTTCAAGTTGTTCCACATTCTTGCCAATATTTGGCATTTTAAATTTAAATTTTAGCCATTTTGGTGGTGTGTAATGCATCTCATTGTGGTTTCAATTTGTATTTCATTGATGACTAACAAAGTTGAGCATTTTAAGTATTTACTAGTCATTTGAGTACTATTCTCACTTAGGAAGTGGCTTTTCAAGTATTTGTTCATTTTCTACTAGGCTGACTTTTAAAAAGTTGATTTGTAGGAGTTCTTCATGTACAGATACAAGTCATTTGTCAGATTATGCATCATTAATACCTTCTCCCACGTGAGCTGTGCTTTTAGTTTTCTTAATGGTGCGTTTTTGTTTTGTTTTTTTGTCAGAGTCTCGCTCTGTTGCCGGGCTAGAGTGCCGTGGCATCAGCCTAGCTCCCAGCAACCTCAAACTCCTGGACTCCAGTGATCCTTCTGCTTCAGCCTCCGGAGTAGCTGGGACTACAGGCACACGCCACCATGTCTGGCTAAGTTTTTTTCTATATATTTTTAGTTGGCCAAATTAATTTCTTTCTATTTTTAGTAGAGACAGGGTCTCACTCTTGCTCAGGCTGGTCTCGAACTCCTGACCTTGAGCAATCCATCCCCTCGGCCTCCCAGAGTGCTAGGATTACAGGCGTGAGCCACCGAGCCCGGCCAATAGTGCCTTTTGATGAACAGAAATTTTTGGTTTTAGTATATCTAGTTTATCATGTTTTTATTTTATGGGTGGTGTGTTTCTATGTCTTTGTCAATGCAGAGGTCATAAAGATATTTTCTTATGTTGTTCTCTAAAAGTTTTATTATTTGACCTTCCACTGTTAAATCTCTAACCCATCTGGAATTCATTTTTCATGTACAGTGTAAAGTCAAGATACATCATTTTCCCACAAGAATATCCAATTGATCCAACATCATTTACTTAAAAGATGATTTTTTAAATGGTTAAATTGCAGTATCATCTTTGTCACCAATCCCGTAATCATATTATGAGCTGGTGTGTTTCTACCAAGCTGCCAGTTGGTCAGTTTGTCTATTCTCGTGGCAGCACCACACTATCATAATATTCTCACCTTGAAAACAGTGCTTGCTATCTGGTAGGGAAAGTGCTCCAGCCTTTTCTTCCTTCGAGATGTGGGCTTTTTCTAAACAAAGAAAGAACGTTTGCAGTCCATGAAGCCTACTAAATGTACATTGTCACATTGTCATGTGTGACCATTACAACGATGCAGTCGGGTTGGCCTTGGCTCTTGTTCTGGCTACTAGTGCCCTGTCGTATGCAGGGCACAATGGCACCCGATTTACGCCACATCCAAAGCACCCAGCACTGCGCATCACAGCCCCTTGGGACCTCTTGTGAGTGGTGGTCGTAAATATTAAACCTGTGAATGTTGGGATTTGTCTCTTGAGGATTTGGACATGTCAGACAACCAGGACTGGTGGTGTCCCTGCGGCTGGCGCCACTGCAGTGTCGAGCGTACAGCAGAGCAGTGATTCCACACGCACGCTTGCCTTCTTCCCATTGGCTGCTGGTGGAACTGTCAGCATCCCGACACAGGCACGACAGGCCAGCCAGCTTCTCCCCGAGGCCCTGCGACACCGGCTGGTCCGGGAGAGGGAAGGGAAGGCTGCCGGCAAAGACGTCTTGGTGAAGACAGACGGGGTCTGGTCCCCTCCATCCTGAAACCGCCTGTGCTGAGCTTCTCTGCCTCTGTTTTAAGTAAGTAGATTCCTCAGTCACAAACATTCTTGGCTGGGAAGAAGTCACTTCGAGGGCCTGCGATCGGAGCACAGGAAGAGTCAGCCCGAGTCTTCTCTAAAGACCAGGAATGGCCTATGAACTGGAAAGTGTCACATTTCCTGCTCACAGGGAATCACACCTCCGACACTCGACTTTGTAGTTGGCACAAGGCCCTGCTCTTTCTCCTGCACCTCATGTCATTTACTTGGAAGGGGATGTGTTTTTTCTGGGATCAATTAAATTACTTTCTCTTCGTCTTGTGGTGAGCCCCAAAGAGCTTCCTGATAATTAATGTCTGCTTTATTGCACAGTTGTTCCTCATCTGCCACAGTCACTCAGTGACCATCATGGAAGGAACAAATGAGTGAATGAATGAATGACCATGGCAATAAGGTAAGCAGATAAGAAGGAAGCTTTGCTATGAGGAAGAACCATGGGACAGAGAAAGACTTGCTGGGTGACATTCGGCTCTTCGGGAAATTGTCTGCAACTAGAGAACCCAAGGGAACCAGTCTCCGCTGAGAAGACACCAGGATGAGATGATGAGTCTAGACATGTCAGCAAAAGTTTATGAACAGGGGACCCAGGTGACTCGCTGTTTGAACTGTTGCAGTGATCTTGTATTTTAGGGGATTGGCAGGACAGCAGTGTGGGAAGGTGATCAGGAGAAGTTGGATAGGGTGTATTTTTGATTTGTTTTAACCTATCTATCATGCTCACCTTGACAATTGTCTCAGAAACCTCCTAGAGCCCTCCTACATCATAGCTGCAAGCTCATTTGGTCTCTAAGAACCACAGTGTTAAATTAGGAACCAAACTTGATATCAGTAAGATTGCTGGAATTCAGGAAAAACTCTTATTTGAGCTGTTTTGTCAAAAATGAAAACAAAAAATTTCCCTAAGCATTTTAGCCACTAGAATAAAAGCTAGTTATTAAAAAGAATATCTTCTGAAATAAGGTCCAGCTTTCCATTTAGAAACAAAACATCTATGAAATTAAATTTCCTTTGGAAAACTCTCTCTTTAAAATTTTATTTTTATTTTGTTTATTTAGGTTTTTGAGAAAGGGTCTCTCACTATATCACCCAAGCTGGTCTTGAACTCCTGGCCTCTAGCAATCCTCAGCCTCTTGTGTAGCTGGGATTGTGGCTGCGAGCTGCCACATCTGGCCCTGGAAAACTTTTTTTAAACAAAAAGGAAAGCAAAATGGCTTTTCACAGGGCAAATCTTGAAGTTAAATATATATGTATTAAAATATATATTCAAATATATATTATATGTAATATATAAATGATATAAACAACAAATGTATTTGTAATATATTAATACATTTATAGACAGATTTATATAGAGAAAAGAAAAGAACTTTTATCTGAACAGTGTGAGTCCTTTTAAATTATCCAGCCCAGAGAGATATTAAAATGGGATAGCAATTGCATACTACACCCCCTTTAAGCTACATACTTATCTCTTGAAACTGCTTGCTATTGCCACAAATAGCTACAAATTAACCTAATAATGCCACACTGGACACCATAACACACACCCTATGGCTTTACAGTGTATTGCCAATCACTGATCCATGTTATTTCTGTAAACCAATGAGGACTCCAAAGAAACAACCTTGATCAGCCCACTCAGCGTCCCCCTGTTTTGCCTTTAAAAATCTGCTTATAACAAAGGCCAAATGGAGCCCAAATCCAAGGTTACTTGGTCTGAATCTCCAGGGTGGCTGTCCTCACTTAGTCTCCACTAAACTCTTTAAAGTATATTTTGTGCCTCAGCCTCTTCTGTTTAGGGTGACGATGTGTTTGGGAGCATTCCCCTAGCCCAGGGTAGCAAGTTCAGGGAGGGTGCTTGGTTGCCGCCTCGGCTGTGCTGCTGAATTTCTTTTTAACTGGCTGAGAAGGTTGCCAGCAAGCCCAGCCCCAAGCTCTCACCTCTAAGAAAGGGGATCTTTGCCCTCATAAGTTAAGGTGGCAGTTTACCTTTGAAAAGATTGTTGAAGAAACTGCTGGAACAACCTAGCATCCTACCTCCTTTGTCTGTGAGGCCCTTCCCCAGAAATTCTGCCTTCACATTTATCCTAACTTGAGTCGTGTTCTGTGGACATACAGGTGAGCGACACCTTTCTTTTAACATCTACGTTCCATCCACTCCTGCCCATTCGGGAGCACGGACCCTGCTCTGAGTGCGTCCCAGGCACGACTAGGGCTGGGACAAGGATGTGGAAGGCAAGGTCCCTGCCCTCTGGGAACCTAGTCCTGTGGGGGACACACGCATGAACACATCTGTCAGTGCGGTCAGTGCCGGGATAGAGGCAGGGATGGGGCGATCCCGGAGGAGGGGTCTCACCTTCCCCTTTGTCACACTTTGCAAACAAAGTCGATTTTCCTTCGCATCACTCCGTCTCCCCACATCCTTCAGTTTCATTTTTTCCAGTTTTATTCCCGCCCTTAGGAAGGGGAGCGGTGCAATTTACTAACAGGCTGCCAGGACGCCATCATTTCCTTCTGGAATAGAGAAGGCAGGTTTTAGGGCTATCTGGGGAGCAGATGCTTTGTGGAAGCACAGACAGGCCCATTGTGTTCAAAGTCAATCCCAAGTTTCCACTGTGAGAAACCATGGAGGCAAGGTCATTACCTCCGAGCAGGAGCCTTTGGGCGATCCCATCCAGGGGGTGGGCATTTGCCTTCTGGGAATGTGGGTGTGCTGTCAGGATGAGGGCAAAGGCCTTGGGGAATGTCCTCCAAGATACATTTCCTTACAAGTCCTATTATTACTGTTTTTTGGAAGCAAGTTCTTTTTAGGTTTAAGAGACTCTCCACAGTGGCCCAGGCCCCAAACTTGGCCCTTTATGCACAGCTGTGCTCTGTAGTGTCCTTAACGGTCCCCAGAGACGCCTCTCCCGCCGGCTGTGCAGTCCTTCCCGCTCCACCCCCAACTTGCCGCGCCGGCTCACGCTCTCACGCAGCGCGATGCCTCTAAGACGTGAGCTACGTGGCAGCAGGGAGTGACACTGGCTTCACGGTCAGCCCACCCAGGCTGACGCAGGTCCTAAGTGGTGACCTGGTGGCTGATTCTATCAATTAAAATGTGCACCCCAATTGAATTTTGCCTGAATGTGACCCTAAAGCACAATGGCTACTGCGCCACCTGCCTGCGGTCAGAGCTGATCCTACCAAGCCTGTTTTTGATCAGATGCTAAGCACTTTATGTATTCATATAGTTTTCACATAAACTGGTCTCAAGGTTGTTTAAGTTTCTGGGCACTTCATGTTGTCCAAAGTAGGATGTCCCCCTACTGGGACTGGTCGCTACGCAACGGGGACAATAGGATTCCTCACACAGTGGTGGTTTAGGGTTTAGCATTTATTTTTCTCAGAAGGAGATCAAACCCTGACTCTTGCATCCTGGGCTGTTCTGAAAATTGAAGTTAATCCACAGCTTGACACAGAAGGGAGGTAATTAAATTCTTTTATAGCCACATCCAGAAAGCCCTGTGCTATTTGCATTATTAATTCAGAACATTTTTTTCCACCTGCCAGATTAAAGTTTATTTCCCAGTATTGAAAGCGAATCTCTTTCCGAAACTATGCTTGTTGGGCATATAAGTCTCCTTCTAATCAAATTAAGCATATCTTAACATTCTTTAGGTGGGAAAGGAATATGGAATAAACCTGTTGTGCCCATAGCTGGAGGGCTGCGTTTCTGGAATTTGGGAGTATTTTCCTGCCTGATTACTTTTTATAAAAACAAATTATGTAATATATTTCTGCTTGGGCACAGGGTTTGGGCACAGGGTTTGGTGGGTGGCTGACACCCCAGTACTTCTGAGCGATTCAAGTTGCTTAGGAAGTAATGGACTTCTTCTGGTTTCTCTTGATGACTTTTGAACAAAGGTTCCCGCTTTTCTTAGCACATGAAACCCCTTTTAAAAGCAAACATACACATTTGCACACATTCCATATTATGAAGTTGTACCCTTAATATAGCCTCTGATGGGAAAATCATGTGTAAACGTGGATTCTAGGACGCTTTGTAATGATTCTGTTGCTCTCTGGGGTCTTGGGTTTTGGCTGGGAAATCTGGGATGGGGGTGAACAAACCAAGTGCCTACAGGTCAATTCCATGTTGGTTACCAGGAGGGATTTCAAAGGAAGCCTGAGTCTGACTTCTTGGCCTGAAGGACACACGCCCTCCCGAGAGCGGATGAGCGTGGTCGCAAGTGGGGCTTCTCTCCAGGCCGAAGCGATTCTTCCCTCTTCGGAGGCCCGTGGGTGGCGCTGTGGGCGGGAGGCGCTGCCGGTGATTCACGTCCGGCGTGGGTGGCCCCGACGGCCTTTCGCGAAGACCCCAGTTGTTTTAAGGCGTCATAAATGAGCCAGCACGGGGCTCCCGGGGCCCGTCAGGAGATGAGGCTTTCGGAGCGCTGCGAGCCAGGTCCTCACTACCGGGAGCGGAGGTTAGGGCTCCCTGGCGCGCTTCTCGGCAGGAGGGGAAATGATCGGCTCTTCACATCAGACCTCCCTGCGGCCTTCTGGAAGGCTCTTCGCAGTTATCAGAGCCAAAGCTGCAAAGGGACGTGGCAGCCGCGCCCAGCAAGCGGAAGCACCGCGGAGGGTTCTGACTCCCGGCGTCGTCTGATCGCTCGCATCTGGGCCCCGCGGCCGCGCGCGCCCGAGGCTTTCCCTCTGCGGTCAGCCCACCCGCGTGGGGCCGGAGGCAAGCCCGCTCTGGAGGCGCACGGGGAGAAGGGAGCAGGCAGTGTGTTGGAATTTCCTCCGCGGTCATGTCAGTTCTCGGGGCGCAGGAGGGAGGGAGAAGCTCTGCTGCTAGCAGGACCTGTGCCAGGTGTGGGGCTGGGCCCTGCTCCCAGGACAGGGGCTGCGGCTGTCCGAGTCAAACAGAGCTTCCAGGGTTGGGAGGAGCAGATCCCCACCGGCCCTGCTTTCCAAGGTCTAGCCCCTAACCCTCGGGGTGCTGTTTGCCGCCCAGCCTCCCTCAGTAGGAAAAATCAGCCGTTCCCACCACTAACCCCAGCTTCCCGTTTTAAAGAGGCAACATAATAAACCCTCTGTAGTCCGTTTGTTTAAGTAAGGAATATAATTCTGCTGTGTGGCTCCCAAAGTAGAAAGCTAAAATTCAAATGATCAGAAACTGGCAGATTTTTCAGGCCGCAGGAAGTGGGACTGAAACACACACACATGCACCCCTCTTTCAAGTTGGGCTTACAAATAATTCTAAGTAAATGATCAGAAAGATTTTATGAGCAAGTGTGGACCCAGGAGGTAGGAACCTCCCCTGTTCAGCCAGGTAAAAAAGGACCTCCCAGGAAGTGTGCTTGGCTGACTTTGCTTCAGAACAAAGTTCTCCGAGGCACTGGCTTCTGGAAGTCAGCTAGGAGCCAATTATTGATTGCTAAGTGGGAAATTGAGCATTTGGGAAGAAGAAAAAATTAGCCTTGGCACCATACCTTGACTTTCTACAGCCTGTGTAGAAAAAGTTTCTGTGATTGGGCCAAAGATTACAAAGTGGAATGGAACTGGGGAAAATAAAAGCTTTGGAAATGCAAAGATGGTCATGTGGCCAGAGACAATGGAGTGCCGTCCTGCCTGGACCTTGGTACCTCGAGCAGTGGTACAAACCCAGGGCCACCTAGACACCTGTGTGTAGATGACACTGTTGAGTATGTGTGGCTTATTTTGTTTATTTGTTTTTTTAGAGACAGGGCCCTGCTCTGTCACCTAGGCTGGAGTGCAATGGTGTGATCATAGCTCATTTCAACCTTGAATTTCTGGGCTTAAGCAATCCTCCTACCTCAGCCTTCTGCGTAGAGTAGCTGGGACTACAGGTGCCCGCCACCACACTAGGCTATAGTTTTTTTGGTTTTTTTTTTGGTAGAGACAGAGTCTTGCTATGTTGCCCAGGTTGGTCTGAAACTCCTGGCCTCAAGCAATCCTCCTGCCTTGGCCTCCTAAAATGCTAGGATTATAGGCTTGAGCCACTGCACCCAGCAATAGACCAGTTTTGAATGAAACATTTCCGTTCTTCTTCTTCCTACTCTTGAACATAATTCTGTGCTCACAGACCATGCCTTTCATTGAAAGCTGTGCAGATGATGGTTTTCTAGGGCAAGGCAGAGTTTAGATTCTGCCTTTAAATAATTCTCTTTTTTTTTTCCTCCTGGGTACTCACCAAATACAAAGACTAACTTTAAAGCCAGAAATTGTTCATTTTCATCACTTGGGTGATATTCAGGTCATTACTTCTTATAGACTTGCTTGGAGGTGAAAATGATGTGGTTAGTCTTAAAGCTTAATTAGCACCAAACTTAAATGAAAAATAAATTATGGATGATTAAACAAAAACATGATGTTATGGCTTAAACAATTATACTAAACATAAAACTACCATACTAGTGCTATATTTATTCCACTTATATTTATTTTGTTACTATTATTTATTATATTTATTCTTATCATGGTAGGAATGGGGAAAATATTGACCCAATGTTGGTAGACATGAATTTTTATTTTTTTCTAATATTGCACTATTAAATGAATTTAATTTGTTTTAAAATATTTTTCTGGTAAGGTATTCCTCTAAATCTATTTTATTATTATTTTTTTTAACTTTCAGGCAGCTGCTTCTCTTTGATATACAAAGTAGGGATTTGGTATCCTAATTGGGAATATGAAAAGTTGGTGAGAAAAATCTCAGAGGAAAAAGGAAAAGAAAAAAATATACTTTTTTTTTTTGCTGAGCGGAGAGCTTTGCTTTTTGGTATTCTTACAAGGACCTGAGGGTCATATTAATTGAGAGGATGTGGTTCAAATGAAATGTTATTACAAAATCATAAAATTATAAAACCATTGAGATAATTTAGTCAAATTCCTTAACTTTATAGAAATTTGGTACCTTAGAGGATGTACATTTTTCAGAGTCACGTGACTAGTTAGTAGAAAAACCCAAGATTAGACCTTGGTCTTCCCAATTCTTAGTCTAGGACTTGTGCTGCTTCTTGAATGATATGATCCCATAGTAACTTTAACCTCTAATATAAATAAGAGAAATATTCTGATAATATTAAAACTTTAATTTAAATACCATGTCACGTAACTTCTCTTTCCGTTTCTGCTTTGTCTTAGTGGGGGTATGTGTGTGCCTGTCCCTTGTTTAGAGAACACCGCAGGAGGGCAACTACTATTGAATGTTTTCTTCGTCATCCTTCACCTTCGAATATTAGTACGTGTTCAGTTACTAACAGTGCGTTTAAACATCCGCTCTGTGCAAGGCCCTGTGCCGAACGTTGCAGGGTTACACTACTAAGCATGATGTTGCTTTCGAGGAGTTTACATTCCTGGTTGAAAATTTGACTCTTTTGAACATAACTTCTCCCATCCAAGTACCACCCAGGCCCAGCCCTGCGAGGCTTCCAAGATCAGACAAGATCGGGCGAGTTCAGGGTGGTATGGTGTAGACTGAACACGACTTGTCAAAACAGATTGTGATAGTGTTGCCGTAGAGGCAGAAACTAAATGCCCGAAGTTCAAATAGAGGAAGAATCCTGTTTGTGAAGCTGGGCTGTGATGAAATCAAAAGCAGCTTCACAAAGGAGACAGCCTTTCCATGACCTTGAAGGACGGGTCACATGTCAGTGGTTGGAGATAGAGGAGGGGTGTGGATGTGGGTGGGGCACAGCCCGGACGACGCTGCCTGTCATTACAGACTCCAGAGCTTAGGTCTGCCGCAAACTCCGCATGCTGTGGGCAGTCAGTGCACACGTGTTCATTGCTCAGTGCCCTGCACCAGGGTCACTGCCGGTCACTTCTGCCTTTGGCGGGCGGTGCCCACAGTGCTCTAGAGCTCCATCGACCAGGCAGTGGGGCATGAACGTCACGTTCACGAAGACCTTCACTGCCACGCTCTGCCTCTGCAATGTACTTAAATGTTTGACCCTGAGATATTTGTCTTTTTCCCCTTTCAGGACACCGTTGACTTCTGGCGCACGTCAGCTGTAGTGTAGAACGGTGGTGGTGTCCCATCTGAGCAGAATCTAAACCCAAGTTCTGAAGGTTTAAACTGCCCTTTCCACCTGAGTTTCCCGATCTCCCGGCTACTACGGATGGCGGCAGAGCACTTGGGCTTATTTATGTAATTATTTTGGCAAACAAATTCTATTTATTTATTTGTTTATGTGCAATACATATTTATTTTATTTTATTTTTTAATTTCAAAATATTAAGGGGTTGCAAGTGTTTCTGTCACATGGATGAACTGTACAATGCCGAAGTCAGGGCTTTCAGTGCACCCGTCACCAGAGTAGTGTACCTCGCACCTGAAAGGTGAGTGTTTTCCTCTCCCCTCCCTCCCACCCGCCCCCTTCTTAGTTTCCAGTGTCCTTTGCGTTGCTACAGGGCGGCGTGTGCCCATTGTTG
>VBSM01003148.1:21635002-21678491 GCA_008086735.1 Cheirogaleus medius | reverse complement strand
CTGGCAGCCATGACCAGATCTCGGAGGCAGAAACTAGCTTTGATCTACTGTCAGCAGAGTAGAAAACTGCAATTTTACTTTATTCCAATTTTCCCCCAATCTCCCTTTTCTAAAGTCCTTCTTTGGTGCTCACTGGCAGGCCTTTGGGCTGCTGATGTGCACATTACCTGCTTCCCTGGCCTAGCCCCAGCCAGCCCTGCCATTCCCTCCCTTGCAAATTAATGGGGTGCTGCTGATGAGAGGGGGTTCTGCCAGTGCTGCTCTTGCCTCTCTGCCATCACAGCTTGGCAACTTCAAAGCTCCAGCCACCCTGTTTCCGTCCACCCCTGCGCCTGCGTGGCCGGCCTCTGCTCCCCGGTCAAAAGTGCAGCTCTGCCGACAGGAGCCGCCCGGGGTGGCCAGAGGACGCGCTCCCACTTGAGTCCTCCCCTCCGCTATTCCTCTCTCCTTCTCCACTGCCTCCTGCCCAAACCGTTCCTTCCTCTGGAAAGATAAGGCTTTCTTCTCTGTTCCCACATCCCTTCCCTTTTTTTCCCCCGACTAAGGCGGCCCTTTGTGAAGGGGGGTATGGGTTTTTGCACAAATATTTAATCTTTTCCAATCTGCCCTTTTGCACTGCCTGTCAGTTCCTGGGGTTGAAACCGCTCTGTTTGCTTTAGCTGGTAACAGGATACGGCTTGGAAAAGTGGAGCCGCAGTCAGATTGCTTATGAATCTGGGCTTTATTTTGCATGAATGTTTTTCAAGGCAAGTACAGATTTTTTTTTCTTCCTCACCAAGAATTATGTTGCCAGTGGGGGTGTGGTAGCAGCAGACAGTGGGAAACCTAGCGGGGACTTTGACCTTTTACCCTGTGGGTGGGACATCTCAGCTGCAGGGACCCAGGAAAACGGACTCGGCCACGGTTTCGGGTGGGATTTCTTTCGGTTTACGATCTGCCCCTTTCTCTTTAGAACACGTCATTCTTTCACACAAAATGTATTCGTATTTCTTCCTGTCAAAGTGTCTGCCGCACTTGTTAGAAATCACCTGTTACAATGTACTAGAGAAAGAAAAATGCAGAGATAGAATCATAGTCTCCAAGTTTCATTGAAACTTAGCTTGTGCCTTGTGCTTCTGATGCGATTGTGGGCCTCATCGTTGCTCTGCGAGGCAGATGTTCTCATTCCCATTTTACCAGAGGTGAGACAGCGGCGCGGTGCCCGCCTGTGCTGCACAGCGGGTGGTAGGCGAGGCCCGGCTCTGGCAGGCTCCTGCGGGCACCTGCCTCCTGCTCCCCCTTCTGTTTGCACAGCTCTTGGCTTTGCTCTCTCCGGCAACAGAGGACCCAGAGCCATGGTGACCATGTGTTTTGGATTTTTCAGTACAATACTGGCTTTAAGTATTTTCTCTCAGGGCTAAGCGAATGGCAGATGATGAATCCTGATTGTTTGGAAAATGTGACCCGATCTCGAACTCCCAGTCCCGATTCAAATCGTCTCCAAAGCAGTCAAGGAGGCCATGGAAAGACAGACCTCATGAAAAGCGTGTTCTGAGGACTTCTGGTGAGGGGCAGAGGGGTAAACAGAGGGAGGTGGGCCCTTTGCGAAAGCTGACCCGGCGCCCCAGGCCTGAGGCTGGCGCTGCCTGACCCGAGCCGTGTTTTGGAAAATACTAATGTGGCAAAATCTTGTGGCTTATGAAGTGACAAGAGCAGGTTCCACAATTAAGTACTCTAGAATTCCAACTTCACAGAACATATACAAAAACTGGAAGAAAAAAACCATCAAAATATGAATAGCAATTGCTGAGTGGTGAGAATATTTTATATTCATAGTTTTGAAAAGTATTTTCTACATGGTCTTCCCTGCAACGTGGACTGTTGCTACAGTCAGAGACTCGCCATGAGGGAGCGAAAGGCAAGGAAGGCGCCGCAGCATCTCACGTGGATTGCACGTCGGCGAGGACGCGGGTGGTGTAGACTGTCCAGGCCAAGGCGTCTTCTCAGCTGCTCCCCTCTGCCCCGCCTTCTCCTGCTGTGCTGGAGCGTCGGTGGACAGAGTCGCGCAGTCTGTGCGTCAGGGCAGTTTCCCAGGGTCCCCTTTCCCCTTTCCCTGCGCTTGCGGTTCAGGACGAGGGAGGAGGAGGAGGGAGAAAGGCCGCCGCGGGCGCAGATGCTCCTGCTGCACCCAGGCCTCCTCCCACGAGGCGTCCTAGCCCTTTGTGGCACCAGGGACCGATTTCGTGGAAGACAATTTTCCCACGGAAGGTTGGGGGCGGGGAGACGAGCGTGACACCCGGTAGACTCGGGAAGCCTCGCGTGCTGGGTCCTGCTGGCCTCCCGCTGTGCGGCCAGTTCGAACAGGCCACCACCTGGTACCGGGCCGAGGCCCAAGGGTTGGGGACCACAGATCTAGAACATTTACCTTCCGTTTTGGGGACAGAGAGGAAATCTTTCTAGGCCTCCTAGTCTTTATTTTTTTAATTCACCTTACAGAGATTAACTTGTCTTTCAGGGGCTGTCGAGGGTGTGTGCCGTATTGGAGGCACTCAAGGAAGTTGCTGTGTTGGACACAGGTGAGGGGCTCAGGCCCTCCCTGTCCCCAAAGGAACGGGGACACACACGTTCTCTCACTGAGTTCTGAAGATTCCTGGCGGGCAGCAGGGTCCTCTTGGACCCCCCACTGTCCCGGAGCAGCCCTGGGGGCACACTTGCGCTTTCAGTAGCTCAGCGACCTGCAGGAAGCAAAGGCTGCGCTGCCCCGTGCTCCAACGCCCGTGGGAAGGGCACGTGAGATAAGGAATGTGAACTTGATTTGAAAACAAAAATGCCCTAAATGCAAGGACCTTGTTTGCATTCCTTGTAGGATTCCATGTGTGTCCAGTGGAGCAAAAAATCAGCATCAAATATTTTTGAATGTCAACTATTAGGTGTTAGCACTGCAAAAGGGATTGTGGAAAATACAGAAGTATATAAGACGTGGTTTAGCCCTTAAGGAGCGCACAGACTGGGTGGGAACACCCATCCCTGATGGGCTAATCCTGTGGCACACACCAGCCATGAGTTCAGAGGAAAGGTCTTTTGGGGTTAGAGGGGGAGAGAGCTTCGTGTTGAATAACCTGCAGGGAAGTGGCATAGTCTTTCAAGCTGGAGAGAACCAAGGTCAAGGATGCCCACGGGGACATGGTATACTGGCATCAAGGAAAAACGGCAGACAAGACCAGAAGTGTTGAGGAATGACAGGGAACAAGTTGGGATACAAAGGGACAGAAGCTTTGAAGGTGGGGTCCCAAGAGTCAGTCAGAGCTGTGTCCCCAAATAAAACCTACACCCACATATGATGATTTTTGTGCCCTAATATCCAACTGTCTACTCAATACATCTGGTAGCCTGCAGATGAAAAAGTATGAAAATCTATTTCCAAAATGTCTTGGAAACTGTAAAAGGGAATGTAAACATGGGTTGTTATTTTAATATACTTTTGTTAAGTAAAGATAACCCAAGAATAGAAGTAGTTGTTTCCTCTTGAATTTCTGAAGGCATTAATCATGGAAAATTATCCAGGAAAATGCATTTTTGCATCCTAAATTATTATTTTTAGAAATACTAAATAAAAAAACAACTGGGGAGGGAAATAGTAGAATTGCAGGCTTAGAAATTTTCTGAGTTTTGCAAAAAGATAGATCAATGAGATTGTCGGGCCAGCCAACTTCCCTTCACTTTGAATTTCAAAGCACTCATTTTTGAAGTTAGGTTTTTTTCTCTTTTCTGTTCTTTTAAAATCTTTCCCCTAGGTTTTGAATGGCTGGCACCAGGTTCATGCCAACTTAGCTCATTAATTGGTGCCATTGGTTTTAATGAAGCAGGAGTTTGGCTAAGAATGGGGACTGCGAGGCAGATGGAGAACAGGACAACAATAATGAAAAATGCATATTTATAGACTTCTATGAGCACAGGTTATTGATTTAGTGCAGCTTAATGGACTCTACATTTTTCAAATTTCCTCAGCCATCTTACAGAATTATTTTCCAATTCTTACATAAGTTTCAAAAGCTTTTTTCACGTGGTTTATAATGCCTGTTAAATTGTCCTAGGATTATGTGTTTGTTTAGAAATACATAAAATGCTTTCTTTCTTTTGGCAAGTAGCAGCTAAGATTTTTAAAGCTTATGCATGCAAGTGAAGCCAGTGGGCATGAAATGAGCCAATAGTAAAGACTGGAAAGTTGACAACAGGAAAATTTAAGGGTTATATATGTGTTGTCATGGTATCCGTCAGTTTGATCAGTGGGGACTTTTTTCTAAGTGGGAGACTTATTTATTGGCATAATCATTTCTCCAAGAAACTTCAATTTAGTGCATTTTCTAGGTCATATTGTGTTCAACTTGAGCCTGCTACTTTCACCTAAATTTAGAACAAGGCAGGTTCAACCGACTCTGCCCCCGCAGGACAGAGCCATGTGGACAGAAAACATCCAAGAGGAAACCCAGCAAGGACGGCAGAGCTGCCCTGCCTGAGGGCCAGTGGAGGAGCCATCACTGCATGGAGTTCTTTGGGGTCTGAGACATCCAGCTCACTGCTACACGTAATTGGACATTCTTTGGATCTGCGGTCCCCAACCCCCGGGCCAAGGACTGGTACCGGTCCGTGGCCTGTTAGGAACTGGGCAGCACAGCAGGAGGTGAGTGGCGGGCAAGTGAGCAAAGCCTCATGTGCATTTACAGCCGCTCCCCATCGCTCGCATCACTGCCTGAGCTCCGCCTCCTGTCAGATCCATCACTGTCTCCCATCACCCCTAGATGATGGGAGCGTCTAGTTGCAGGAAAACAAGCTCAGGGCTCCCACTGATTCTGCATTATGGTGAGTTGTATAATTATTTCACTATATATTACAATGTAATAATAATAGAAATGAAGTACACAGTAAATGTATTGCGCCTGAATCATCCTGAAACCATCCACCCCCACCCTGCCCTGGTCTGTGGAAAAATTGTCTTCGGTGAAACCGGTCCCTGGTGCCAAAGAGATTGGGGACTGCTGCTTTAGATGATCGCCAGATACCTGGCCAAACTAACAAAATCTGCAGGTCTGAGGCGGCAAAGAGCTTTGTCATAAGGATGTAAGTGTGGTTTTTGAATTGGACAGGTTTAATTTAAATGGGTATTGGAGTAACATGGGAACTCTCTGGATGTCGGGAGCCAGAGCTGCAATTTCATCTGTCTGGTCCCATCACACTTTCCAGCAGGAGTCCCCGAGGCAGCAGGAACATGCTCACTGGCCAAGTCGGCTGAGCAGGAGAAGAATGGCCCTAATGCTCTGGGAGGGGTAGGCACTCACACTCCCACATCAAGGAGAGCGCCAGGGAGCTGTGTTTCTGAATGAGCAGCCACTGCAGAGCCCCAGAGAGAGCCAGGACCCCTTACCATGAAGAAAGAGTCTGTTCCTTCCGGGGCCACGACATTTTGGAGGTGGTTTTTCAAGTTTAACATTGTGCTGTTGTGACATCATTGAAACCAAGACAGGGTGAAGATGCTTAAATTGAAATATTTATTGTCTTAAAATATAGCTTAGCTTTCCCTCTCTAGCTTTGAGAAGGAATATTGGGATGAAAGGGGATACGATGACAGAAGCTGACATTGCTGACATTCATGACAAACCCTATGGGCCGTCGCAGAGCATGTCGGGTCCAGTTCCACGCTATGAGACCTCACACCCTTTCTTCCACTCGGACAGGTCTCTGCCCTCACAGTGTTTCTTCCAGCGTTGCCTGAGGAGGAGAGGGAAGCAGGAACAACGGAGGAAGCATGGCAATCCAAGTATTTTTAGCGTCAAAACCCATAGATAAGTAACCAAAATAACCAGCTGTGCCCAGGGTCAAGTTTCATCTGCATCTGAGATCCAAGGAGTCCATCCTTTCCCCTTGTTAAGATTTCTCTCTTCCCAGTTTCCTGCTAATCATTATCAGCTTCAGCTACAAGTAAACAACTTTTGTAAAGATGGGTCATTTAATTAAATGCCCAAATCTCTGAAAATGTGGGTTCCCCATGTGAGTGGCTGTGCGGCGACATCCACTAGAGAACAGCAGTGAGACGGCGTGGGCACCAGCTGCGCAGCGTCCCGTGCTCTGCGCTGGGACGCGCTCTGCTGAGTTATCGCGTAGCAGACATGGTGCTTTTCTCTCACTGCTGGTTGGTCTCATTCCCCACGAGATATTGCTTGTACCCTCACAGTCTTGTCCAATCCAGAGCAAACGCAAGCTTTCTTCCCTCTGGCGCATGGATGCGCTGTACCCTGTCCAGTTCACGCTGGAAAGTACCCTCTGCCCACCCTTCCCCGTGTGAACACCTTCATGTGAAAAGCAATTGCAAACCATCCTGACCCAATCCCATCTCCTCTCATCCCTGCTACTCTTAGTACGAGTTTGCTGCACACCCACACACTGGTGGAGAGGCATGTAGACAAAGCCACTCCCAAATCGTAGCTCACTCTGCGGAGATGAGTTTGTCCGCAGCCACCGTAGCCGTGATGAACGGACACACTGCAGCTTTTGCCCCTGCCAGACAAGTCCCCCAGGGAAAGACTCTTACCAATAGTTCATCCCTTGCGTCTCTTTTACAATTTTCTTGGCACAAATAATCGCATCTGTAAGGTCGTCTGTGATCAAAGCTGTAAAAGAGAGGAGGTGTAAGGGTTAGCTGAAGCTTCGTTGTTGGAGGGGACCCCAAAGTAGGTTTTCTTCACTTTTCTCACTGTTTTCGGAAGAGGAAGGCTGGAAGGACTGTGACATGCTCTACAGAGCCATATTCTCATTTTGAGCTTCTTTGCAAATTAAAGAACTTTGTTTCAAGACCAACTCATTTTGAACTAGCTGACACTGCAGAGGAATAGCCCAAGCAATCCTGAAGGGTTTTTGGAAATGTGTGTGGAGAAGGCACAGTGTAAGAATGTTTTCTGTGTCCCAAAGGAATATGCACCTAAGACAGGAGAGTACAGTTTTTTTCTCTGTTTCGGTTAGTTTGACATATAAGATCTCTTTATAGGTAAATATTAAACTTTTGTTTATTGTCATTTTTCCAGTGCATGCCTTTTAAAGCATTTTTATCTGAGCTGTTTTCATATGCACACATTTTTAAGTTTTAAGACAAATATGTCAGTCTTTGTCTTTATTATTTTTTCTATTGCTTCAAACATAACACATCTTTTGATTGCAATGTATTAAGTCAGCGGTCCCCAACATTCCTGGCACCAGGGACTGGTTTCATGGAAGACAGTTTTCCATGGACGGGCAGGGGAGGCAGAGCTCGGGCGTGATGCGAGCGATGGGAAGTGGCTGTAAATACGGACGAAGCGTCACTCTCCGGCTGGCCAGCCACTCCCCTCCTGTCATGTGCCTCCCTCCCCCTGCCCCTCTGTTTCCTAAGTTTCATAGAAGACAGCTTTCCCACGGACAGGTGGGCAGGGCAGGGCAGCAGGGCACGCTGCCCGTTCCCTAACAGGGGGTTAAGTGATGTCAGCATTCTTTCCTGCTTGCCTGGAAGTGACCTCCTCGACACAAACATGACAGAAAAAGGCAAATAAATATAAAAACATCCAACATCACTGCTGTTGCAAGTTAGGTCCTCCAGGAGCAGATGCTGAGATGGGTTTGGGGTGCAAGATAGTTATTAGAGATTCACACCTGTGAAAGGAATGGGGGGAGGCAGGACTGGGTAGATGGAGATGTCTACTGTGATGCAGGCCCAACCATTCCCCAGCCAACCCAGCCACTGGGGAGTGACTGCTGCCCATCAAAGTTGCCCAGGTTGGGCTCAAACGGCCAAGTCTAAATACCCTTGCCTCACTGGGTCACTGGGTGTGGCCCACCCCAGAAGGGCACAACCCTAAGTGAGGCAGGTCTCTGAAGCTAAGGCAGACCGTGAGGAGGAGGTAGGGAGGCTGCTCATCAGACAAATCCAGCCGGGGCAACACGCCTTCCCTTAGAGGGGGACCGAGGAGGTCTGTCTCCATGACCGCCACAACCACCAAGCAAGGACAAGAAAATCCAAACCACTTGGTATCATTTCTATTTATCAATGAAGCAAAGATTTTTTGGAGGACTGGGTAATGCTCCATGCCGGCTGGGGTGCGGTGAGGCAGGACTCTGAAGCGCTTGCTGCGGGAGTCTGATGGGTCCAGCTGTTCAGGAGACCGTGTCGCAGTGTGTGTCTAGAGCCCGTGTGTCAAATGTCTTTTGACCTGGTCATTTCTCTTCGTGCATCCGTGCTAGGGAAATAGTCATGACTCTAGACAAAGATTTATGTACGGAGTGGTTTATCATAGCTTTATTTACGAGAGTTAAAATGGAAAAAATCCAACTGCCTCATCATTAAGGATGTTCAAATTAATAATAATACCTTCATATAATGAAATAAGGAAACATTTAACTCATATTTTCACAGGATGTTTAATAACATAAGGACGTGTGCCCAATGCAATTAGGTTCCCAGTATTGCAAAAATATCCATTGAGAGCTACACTGTCCACTGTCATGGCCATCAGCCACATGTGGCTATTTAAATGTAAATTATATTTGTTGATGGATGAATGGACTAAAAATGGTGTTTATTATAGAGTGGAATATTATTCAGCCATAAAAGGAAGGAGATCCTGACATTTGTGACAAC
This sequence comes from Cheirogaleus medius, assembly GCA_008086735.1. NCBI lineage: Eukaryota > Metazoa > Chordata > Mammalia > Primates > Cheirogaleidae > Cheirogaleus > Cheirogaleus medius. The sequence continues at coordinate 21,669,850 of VBSM01003148.1, read as the reverse complement.
GTGGATGAGGACATCATGCTAAGTGAAGGGAATGAGACGCAGAAAGACAAACACTGCCTGAGCTCACTTGCTACATGGGATCTAAAAACGTTGAACTCACAAAGCAGAGAGCAGAATGGTGGTTGCAGGGACTGGGTGGTGGGAAAATGGGGAGATGTTGATCAAAAGGTACAAACTTTCAGATATATAAGGTAAATAACATTGTACATGGACATACAGTAGCCATGTGAGGTGATGGGTATGTTGATAAACTTGATGTAGTTATCATTCACAATATGTATGTATATCAAATCATCATGTTATATGCCTTAAATATGCGCAATTTTTATTTGTCAATTACATCTCAATAAAGCTGAAAAAAATTTAAATTAATTATCATTAAATACAATGAAAACTTCAGTTCCTTAGTTGCTCTAGCTACATTTCAGATGCTTTACAGCCACTTGTGGCTATTAGTTCTCCTATTGGACAGCACAGGTTAAGAACATGTTCATCGTTACAGAAAGTTCTATTGAACAGTACTGGTTTAGAAAAAAAGTCATAAATTCACTAGTATTTTAAAAGGATTGGCTCTTAATTGTGGATTACTGATATTCTTAAATCTTTGCTGTTTATTTTCCAATTTTTTATCATAGAAATGAATTATTAATATTCTTATTACCAGAAAAAATAACCAAAAAGAATAATGTTAGCCTAAAATTTTGCATTTCAATAGAGCATTGTAATACCAAATTACTTTGTTAATTCATTTGAAAGGGGAATTTCTCCTTGAGGATGCTGTTCCCTTGAGTTGCTAATTTTGTTGCATTCTCAGTTTGGCTTAATTGTAAGATAAAGGTAGTGCTATATTTCTTTAAGCAAATTTATTCTAAATGTGGCTTAGTTTTTATTGCAACAAAATTCTATTAACCAGAAAAAAATTGACAAAAGATATTATCTATCACTGATAACAATCGAAGCAATATATGCAAATTGACTAGTATTTGCAGTGAAAAATAAAGCTATTAATATATCAGCTTATGAGAGCCTTTTGCCTTGTTTCTAGAGATATGAGTATGTGGAATATAATAGCTATTACTATTAGTAACACTTCTTACTCAGGTCAGGCACACATTAAGTGTCTTCCTGCAAAATCTCTATTAGTCCTCAGAACAATCATTTCAATAGGTACCATTGTTATTCCTTTGTGCTGAGGTTACACGCCCAGTAGGTGAGCCTGTAGTCCAACCTAGGGCTTAAATTCTGTTATCTGCCTCCTCCTTCCAAAAAAAGCCACTTAAGCAAAGATTTCTGCTTATGAAACACTATATGCTAATAAACTTGATAATAAAGATATAAATATTAATTTTCAAGTAATTATTTATCTATGAGATTATCCAAACTTAAGTGTTTGGTAACTGATATATGTTCCAATTAGGAACAGTTTATTTTGGGTGCATAAGTGCTTGATACGTGCCGAGACACTGTGGCTTGTGTTTGGAAGTGGCTGGGCACACTTCCTGGGGGAAGCAAGGTCAGTGGCGTCTTAAGGGGTGAGGAGGACATGGATTATACACAGCAAGGAAGGAGCAGATCATATTCTATTATTCCAGGATTGGAGCACATCTCAGGCACGTACACAAAGAGCAAGTTTTGTATTTGGGGCAAGGCAGTTTGCTTGCCTGGAGATGCCATTTAAGGGTTCCTGGGACTATTAGGAGATGCAGGCCCAGGAAGTGGACAATGTGTGAAGTTGTTCATCTGCCTCCGGCTCTATTAGAGCATTTTGTTGCACAATTAAGATGTTTTGAAAGTGCCCATTGGCCATGGCTGAATTTGCTGGGGAAAATACGTTAAGGAAGGTGGGGGCTGGGAAATAAGCAACCTAATGCAGCGCTGTTACAGGAAACAGCCACCGAGGGGCAGCAGAGAGGCAGAAATAAGTTAAAATAGAGCGCACGTTTTTAATGAGGATTCGTGCCAATAATTGTTTCTGCCCAATTTACTTTAAATAGACAAGTCTGTCCAGTCAAACATGAATAAGGAGAGGGCTGTGTTGAACAGCAAAGCACTATTCAACATAATAGTGTATTCTTCCACATCTAACAAAACAGCAACTATCCACACAGAAAGAGCTGCAGTCCTCACTTTCAGTTGCGCTGGTTCTACATCAGTGTCTCTCTCGCCAGCGTCCTCCTGCCTCTCAACTAAAATATAGCTATCAGGCCACGAATACATCTCTTTCCCCTCTATCAAAAGTGACAAAGGTCATCTCAGACACCAGGCTGATGAGAAACAAGGTTAATATGAGTGAACTAGGCTAGATGGAAGAGTCAGTCATCACCTTTTCTTTAAATGTGTCTCATTTTTATGAAGCCTGTGATGTTGGAGGAAAACAAAGATTGCCTTATATCTGGAATTTTGTATACTGCATGCATGTATTTATATATGTGTGTTTATGTGTGTATGTATGTATACATGTATGTGTATATGTGTGTATATATGCTTTATGTATATGAATATTTAAAAAAAAATTCTGTCCAAATAGTTTGAGGAAGGTAGGCAGGAATTTTAGGGATGCAATTTGGAATGGAGAGTAGGAGCTTGTCTAGTTTCATAAGATGGGCTTGAAATGTGTGTACATTGTACATATTTGTAATGTCATGTGCCTTGTAAACATCCCTTAATGCTAACTTGCTTGCAGGTTCCTATGACAGATGCCCCTACTTCTGTGATATGATGACATTGTTCATGATGAAAGCCGCTGTGTGTGTGGCCTGAGGCTGAGGGAGGGGTGGTCAGGATGTAAAACCAACGTCCTGTTCTTCTATGTTAAAGCTGTCCGTGAAAATCCATGCTCTTTATGATGAGAAAACAGATATCAGTGTCCCTTCACCACTAACCATGAACTGTCCAACATTTTAATTTCCTAGAATCAAAGATTGTCTTGCAGATAGACATTTGCTCCAGACTTCCTTAACTGGAACAAAATTGAACAATATTAAATTAGAAAACTGGATATAAAGTCAAGCTTGGCCATGATGAGGTAACAGATTTTGCTGTCAACGACTAGAAAACTGGACCACATACATAAAAGAGACATTTTCAGACACTGGACACTGGCAGTGCAGGACCACAGTCCTTGACAGAGAACAGATGTGGCGAGCTGCAGCGCGGCCATGACTTCCTGCCCAGAGGAGCCCCCAGCCCGGGGAGGCAGCGCCCTGGCAGGGCGGGAGACAGACTTCAAAGACCGAGGCAGCTGGAATTCATGGCGAAGAATACCTGAGAAGTAGGAGCTGCCCAGAGGAAGAGCACCAGAAATCTGCGTAGAGGGTCCCCGAGTCTTTGGCTCAGGGCTAACCTGGGAACACAGAGGGTAAAACTGCACGAGGCTGACAACCGCCAGCCAGGCGGACAGTTACAGAGCTCGCACGGGGCTGGGGGACATTTGATTTCTGAAGAAAAGGAGATCTGCTGAAGCCCTAGGACACTCTGAAGAGACAATAGATGAGTGATGCCTTGTTAGTAGGACTAAAGTAGTCTTACTATGAAGATGCTCTAGAACTTCCCTGTCACAGTTCAAGAACAAGCTTGAAAAGAGTGAAGCTGATCAGCACGAACGTAACTGCTCGGTGACATGAGATTCTGCATTCCATAGAGGAGCACGGCGTGATCCAGGCACTCACAAGGTTGCATACACCACGTCCAGTACCCAGTGAACGTTATTTCATGTACAAAGAGGCATAAAATGTGACACATAACCAACCAGAAGAAAGATCACTGGGTGGAAGGACCCAGAGATGACAGAGTTGATCGAATTAGCAGGTAAGAAATTTAAAACAGTGTTTACCAATATGCTTATTTATATCAAGGACTTAAAGAAAAACACAAACAATATGGAATAAAAGATTTAAAATTACCTAACACTGAATAAAAAATATGGTATCTGAAATGAAACATCCAATCAATGAGTATAATAGATTAGGCACTTCAGAAAAAAATATTAAAAAAAAAAAGAAAAAAGATCAGAGGATTTGAAGAGATAGCAATGGAAACTATTGAAAATAAAAAACAGGGAAAAAGGCTAAACATAGGAAGAACCTCAGTGACCTCTGAGATAATATCAGTGATCTAACAGATGTCATTAGAATCATTGGAGGAGAAAAGAAAAAGTATTTGAAGAAGGAATGGCTAAAATTTTTCCAAATTTAATGAAAATTATAAACTCAGGGATCCAAAATGTTAATGAATACCAAGTAAGATAAACACAAATACCACACATGATCAAATTGCTGAAAATGAGTGATAAAGATAAAATCTTAAAAGCAGCTAGAGGAAAAAAGACACATTACCTGCAGGGAACAAAGATAAGAAAGTCCCTGGTTCCCATGATAAACAAAGCAAGCCAGAAGACAACAGAGCATTTTAGCAACCTGAGAGCAAACAACTGCTAGCCTAGAATTTTACCTGTAGAGAAAATATCCTCGAATCAAAATGAATGCTGACTAGATCACCACTCCAAAAAAAAAAAAAAGTTAAAGGAAGTTCTAAATGCTATCACTTCACCTAGCCCTTAACCGCCTGCTCAAATGAAACCACCAAAAGAATGAACAATATTGGAGGTAGTAAATATGTGATAAGTAAAATGAAAGTTTTTTCTTCATTTAAAAATGTATTTAAAAGGTAATTGTTTAAAACAAAAGTAATAAAAATGCATCTTGAAGTATTATATGACATGTAGAATAAAGTGCATGACAACATGTCACAATGAATGGGAGGGGGAAATTGAAGTATACTGTTATAAAACATGTATATTATATATGAAGTGGTGTGTTACTAATATTTGAAGGTGGAATGTGATAAGATAATCATGCCTGCTGGGAACCCTAGAGTAACTACTAAAAACAAAGTGGAGGTGTAGGTAACAAGCCAGTAAAAGAGAATGCTGAAAAATATTCAATTAATTCAAGGAATGCAGAAAAAAATGGAACGAAGAAGAGATGATGCAAATAGAAAACAAAAGAGCAAGATGGGATTTAAAGCTAGCCACATCAGTATCACATTAAATGTAAATGTCCTAACCAAGGTTCGCAAATGATAGCCCACAGGCCAACCTCCTGTTTTTGTAAATAAAGCTTTATTGGAACACAGCCAGGCCCATTCATTTACACATCTTCTATGGCTTCTTTCACATTGTGTCATGGTTGAGCACTTGCAATAAAAACCATGTGGCCTGCAAAGCCTAAAATATATACTCTATGGCCTTTTAGGAAAACATTTGCTGATCTATGGTCTAATCACTCAAATTGAAAAGCAGTGATTGTCAGAATGGATCAAATATAACACATAACTATTTGTTACCTATAAGAAATTCACTTTAAATATAAAGACACAGACGGGTTAAAAATAAAAGGATGGAAAGAAATACCATTGCAAATACTTCCCAGAAGAAAGCTGGAGTGGCTTTATTGCTATCAGACAAGTAGATTTCTGGATAAGACATAGAATCAGAGTTAAGGAGAAACACTGACTCCAATAATAAAAGGGTCAATTGAGCACAAAGACATAACAATCCTCAGTGAGTATGCACCTACTAACAGAGCATCTAAAACTGACAAGACTGAAAAGAGAAATAGACAAAACCATAGTGGTAGTCACAAGTTTTAGTCTGTTTTTCTCACTGTGTGATAGAACAAGTAAGAAAATCAGTAAGGATGTAACAGTCATTTATAGAACATCCGTCCCCCAACTATAACATACACATTTTTTTTCAAATACACATTTGCCATAAGACACATATGCTCTGCTATAAAACAACGCTAAAGAAATGTTAAGGGTTTGGAACCATATAGACCATATTCTCCACCCACAGTGAGATGTAATTAGAAATATATAATAGAAGTTCATCCTGGGATTATCCATCACGGTCATGCTGGGTGTCCCCTTCGCCTGTCTCCCTTACTGAACCCCTTGTTTCCTGGAACTACGTCTCCCTCTTTCTTGGTTTCCTTCGTCATTTTGGTGGAGCGCCTCCCACAGTGCTGTGAGAAAGGACGCAGGGGCTGCACCGAGCGTCTTCTCTTTGCCCCTGCGCGCCCACTTTCCATCCTTCTTGGCCACGGTCGGTGCACTGGGAGATGGACCCACACTGGAGGTGTCAACGGGCCCTGTTGTCCTCTGACTCCTGGCAGGGTTTAAGGGAGTGCGCACCAGCAGGAGAGGAAGGGAGGAAGGACAGTGAAGTTTTTTTCTGGCAGGTCACTCAGCGCAAGCTGTATTTTTTTGAAGGAAGGTCACAGGTCTTACAAGGCAGTCCTCTCCCTGCACACGCTGTGTGTCTGGGTGCCGGTCACAGTTCTTCCCGTTCCCCTTTGGGCCAGGGGCTGGCAGTGACCTGCTGGTTCCAACTGCTCACTTTATTGTCCCTTCATGGTTTTCCTATGATCTGATCACACCTTTGTTAGGTGGCCCTTTTATTAAAATTTTCCTCAAATCACCCAGTTTTGCATTGGCTGTTTTCCAGCCAGGATTCTTTATGACATAGGAGGCAATAATTTTAACAACTTGTTCATCTAAAAATGTATTCATTCTGCACTCAAAACGTGCTGATCATTGGGCTAGTACGGAATTGCAGATGGAAATAACCACTCTGTTGGTTTAGGATTCAGATTTCTCTAATCCCCAAGTTAGTCACCACCTGCTTCCTGCTTTCCAGCTTCTAACTTATTTTGGTACTGTTTCTTCTTCCATTTACCTTGTCTTTTTGGATTTATGCCTTTTTGTCTTATTTATTCTTACATCTCTGCACTATTAATTTAATAGGCTATCAAGACAGAGGCGAGAAGTGTTAGTTTCCTATTGCTGCCATAACAAATTACTGCGAATGTAGTGGCTTAAAAAACACAAAATTTTCTTACAATTCTGTAGGTCAGAGAGTGACATGGAATTCACTCAGATAAAGCCAAGGTGTTGGCAAGTCTGTTTTTTCTGGAGGATGATCCATTTCCTTGCTTATTTGGGGTCTGGCAGAATTCAGCTCCTCGTGGATGTAGGGCTGAGGTCTCTGTTGCTTGCTGGCTGTGAGTGGGGGGCAGTCCCCAGCTTCTGTGAGCCAGTCACACTTGACTCCTGACCCCTTACACCCCCTTCAGGGCCAGCAATGGTGGGTTGAGTCCCTCCTACGCTTTAAATCTCTCCTCTGTCTTCTGTCATCGGCTCACTCTCTGATCACAGCTAAGCAAGATTCTCCACTTTTAAGGGTCCACCCATATCACCCGGGAGAATCTCCCTCTCTCAAGCTCAGACCCTTCATCACATCTGCAAAGTCCCTTTCCACGTAAGGTAACAGACTCAGATTTCAGGGATTAGGAAGTGGACGTTCTGGGGGACCGTTACTCAGCCCCATGGGAGGTGAATGCACGAATCTAATCGCCGTACGTAACTGGAGCCTCGGCTGGCAGGCTCCTAGCGAACGCTGGCGAGGTTGACCGGTTCAGGGAGGGGTTCAAGTCATACCTGCAGAAAGCGAAGGTACTGAATGTTTTAGCCCAGGAGATAAGAAACTAGAAGTGAGAAATACTCATGAATCATTTGCAAAGAGTTCATAAGTTTCTATGTATAAAATAAAGCAAATTTGTTTTGAATAAATCCAGAAGGAAAAACTCGGATTAATGGAAGATGGCTATAAGGAGGTAGACTTGGTCCAACAAAAGAATGTTCTAAATTAAGGGCTGATTAACAACTGGGAGGTCCACCTTAGGAGGTAGTGACCATTCTGTATTAATGCAAGGGTAGGAAAAATTTACTAGGTTAATTAATGTATTATTCAGTCACTCATACAGTCAACATAACATACACTGATTGTCTTGTACCAGGGACCCCGTCTGCGGTTTTCACTCTCCACAGTTTAGTTACCCGCGGTCAGCCGCATTCAGTTACTTTTATTAATATAATTTATTTAGAGAGAGAGAAACCATATTCACATAATTTTTACTACAGTACATTGTTGTAATTGTTCTATTTTATCATTAGTTATTATTGTTAATTTCCCGCTGTGCCTAATTTATAAATCAGACTTTATCATAGATATGCACGTACAGGAAAAGCATAGCGTTCGTATGTAGTGTTCGGCGCTACGCACCGTTTCAGGCATCCACCGGGGGTCTCGGGGCACAGCCCCCTCAGACTACAGAGGACTACTGTATGTGGCAAAGAGGAATTAAAGCACAGCTTACTTCCTGCTCCCAAAGAATTTTCCAGAGAACATGTCATGACTCTGACCACACCCTGGTTCCTCACGCTCCATCTGTCTGTGTAATAACCATTTTCTGAGCTCCCACAAAGCCCGGCGCCACCTAGACACCGAGGCTACGTCAGTGGGTGAAGCGGACAAACCTCTTGCCCTCCGGAGCTTCCTGCAGCTCTGTCCTTGTGCCTGCTGAGCGTCCTTGCATCCGTCCCCTCTCCTCCGTGTCCCCAACCACGACCACCACTCAGGTCTCCTGTGTCTTCCCTCAACGATCGCAGTGGCACTGAAACGTTCTCTTCTTTAATCTGTTCCAGACCCCGCTTGTGGATTCATCTTGTGGAATCAACGCACAACTATCTGACCCCTACTGGCTCCCTCCTGAAGGCAGAAACCAGGGCGAGCCCCTGGCCCGGCCTTCCGGGCCCTGCTCAGGCAGTCGGCAGCCGCTGCTGCTGCGCTTCCCTGACGCCTCAGCACGTCCTCTCTGCTGCAGACACAACGAGCATCCCGCCGTTCCCTGCCACATGCCACACCTTCCGCACACGCCTCTGTGCGTCTGCTGTTCCCCTTGCCTGGAATGACTCCTCTCTCTCTCCCCAAATCTCACCTGTCTTCCAAGTCTCCGGGCAATGTCACTGTGTCTACAGAACTTTCCATAGTTTTCTTAACACTGTCACTTTCCTCTGAAGCCCACAGCGCTCAGTGCACACCTGTGTACAGTCATTCACTGAACTTCACATACGCACATGCTCTCTTTCCTTGTAGCTTAAAGGCTGTGCAAAGCCGCATTCATATCTGATCTATTTTGTCACCCTCAGTGCTGTGCACGCATTTACTTCTTGAATGACCAAAGTATGAGAAGACTTGGAAGTGAATTCCAGCCTCATTTCTACTGTTTGAGCAATGAAAGTGCATTCACTTGTCTCATCTGCAGAAAGCAGCACACACTGCGTCCCCTGAGCGCATGCTCACGGAAGCAGCTAGCAAGCGGCTTCCTCCTCGCCGAAGATATCCGACGTCTCCCTACGTGGAAAGGCAGGAAGGCCATTTGTCCAGCCCCTGTTTTTGTGGAGGGTTTAATAAAAATTATCCTAGAAGGCCGGGCGCGGTGGCTCACGCCTGTAATCCTAGCACTCTGGGAGGCTGAGGCGGGCGGATCGTTTGAGCTCAGGAGTTCGAGACCAGCCTGAGCAAGAGTGAGACCCCGTCTCTACCAAAAATAGAAAGAAATTAATTGGACAGCTAAAAACATATAGGAAAAAAAAAATGAGCCTGGCATGGTGGTGCATGCCTGTAGTCCCAGCTACTCGGGACGCTAAGGCAGAAGGATTGCTTGAGCCCAGGAGTTTGAGGTTGCTGTGAGCTAGGCTGACGCCACGGCACTCTAGCCCGGGCAACAAAGTGAGACTCTGTCTCAAAAAATAAATAAATAAATAAAAATTATCCTAGAAGGAATAAATCACCTTTCAACAAGCAGGTCACAGGAACTTAAGTGTCACCTTGGGGAGCTAGTGAACAGTTCACTGGCCTGGAAGGGACCCATGCAAATCTGAGCTCCAAACTTTAGTGAAAGCGGAAAATGGGTAGATATCCCATTGTCAGCTTTCTTGCCTCTGTTCCTGAGGATAGTATTTTTGGCAAATCAAAACTGTACCTGAGCAGGCAACATGACAGTGGTTCTTCTCTTGCAGCTTTTCGTATCTGCACCACGTGAAACTGTTTATCTGAAAAATGCCGTAGTCGACGCTCCCGTCGTCCAGGGTGGTCTGCGCCGTGGTGTTGTAGCCGCTCTCGTAGTATGCCATGCAGATCCCTAGGGAGGGCCAGCCCGCAGGTGCCGGAGAAGCAATGCCTTGTTCCCCCTAAGCTGGTTCTTAGGGGGGTTTCCTTATCCCCTGTCACCTAATTGCCTCATCCCAACAAGCCTGGGGGCGGGGCAGGGCATGTGGTGCGCCCAGGGACACACGGGGACAGCACTTTGGGGGCTGCAGTGGCACACCTACAGCTGCACACCTGGTCAGTGGCGTGCCTACTCTAGAACCAAAAGTGAGGTCCCCCCCCCCGCGACGCCAGCAGGGGCGGCATCATTCCCCTTCCCTCGCTGGTGCTGGTGTCGTCAGCGTGGGTTCCAGGACCGAGGGGACGAGGGGCAGGGGAGCAATGGGAGGAGGACAGTGTGTGACCGCCCAGCAGCCATCCCTGGAGGCGGGTGGCACTTTCAGAGTATGGACAGGCTGGGAGCAAACAGAAGAGAGTGTAGCTGTGACCCTCAGCATCTCAGAGGAGAGGCCGAAGACAGAAGGGGTGCAGGAAGGAAAAAACCTCACAGTTTCCAAGGCTAAAGCCCGCGTAATTGTCCAGGCCGGCCCTTGAAAATATTTTTGCCAGTTTGCAGCGTGTGTAGACCTTGGACTCCGTGCTTGTGACCAGGCAGCCGATCAGGGCCAGGATCCCTGCAGCCTTCATCCCCGAAGCCTGTTGGGGACAGAACCTGTCGAAGATCAGGAGGCCAGGTCAGACATTCATGAGTTAGCCTAAGATTTTGTCCGTGGCCGACGGTGGCTGTTGCCACGACGGCCCTGCCTAGATCGTTGCTGCCGTCGCTCGCAGTGGTTCCGAGCCAGCGCCAGGGGCAACAAGGAAGTACAGACAGGGTGCAGCGCAGGCGAGGGCGAGACTGCAGGCGCCTTCCTCATTGCCTCTGCACAGCTACTCTGAACTCGGTGCTGTGCTCCTGGGATCACACGAGCAAAGAAATTAGCCCTTCTTTACTGACGTCCAGATGGAAACCACGGAGACATTTCTGTGATTGCCATTTAACTCTGAATTGAGAAAATAGAATGTAAAAGGTGAAGCGTTTCCTATACACTTGACCCTTGAGCAACATGGCTTTGGACCGCACAGGTCCACATGTACACAGATTGTTGTCAATGAAAGTTGCACCGAGCTTGCTGGCCTCTCCTGCCTGTCCTTCCGTGTCCTCCCCGTCTTCTGCCTCTGCCACCCCGAAGACAGCAAGACCCACCCCTCCCCTCGCTCCTCCTCCTCAGCCCACTCAACGTGAAGATGATGAGGATGAAGACCTTTATGCTGATCCACTTCCACTTAATGAACAGTAAATGTTTTTTCTTCCTTCTGATTTTCTTAATAATGTTTTATTTTCTCTAGCTTACTTCACTGTAAGAATGCAGTATATGATACATACGACATACAAATACATGTTAATCAACTATTTATATTATCAGTAGGGCTTCCCGTCAACAGTAGGCTACTAGTTAAGTTTTGGGGAGGCAAATTTATATGTGGATTTTCAACCGCACGGGGATTGTTGCGACTACAAATTTGCATTGTTCAAGGGCCAACCATATATGCAAAAACAGCCACCCTATTTCAGGCAGAGATGAAATACATGTAGCCCTGTATGGACACCTTTAATATTTATTGTTGGGGTCCATCGAAGGGAGAAGATCAAGCATCTTATCTTTCTTCCATTCTCTTATCTGGATACATTTCCAAATTTGGGAGCATTGCTTCAAAAATGTCAATCTTTTATCTTTTATCACAAATGCAATGTATTTTGGGCTCACCACCGCTACTCTGGTGGGACGTCCTAAAAGCCTGCATCTGACTGCAGAGCACTGGGTGTGGGCGCAGAGGGTGAGAAAGAGACCTCCACTGAATTACTGATTAATAAAATGGGGGTAGGATCAAGCACGCCACCTCTTGTTGGCTACTGGTTTTCCACAATCCCTTCCCCTCTTGAGATAATATGCCTTCCCCACATATAACCACCTTGCTGGGATGGGGCGAGGTGAAATCTCTGATAACTGCTTAGGATACTGGACCCAATGTTCAGACATATTTTCGTTTGGTGTCATTTTCTGCACTTGCCTAGAAATTTTTCAAGTTATTAGTTTCTCTTCTTGGGACTAGATTTTGTCCCATGGAAAGGGGAGACTAAAAACAGGGCTGAATGAGCAAGGGCAAAGCGGGGAGTCACAACGTGGGCTTTAAAGTAACTGAGCAACAAGGTCACTAGGTGCGTTTCCCATGGGCGCGTGGATGGCATCCTTACGGGCAGCAGGGCCAGCGAGCGAGGCCGGGTTTGTGAGCAAAGTTTTACTGAAACACGGCTACGCCCATCTGGTAGTATATTATCCTGGCTGCTTTCCCACTGCAATGGCAGGACTGAGTAGTTGTGTTAGAGACTGTGTAGACCACAAAGGCTACGATATCATCCTCTTTACAGAACATGCCCGTCCCTGGTGTGTAGATTGCGGTAGGCACCGAGAAGCAAACCAATGAAGTCTGAGATGCAGAGCTGATATGTAAAGTTGGTTTCTGTCCCCTGTCTCAGAGTCTTACTGGTCTCAAGTCAAAACAAACCCCCACAGCAATGGTGACCCTAAGCATAATGTTCTAATCCTTCAAGCCCAGGGTTACCCTTGCTGGTTCTTTGGCTTCATCAGAGTAACTCAGGTCTCTCTGAAAAGGTAGATTCTTGGTATCTTCCCCCAAAGATTGATTTCTCGGGTGACTATGTGGAAGGAACACCCAGCTACTCACTCAGTCAGTGACTGGCAGCTCACAAGAGCTTCCTGCATCCCGCGAAGCCATGACTCTTCCAAGGCACGAGTGAGCCCTTTCTTTGCTCAAGAACCTTCCTTTAGAGCCTTAGAGAAAGAAGAATTCTTGCCTCCTTTGTTTCCAACTGCCTAGAGATGCTAGAATTCTACTTCTTGGGACATAAGGCCATAACATCCTGCACTCTTGTGTTCTGAGACAGGTGATAACTACATTCTGGGCCTTCCTACCCCTCTTTTTTCTTCTTCCCCTGTCAATAACCCTCCTTACTCCACAACTTGGGCAGGGCCTCCCATCCAAGTGAGAGCTCTTCTATTAAGCAGCAGTCTCCAAACATTATCACAGATCCCATCGGTGAAGTTAAGCATGTACCCCAGTAGTTATATATTAAATTGTAAATCACATTCCTGTTCTTTTGTACTAATATGTTATGTAAATTATAAACATACACAAAACCAAAATTTGACAATGGTTGAGACGGAGGTGAAATTAATATTAAACATTTTATTAACAGTATATTTCTTTGCTATAATTCAGTTGTTATAAATAAAATATTTTTAGTGAAATCAATATGATTTTATTATTTTTGAAAACTTTGCTTTAATATTTTGTGAATCAATAATTGAAGGGCTAGTTTCAAGGTTTATTAATTTCCATGTTTAGATTTAATGACACATTTGAAATTAATTCTTGCTGGGATGTGTAGGTCTAAGTAGAAGCTTATTGTTGGTTGCACATAACTATCATTATATTTTCTTAAATTCCATCTGCCAATATGTAAAGGTTTTGTTGAAATCTATTTTTAAGTTTATTTATTGTTACATTGTGCAGACACAACTGTGTAACTGCACTGTAATAACATAACTTATTTAGCCAACTCCATACTGATGGACATTTATATTATTTCATTCTTCTGTTATAGACATATTACAATTAATAACCTTGTACATATGTCATTTTCACCTTCGCAAGAATATCTGTAGGAATCAAAAAATGTAATTTTGTAAATTTTCTAGATAGGTTCAAATTGCCTTCCACATGGGCTCCTATCTGGAAGATGAAGCTCCGTTCCCACCGCCAGGCCGGCACTCTTATCGAACTTTTCAGTATTTGCCAGTGTGAGAGATGAAACCTGGTATCTCAGCACAGCTTCAATTTCCACTTCTCTTATTTCAAGCTGGTTTAGGAGCCATTTGTGAATCTTTTTCTGTGAACTGTTTATAATAAGAGAAAATTATAGGTTTATTCTTCAAACACCTTTTCAAAATGCTTTGAAATAGGGATTTTACTAATCAGTGAGAAAATAGGGACAGATTGGTTTTTTTGCCCTTTAAAAATGCCTGTTCAGCAAGTTTGTAGGATACAAGGTAAATATACAAAATTCATATTCTTACATACTATACTATTCATATTCTTATATACTAACAATAGAAAATAGAATTTAAAATTTAAAAATATCATTTATAACAGCACACACAAAAGAATGAAGTACTTGAATTTAAATTTAACAAAATATGTGTAGGATCTACATGATGACAACTATAAAACGGATGAAAAATTAAAGAAGACCCAAATAAATGGAAATGATATACCATGCCAATGAATTTGAAGATTCAACATTATAAAGATTTGATCTATCAGTTCAATGGAATCCCAGAAAGTTGTTTTGAAAATATCAGTAAGATGATCCTAAAACGTATATGGAAAGGCAAAAAGACTGGAACAGCCAAAACTATTCAGAAAAAGAACAAAATTGAAGGACTCATACTACCTGATTTCAGGACTTAATATTAATATAAAGCTATAGTAATCAAAACAAAGTGATACTGGTGGAAAGATAGATGCATAGACCAGTGGAACAGAATGGAGAACTCAGAGATAGACTCACAAAAATATAGTCACCTGAAATTTTATGAATGTGCAAATCCAATTCAATGGAAAAATGATGGTCTTTTCAAGAAGTGGCCCTGGAATAGTGGCTGTCTATGTGCAAAACAGCAAAAACATGACTGAAATTTAAGAAGGCATGTTAGAGGACATATACCTCATACCTTATATAAAAATTAATTTAAAATGGATCAAAGACCTAAAAGTAAATATTAATAGTAAAACCATGAAACTTGTAGAAGTAAACCTAGAAAATCTTCAGCATTTTGGGTTCGGCAATGAAATTTTAGATACAACACCAAAAGCATAATCCATAAAAGAAAAAAATGATTAATTGGACTTGATCAAGATTAAAAACTTTCTTGGGAGAAGTATTTACAAATCAGACATATGATGAAAGCCTTGTAACCGGAATATTTAAAGGAATTGTAAAATTTAACAATAAGCAAACAAAATAACCCAATTAGAAAATGGGCAACCAATCTAATCAAACACTTCATCAAAGAAAATATACAAGTGGCAGATAAGCATATGAAAAGATGGTCAATATTATTTGTCACTAGCGACGTGTAAATTAAAACCACAATTAGACATCATTTCCGGCCAACTAGAATTGTTAAAATCAATCAAACAGACAATATCAAATGAGGATGAAGCCACAGATCAGTAAGAACTGTCATTCATCACTGCTGGGAACAAAATGTACTGTTACTTTGGAAAGCAGTTTGGCAGTTTCTTATGCACTTAAATATAGAATTATCACATAAACTAATAATCACACTCGTTGGTATTTATTCAAGTGAATCAAAAACTACTTTCACACAAAAACAAGCTACCCAGTGTGTATGGCAGCTTTATTTATAGTTACTAAAAACCGGAGGCAACCACGCCGTCCTTCAACGGGGCACATGTGGACAGAACTTTGGGACGGCCACACACAGGAATACTGCTCAGCGTCAAAAGGAACAAGCTATTGGTTCCCACAGCAACACGGATGAATCCTAAAATCGTTTTGCTAAGTGAAGGAAGCCAGATCCAAAAGACTACCGTGATATAATTCCGCATATATGACCTTATGGAAAAGGCAAAACTGTGGGGTTAGAAAACAGATCGGTGCTTGTCAGGGATTGGAGGAGGAATTGACCACAAAGGGCCACACAACTTCCATTAGGTCAACTGTTCCTCATGGTAGTGGACTCACGGGGTAGTGGACCGGGGTAGTGGACTCACGACTTCATGAATTTGTCAAAACCCATAGAATCATACATTGCAAAGCGTGAACGTCAGTGTTTGCAAATTTTTAAAACATCACCCAGGATGTGGAGGATCCCAGGATGGAATTCAGACTACGACCGAAAGACCTAACTGCATCCCAGACGTGTGACAGGTGGGGAAAGAGTTACTGATCTAGGGCACTTTGGAAAACGGTGTTTTGACCAGATATTTTAAGTCTAAAGGCAGAAAGATTGGTATATGAACACTGTACTCTGGTTGGTAAATTTGCTTCTCGCGGAGGTCAGGGTTGGTAATTCTGAAACTTCTTTACATGTAAAACTGGGGTCAAACAAATGAGTAAATAAATTGTAAATACTGGGGGCCAGATTTCACACTGTCAGAGAAAGAAGTTATGAATAAGCCAGAGAGGAAGACGAGAATAACCCCTGTGGTGCTGGATTAGAGTCAGATAGAAAATAGGAATCAATCTACCTCTCTATTATCTATCTATCTGTAGATCAACAGATTCAGATACAGAAATACACATAGAAATGTGCATATACACGGGATAGTATATATACATGGATTCTTAACTCTGTCTCCCAAGAGGACCTAGAAACGTGACATCCCATTAGCAATGAGCACACTCAGCCCCCAGATCTGCTTCTAATACCATTCCATTCTCCAATAAAAAGACAAAAAACCCCGGAATCCTTGAACACCGTCTGATTTTAGGACTGGGACGGGGATGATGCAAGATGAGCCCAGAGTAACTTGTTCCTACCAGAGAACAAGGCAGCGCTGAGAGCGAGGAGGGGTGGGTGCACCCCAGAGGGACACGGGAACCAGGCCCACACCGGGACGCTCTGAGCAACAAAATAAATAACTGTAGTACTGGGTTATAACTCAGAGAATAAAATAAGTATGTATGAGTCCATAAATAAATGACTGAATAAATAAATATCTGAGGAGAGAAGCAAGTCTGACTTACAGAAGAATCCTAAACAATCTATGTAGAGAATCCTCCTCCAGGACACGGAGCTTCATTCTCCTCCCTCCGAGGAAGGGCTGGGTTTAGGTACTTGCTTCCTACAGACGAGTGTGGAAAGGGGAGATGGCGACTTCCTCGTGACGCCCAGCAGACTCCGCTGTGGCCAAGTGCCCACGGCTAACCTCACCCACGATGAGCCCTGCTCGTCCCCTGATAGGAGGGGACGAGAAGGGCATGTCACCTCCGTGGTTCTTTCCCCCAGATCCATAACCCCAGTTGGATCATGAGAAAACATTGGCGAATCCCCCAGTGAGGGACGTCCTACCAGATACCTGCCCAGAACTCCCCAGGTATGCCAAAGGCTTGAAAGGCAAAGCTGAGAAACTGTTACAGACCGAAGAGACGGAGGGAACATGATTTCTATCTCACCCGCTTTTCTAATGTTACCTGTTTTCTGTCGCAGGGTCCCGTGTGGTGCCCTGGCTTGGATCCTGTTGTAGAGAAAGGACAATACGGGAAGAGCCTATGACATCTGAATAAAGCCCGCAGTTAATGCATCGCACTGATGTTAATTTCTTAGTTCTGACAAATGTGTTCAAGAGGGAAAGGGAGATGGGACTGTGCTATCTGTGCAACTTTTCTGTAAATCTAAAATGAGCCCAAAACTAGTTTAAAATTTTGCTAGGCAGCATGCTGCTGATAGCCACTTGTCACACCAAAAGCTGCACAGATTTGAAGGACTTGATTATGGCAAAATAACCGTGGTTAACTAATCTTGTATCTGACGCTTGCAACTACTTTGCCAATGAGGAGCCAGGAGTCATGTGCCACAAAAGAGTTTCAGAGTCGCTTTCCTTCTCATTACAAATTATGGTGGAGATTCCATTATGTAGAGGTCTCATTTTAATAAAATTAACCACATTAATTTAACCCTACCAATATAGTCTGATCCTACTTATTTTTTGTATAAAATGGGAGCACACTGGTGATACCTTGTGTCCTCTAAACTGCCATATATTGCGATAAGCTAAAAGGGATAAGTGGCTACATTATTCTCAATCCACTTTATCTGGGGCCGTAGAAGGTAAGGTGCAGAGACAAGGGCTGTGCGGCACAGGTGTGAAGATCGAAGCTTCTGAGCTGACCGAAACACTTGCCCACGTGGAGCAACCCCCACACAGCTCAGACCAAGGCAGAAGCACCAAACAAATCCCGTGTAGACTTGGTCATCTTAGTGGTGATGGTGGCAGCAATGGCTTTGAATGTGTGCAGTGTTTTTATTATTATTATTGTGGTAATATACACATAACGTAAAATTTACTAATGAGTCATTTTAAAGTTTACAATCCAGAGTTACCGATACATTTCCAGCATTGTGCATCCATCACTGCTCTCTCGGTTCAGAAGGTTTGCATCTCATCTCCCCGAAAGGAAGCCCTGCTCCCGTTAAGCAATCACTTCCTGCCCCCCGCCCCCAGCCCTGGAATGCACGCGTCTGTGTTCTGTCTCTGTGGGTTCACCTATGCGGGGTGCTGCCCGCGCGTGGATCTGCAGCGATTCTATCAGTGCTTTTCAAAGTGTGGTCCTCACCACTCATTTGGAAACCTCACCTGAAAAATGTGTTAAAATGAAGTTTTGTTGACCTCAGTCTAGATCTACTAAATCAGAATCGGGTGTATGTGTAGGGAGGTAGGAATCTGAGTTTTGACGTCCTCCCCAAGTGATTATAATGTCCACTAAATCGTGAGAAAATCAGAGACAGCTAGCCCTTTCCCTGTCTTCTCTTAGCATGGACACTGGGTGGCCCACAAAAGAATTCACAATGGGGAATTAATCAGTGAGGTTGACTCAATGTGTAACATTTTCTGAAAGAAATGCAATATTAATTGAGACATCCTCAAAATACAATGCCTTAAGCCATGTTCACAGTTTTCAAACTATGTTTTTCAGAGACTAAAGATCTGTTTAAAAACAAAAAGACACTGCTTTAGTCCAAATCAATGATCTCCTAGTAGTCAGATTTCTGCCACTGTTATAGACCAGTGGGGGAGCTCTTATGCCATTTGAGTGACCGATGCCTAACTCTGAGACTACTCTAGGGGACAGCAAGGACCGTGGCACGTGCCCTAAGATTCAGGGGTGCCCACAAGTGAGGCACCTCTAAGCCACTGGGCTGGGTGTTTGCTGGTGTGACCCACGCAGCACCACCAGGATTAACACAGCAAAGGGACGTGTCCTCACACCCAAAAGTGGATTTATAGGTTTCATAGGTCTTATTAAACCTCATTTCTGTGTCATGACCCCTGGCCCACCCCACTACAGATAGATATTCTGCTACCACCTTCACTATTTTAAGCTTGTACAGTATATATTACACTTGTCGCCTAAGCTTATTTCAAAAATACAAACACAGACGAGGTACCAACTCTATATATCACAGAAAAAACAGTCTTTACCCTCTAGATATTTCTAAAAGCGACCAATACAAGTTGGGTTTCTCCATCGGTCATTTGAGACCCATCAAAATACCTCGATAGCATATTTAATATTTTGTCAATGCTACATTCTTTCCTAGATGTTTGTAGTGTTCCAATTGTGAGTTTCATGGGTGGTGGCTGGCCACTGGACTTGCACCTCACGAAAGGACGTGCACTTTGGCCAAAACTCTAGGTGACCACCTAGAGTGCTTCTTCTGAAATAACATGAAAAAAGGATAAAACAATTTTCTTTAAAAAATTTTGACTTGTAGTTTATGATTGTGTGTATTTGTGTATTTTTACAGTTTCCATTGCCATGTATAGGAAAGAAATATTTTTATGAGTAGAAGGATCTAGAAGGTTAAGAATGCAAGCTCTGGAATCAGATTTCCAGGGTATGAACTTATGCTCTGCCAACTGCTCATTGTTACTTTAACTTCTCTGTGTCTCATTTTGTCTTGTTTGTAAAATGAGATAATAACAGTGCCTTCTTCACTAGGGTAGCTATGAAGACCAAATGGAAAAATACATGAAAGCTATTGGAACAGTGCCTGGCACATGAAAGACCTCGACATATTTTGGCTATTATGATCATTAGTAGAGATCACTACTGTGACTGTTATTACCATGGTCACAGAAAAGGAAGTCTTAGGCAAGAGCATTAGGCTGGTTTGAGGTATTTTGAAAAAGAAATGTGAGGCCATTACCCATAAAGATTCATTCATCAATAAGGTCTAGGGATGTTTTCTCATAAGGTTAGGAGTTCTTGGTCCAAGGCATCAAGTGATGTGAAAAACCTCCTATAATTATATGCAAGTGTGGGATTTGTGTGCATTTTTCCAGGACGCACTCTACATTTCACCAAATTCTCAAAGAACCTGAGACTTCCAAAATGTTAAGAGCTGTTACTTTGGAGCCTGCTAAGCTAAGGTTGGGGGAGTCTCCCGGGCTGTGTTCTGCCCGGCCTGGAGGCAGGTGAACGGATCTGACACGAATCCTTCAGGCGTCTTTCCTGCCACGCTCGTCTTGTACTGGGTCCTTTTTATGGTTTCTATTCCTTGACATTTTTAACATTTGCCAAATGCATGAGAGTTTTCCAGGGTCCCAGACACTCCAAAATACTTTAGGCACAGTTAGGACAGTAAGACAGCATCTGTTACTCCATGAAATACGAATTCACTAGCCTTTGTGGTTCCCCAGGAATTTCCACAGTTATTGGTGCTCTAACCCTGGTAGAATCTGTATGCGAGTGTGAGTGTGAGTGTGTGAGAGTGTGAGTGTGAGTGCGTGTGAGCATGAGTGTGTGAGTGTGTGAGAGTGTGTGAGTGTGAGTGTGAGTTAGTGTGTGTGAGCATGAGTGTGTGTGAGTTAGTGTGAGTGTGTGTGAGTATGAGTGTGTGAGAGTGTGTGTGAGTGTGTGTATGAGTGTGAGTTAGTGTGAGAATGTGTGAGTGTGTGAGAGTGTGTGAGTGTGAGTTAGTGTGAGAGTGTGTGAGAGTGTGAGTGTGAGTTAGTGTGAGAGTGTGTGAGTGTGTGAGTGTGAGCATGAGTGTGTGAGTGTGTGAGTGTGAGCATGAGTGAGTGTGTGTGAGAGTGTGTGAGTATGAGTGTGAGTTAGTGTGTGAGAGTGTGTGAGTGTGAGCATGAGTGTGTGTGAGTTAGTGTGAGTGTGAATGTGTTTGTGTGCACATCCAGTTTTGCCCATTGCATTTGTGCTACTTTTTTCTCCACAAATGCCCACCCATTGTAAGACCTCTTTTCTTTGCCAACCTCTTTACAAACCTTTCCCATTTTTATTCTCATATGTCAGCATGTCATGTTATAGCCATTTCCAATTTTTTTTTTAGTCCAAGATAAATGCAGAAAAAACTTGCACTGTGGCTGAACTCTCTGTAACTTCTCGAAAGGAAAATGTCTGCGTGGCATGACTTTTTCCATCATTTAATCCAACTGTGCACTCCCAGAATAAGAAAAATCAGAACCCTAGCAGGCTTACAGCTGCTGGCTCCTGTTGATGGCAAAATGGTTGTTACATTCAGCCAGATGATGGGGACAGGAAGTACCAACCAAACTAGCCTCGGGCTTGTCCTCCGAAGGCAGGCTCCATCTCTGCTGGAATCCTTATGTTGCCATTACCAAGTGGGAAAGAAGTTTCACGAGAATAATTCTAAGGATCTTAATCCTTGCTGTCATGTATTTATTGTATCTGAGGTTTGCAGTAATTTGTAAGCATGTGTTTAAAATTCCAGGGAATGTTTATCTCCAGGCTTGGTGCTGGCAGGCTCCAACGGTGAGCATGGAATCGTCTGGTGACCTTTCGGATGTATAACTTAGAATCACGAGAAGAAATCACAGTAACGAATCTGGATTCTTGAAGTTTATAAATTAAAGCAACTATTTATTAACAAATAATAAAACCAATAAAAATGAGATTTACTTTTTTTTAAAACCAGAGAAAATCCCCCAAAATATTGTAGTCCATTACCTTCTTTTTCAGATTTGAAAGCTGAGGCCCAGAGTTACCTCATTGAATTTTCACTCGGAGCACAAAGTTCAGACCCAAAGTGAGCATTCAGTAAGTGCTTGTTGAGTGAATATCTGTGATTAAGTGACTTGCTCTAACAAAGAGGCTCCTGGTGTCTGGCACCTGGTCCAAGATTAATAAATACTGAGTTAACAGGCTGTGCCCGTGGGAATCCGTCCACAAACAAATGGTAATAAACTACCTCTGGATCCACACAGGCAACTCCCCGCAGACCAGCCATGTCACCGCAAGATGAAAACCCAAGTCATCGCGCTCTTTTGTGAATGCAGCAATCCTCTAGGACAATTCTAAACAGAAACAGCCAATTACTGCTGCTGCCCAACACTCTGCATTCAAATTACAGCTGATCCGTGAACAAGGCGGCAGTTAGGTGAGTCAACCCTGGCCAGCTGAGAATCTACCCGTCACTTTTGACTCCCTCCAGACTTAACTACTAACTGCTAACTGGAGGCCTTGCCAATAACATAAGCATCAATGAACATGGACACATATCGTGTGTATTATATGCATTCTGTACTGTATTCTTATAATAAAGTAAGCTAGAGAAAAGAAAATATCATCAGGAAAATCATAAGGAAGAGAAAATGTTGGAGCCGGAATCCGCAGTTCCACGGGACAGAGAGACAGAGTCTCAGAGGCTGTAATCACCAAAAGGAGTTTTATTGTCTAGCTTGAGCCAGGGTCCCAGCACCAAGAGCACCAATGCAGTGGCCTCTTATTTGGGCAGGGAGTTCCTGTCGTCCGGGAGAAAGCTTCTTATACTCTGTGGGCACGAACTGTTCTCCCACTAATCACGCTCCTGCCGACTGGTTCTGTGCGCTGATCATGCATTTGCCCTTTACAGTGATTGGTCAGCCCCCCATCCGCCACTTTTCCCCAGCATTTTATTTCACCCTGCCCCTGATTGGTTCTAACCTGTTCCGGGTCCTAGCCGATAGGCTCCGGACTCCGCGCTTTTCCTCTGCATCTTGTTTCAACCCATAATGCCCTGCGGCCAGCTGCGATCAGCAAGTAAGCACCGGACAGAAGCTAGAAGACAACCGTTAGCCTAATGGCCCAGTATCTTACAAAAATATATTTCCTATTCATGAAGTGGAAGTGGATCATCTTGAAGGTCTTCATCTTCATCATCTTCATGTTGAGTGGGCTGAGCAGGAAGAGGGAGAGGAGGGGTGGGTCCTGCTGTCTCGAGGGTGGCCGAGGCGGGAGGGGTGGAGGAGGTGGCGGGGGAGGCAGGAGAGGCAGGCAACTTGGTGAGACTTTTATTGTAAAAAATCCAAGTATGAGTGGACCCGTACAGCTCAAGCCTGTCGCTCAAGTGTCCACTGTAATAGGAAAGTTTGCTTCTGCTCACAGGAGCCATCTTGAGTAAGGGCACTCTGCCCCCTTAGAAGTTGTCATTTTATTCACAATCTCGGGGAAAAAAATTCTCCATCTACTTTAGTCCAAGCCCCTTGCCCCTCCCAAACCCCCGAATGCTCAGGGGATTGGCCCCAATTTTCCCTCTGTTCAGGGAGCATGGGTCACGAGCCCACTTTTATAAGGCACAACTACCTCACTACCTCCTTGTTGTGTGGCTACACACATACGTGCGTGTGCATGGCGTGGGATTTTACACTTTGCCTTACACATCTTACCATTTTTGATAAAAGATAACGCTAGTTGCAAATCTGGGTTTTCAAGGCAGAGTTAGTGCCACTAATGAGGTTGCATGAGAAAAGTCAAGAATCCAAGTTGGAATGGAAATTCCACCCGCGAACCCAGACGTGGCAGCAATATTTGATATTAACTCAAGCGAGCGTTGCACAAATGTTAAAGACCGTGGGCAACCCAGGGGGTTATTTCTAATTTCATTTGGGGCTTTTGGGGAAAATCCCTTAGATTTTTCCTTTGACTGGTAACTTGGTTTGTGGAGTATTTGAGCCTCTTGTCTCTGTTTTTTGCACAATCCATGCATTTTCCTGGCCATGAATATCTTCACTAACCAGTGGGAAAAGGCAGGCCAAAAAGGAGGCAATTTAGCCCTTTTTTACTCTATATGGCAGCTGTTGTGAAAGATTCCAAGGGAAAAGATATTAAAATGATTCACCAAAATGAAGTTTGGGGTTTCTGTGGATTTCAACCAGTTATGCGTTTCCTGTGCCCTGCTAGCAAGGATAATCAAATTTAATTTGGTTTTTGGTGTCGAGAGACTAGAAATTAGCTTTGAGATTATTATGGGTTCTTTTTAGACATACTTACTTGGGCTGAGGGTGAATGTTTTTGAGACTCCTTTGTAACTAATTGCACATGAAAGATGGAAATGTGCTTTTGTCTATTAAAAAATTAGTACAACTTGATTTTCTTCCCTTTAAAAATATTGTGACATTTCTGCAAAACCATAGTTCTCACTTGTAATGGGTTTAGATTATTCGAGTTTATCTTTTCCTCCTTTATTTGCTTGGAAATACACATCTGTGATTATGCACATGTATGTTCAGTATGAAGGCAGGGAATATTTGGAAGCCCAGAATTTTGCAATATTTGGAAAGCTTGAGCCTTTTACAATGTAAGATATGTTCTGAAATGCTGCATTTACTTGGCTTAGAAAATCCAAAGACTGGCTTTGTATTTAGGCATCACCTCCCCGGCCTTCTGCAGCCCAGCCTCGGGGCAGGAACCAGCCACTGCCAGTGGGTCTGCGGGAGGGAGGCTGGCTCCAGGCTGTTTCCATAACCTCAGGGCAAGGTGAGGAAGAGAGCGGGGCCTCCAATCTGCCACAGACTGGGAAATGGAAAATCTAATGCTGGCTTCACCCCTGCCCCTTAGGAAAATATGCATAGAGCCCAGAGACTCACTGACCTGAGGGAATATTCCTTGCCTTGGAGACAAAGTCCAAGTGGTGACTTTATTTTTAAATGCATAAAATAGATTCACAAAGTCATAGGTAAGAAAATGATTTGCATATAAATCTATTTTTTTTTGAGGCAGCAGCTGCTCTGTGGTCCCGCCACGTGCAGTGGGATCATCGTAGCCCCACAGCGCTGCAGTCCCCACCCGGGTCTGGGCCTGGCACTGGTCTGCGGCTCGTTGGGACTGCTCTGTGCATCGTGCCCTGAGACCTGCCTTCCCCAACTCCGTGGAAAAATTGTCTTTCATGAAACATAGGAACACGGCTGCACAGCAGGAGGTGAGTGGTTGGTGAGACAGCAAAGCTTCATCTGTATTCACAGCCGCTCCCCATCGCTCATATCACCACCTGAGCTGCCCCCACCCCCTCCCGCCCTCTGTCCATGGACAAATTGTCTTCCGTGAAACCAGTCCCTGGTACCAAAAAGGTTGGGGGCCGCTGCCATAACTCACTGCAATCTCAAACTCCTGGGCTCAGGCAATCCTCCTGCCTCAGCCTCCTGAGTAGTTGGGACTACAGGCGCATGCCACTGCACCAGCTAATGTTTCCATTTTTAGTAGAGACCGAGTCTTGCTCTTGCTCAGGCTGGTCTCAAGTGATCCTCCTGCCTTGGCCTCCCACAGTGCTGGGATTACAGTGGTGAGCCACCTTGGCTGACCAATTTGCATATAAATCTTGTGTTCATCTTCTTTGCATGTGTCATAGACCCAAATGTGGTACTTTGTATACCATAGATGCGCAGTAAATCCTTCGTTGACTTGCATTATTAAGAATTTGGAATATTGTAAAACATCATGGTTTTCTTTTTTTTTTTTCTTTTTTCTTTTTGAGACAGAGTCTCACTCTGTTGCCAGGGCTAGAGTGCCGTGGCGTCAGCCTAGCTCACAGCAACCTCCAACTCTTGGGCTCAAGTGATCCTCCTGCCTCAGCCTTCCGAGTAGCTGGGACTACAGGCATGCGCCACCATGCCCGGCTAATTTTTTCTATATATTTTTAGTTGGCCAATTAATTTCTTTCTATTTTTCAGTAGAGACGGGGTCTCGCTCTTGCTCAGGCTGGTTTCGAACTCCTGACCTTCAGTGATCTGCCCGCCTCAGCCTCCCAGAGTGCTAGGATTTCAGGCTTGAGCCACCGCGCTCGACCTCATCATGGTTTTCAAACACCACTACTAATCCCCAAAAGTATGAATTCGAAAGGATTCTCTAACACACAGGTTTCTACTTTGGGGGAAATGTACATTAATGTGTTTTGGTTTCATTTAGGTCCAAGCACTATGTGGCGTGTGTTCTATATACCACAGTATTGGGTTTATGACTCGATTCCCTGTTGGAGACAAAAGGACAGATGACTTAGTGTCAGGATGGTACCGAGAAACAACGCGGAATATATTTTTATTTTATTTTGTACCAGCTTTTGAATTTGCGGGGGAAAAAATTCTATTAGCTTCTTTTGTGACTGCCAGCATGGTATCTTGGAAAGAACAGTATCTGAAGACTTTTAGGGCTGGGTATTTAAGAGCTTTGTGAGAACTAACTGCTTCCTTTTCCTCATAAAACTCTATCTACATCAATCTCTGTTTATTTTTCTCCTGCGTTTTAATTTGCTTAATGGACTTCAGCTGAAGACTTTGAGGAACGTCGAGTCTAATAAACCCCTAAGGACTTGGCCTTGGCATTTCAGCACTTTTTGGATTATTTTGTCCGACTTTCATCTTTGCTGCTGCACAAACAGCTTATAGAGTGCCTGGACCCGCCGTGGCTTTGGGGCCTGGGAGGCGATAACCTGGACAAGTCAGCCTCCCGTCTCCTCCTGGTAAGTGGGAAAATGTGGCTTTTCAGAGGATCGGGACAGTGAGTTGAGAGAGGGAAGATCAGCTGATGACGGCCAGGCTGGGGTGCGGAGAATCGGATGTTCTAGAGCTTCATACTCGGATCCCTTCATCAGTAACGACGGGCTAACCTGTTCACCACCCGGACTGTCAGCTTGGAAACCAGCCTCACGGAGTCCACCCTGCTCGGCTGTGCTCAGGAATCCGCGCCTCTCACACCCTTCAGAGCTTCCACTAGAAGTTGGAGAATCACTGACTGATAGGGAGCTTTGATATCCAAGAATTTAAAAAATTCTTTTATTTTCAAACTTTCTTTAGTGGTGTTAACAGTGACTTACAAGCAGCATATTTCGTAGGCGAATGTAACCGTTTTACATTTATTGTGTTCATTGGCACATGAGCTTCTTCCTGTCACCTTTCCTCTACTTTTTTTAACTTATATTTTTCTACTTTCTTGACATCATTGAATTGCTAAAACTTTGTGAAGTTTTGGTATTTCTTATTTTGAATCTGCTTTTTTCCCCTTATTCTGGTTTGAATATTATAATTTGTATTCCTTCACTTTTGGTAAAATTGGGTGTTAATGTATATTTTTCATGTTACATTTTCCTAACGATGTCTAACGTTATCCAGGGCCCCGCCTTTCTCCTAAACAACACAGGCTAAGTTCGTAGGTTAGCATGTTTACTCACTTTTCATCTGCTCTCTCCATCTTCATGTTATTGCTGTCTGGGATTTCAAGTCTATTTCCTTACAGACAAAATATAATCAATACTTTAACATTTTATTCTTAGTAGTTATCCATGTGAACACATTTTACCAATATCTGTCTTGCTAAAGTATATATTCCTTAAAAATTCAAGAAGAGTGTGTGGGTAATTAACTTTCTAAGTTTTGTGTGTTTGAATGACTTTATTTGTCTCCCAGTTTGAATGGTATTTCCTCCCGGTACAGACTGACAGTTACTTTCTCCAACGCTTTGAGGCGATTCCTCTGCTGTTTTCTGGGATCTGTTGCTGGTGAGATGCTCACGGCTGTGTGTGGTGGACAGGTTTCAAGGTGGGCTCCACGATCTCACCTCCTGGTGGTCACACTCTTAGATAATCACGTCCCTTTCAGTGTGGGTCGGACCCGTGACTTGCCGCTACCCAGTAGAGTCTGGAAAGGGTGACGAGGTGTCACTCTTGTGATCATGTTATGTTATATAAATCTGCCTGCTCTCAGACTGGCCCTGGAGTCTTGCTCTCCTTGCTGCTTTTAAGAAGCAAATAGCTATGAGCCCTACAATGGCAAGGAAATGAGTTCCGCCAACAACCCGAGTGGGCTTGGGAGTGGCGGATTCTTCCCCAACTGATCCTTCAGATGAGAACCCAGCCTGGCCGACACCTCATTGCAGCCTTGCAGAGAACCCAGCCAGGCCGTGTCCAAACTCCTGACTCACAGAAACTGTGAGATAAGAAATGCGTGTTGTTTTAAGTCACTAAGTTTGTGGCAACTTTGTACATCACATAGAAAACCAATACATCACTCGTACGGTTACTTGTGTGTAGGTAATGTCATTTCTTCCTTTTAACTTCTAAAGATCGTCTCTTTTTCCTGGATGTCCTGTAGTTTCACTACAAAATGTCTAGATGTGGTTTTATTTATTTTTTATCCTGTCCACATTTGGCAGCACTAAATAGATGAGGACTCTTTTTTTACCCTATAATTTACAAAAATGCTAAGCCATTGGCATTTCACCACTCTGTATGTTCTTTACGTTTGGAGGGGCAGGCGAGTCTGCTGGGGAAGACCTGCATTTGCTCTCCACGCCGCCTGGTCTCGCTCCCACAGTGCACATTTCTTTGCCTGTCTGTGTTTCATTCTGGATCACGCAGTGCATCACAGCTCTTTAATTCCATGGTAATGACAGATCGAGTATTTATTCTCCCTTCTATTTATTAATAGTTTTAGATTTCAGTTATATTTTTGTTTTAGTTGTAGTGCTTGTGTCATATAATCTTCCCTCTTCTGTGTTCATGTTTGTTTGTTTCATAATGCCTTGCTCTCCGTTTAGTTTTCAATCTCACCTTGAGAAGGATGTGTGTGTGTGCGCGCGTGCGTGTGTGTATTTGCATATGTGTGTTTGTTTTCTCTTGCTTTTCTCATGCTAATACCTCTATGGGGATATTTTACTGTTGCTTCCATGCCACCAGGGTGCCCAGTTCAGAACCAGTTCCTCTGCTGGTGTGTCCTGTGGGGAGGTCAGAGCTCCGTGCCTGAGCCAGCAAGGGCTTTCCTGCCTGCGAACTGCACAGCTGCCTCCTCCTCTCGCCATGTCAGGCAGCAGCTCCTCGTGGTGTATCAGCCCAGCATGAAAGTCCCATTCAAACTGGGGAGGCCACCCGAGACCCTGGTTTCATGCGTGTTTCAGTCTTAAAGCCCAGGAGGAAGTCTTCAGTTCCCACTTACTGCTGTGCATTCTGTTCTGTTCATGGCCCATGGAGTCATGCATCGTGATTTTTTCTGTGTGATTATGATTTTAAAATTAATTCAATTTAACCTGTTAATGCTATGTGTTTGGAATGCAAGCAGGGGATTAACATGTGAAATCACAGCATGCCCTTTGTTGGAGATTCCAGGAATCACTATTGTTAGATTTCCTACTTTAGTGTTTAGTTAGGATGGCATATTTTCATACCAATTGCATGCATCACTGAATCACTGTCTGTCTTAGTTCATTTGAGCTGCTATAACAAAATAAACTGGGTAATGTTTATTTTGGTGCCAAAATCAAGGTACTAGCAGACTCGGTGTCTGGTAAGAACCTGCTCTCTGGTTCATGGATGGCACCTTCTCACGATGTCATCACATGGTGGAAGGGAGGAGGGACCTCCCTGGGGTCTCTTTTATAAGGGCGCTGATTCCATTCAGGAGGGCTCCACCCTCATGACCTAATCACCCCACAATGGCCCCACGTCCTAATACCATAACATTGACCAAACAGACCAAACTCTCTGTTGCTATTATCTTTAGCACATGATGAGCACTTGCAGGCTTGCCTTGTTATGTTATAGGCACCTCTCACCAAATTAGGGGTGATTATCTGAATTTATCAACTATGTTAACAGGTAAATATGATATAGAATTACATTTAGTATTTAAAAAAAATATGCCCTCAGAGGAAGTCAATTTCAAATTAGTACATGCTGGCACTGAGTATGTTTCTGAAAAAGATACCACAAAAGCATTTCGAGCTGTGAACGTGTAATAGGGTAGGAGTAAATGCACGAGGCAGGGCGAGAGGCGGTTGGGAATGTAACTCTGGGGCCACAACTGCCTGGATTTGAACCTCAGCTTCTTCCTTTACTTCTTGCACAGTCTCTTGGACTCTCTGTGCCTCAGTTTCCTCATCTGTAAGATGGGGAAAATAATAGAACCTCCTTTACAAGGTTGTTGTGAGAAGTAAGTGAGTCAATCTCTGTGACGTGCCCAAGTGCTTTCTGGCATGCATAATGGCTCCGTGAAGGCCCCTATTATTACTAGATCTGTGAAGTCCACTGAATTGTTTTGAAGAAGACAACAGACATTCCATGCATAGGAGCTGATGTACCCCTTAAAAAGGATTAACCCTTTGTCACGGTTCATTTTATGTGTCAACGTGACTGGGCCATGAGGCATCCAGATGTTTGCTCAAACATTTTCCTGGTATGCACAAGAGGGAGATTCTGGATGAGATTCGCACCTGACTTGGTAGACTGAGTGAAGCGGGTGCCCTCCCTACTGTCCCCAGCCAGTCAAAGATATAAACACAACAAAGGGACCTAAGAGGGAATGCCTCCCGCCTGGCTGCCTCCATCTCAGGCATTGGCCTTTTCCTGCCTTTAAACTCAATGGGAACATCAGCTCTGTTTGGTGCATGAACTGGAACTTACACCATCAGTTCTCCTGGTTCTCAGGGCTTTAGACTCAGACCGGAACCATCTGCTCTCCTGGGTCTCCAGCTTGTGACTGCAGGTCTT
Source organism: Cheirogaleus medius (assembly GCA_008086735.1). NCBI lineage: Eukaryota > Metazoa > Chordata > Mammalia > Primates > Cheirogaleidae > Cheirogaleus > Cheirogaleus medius. The sequence goes on along the minus strand of VBSM01003148.1, from coordinate 21,639,202 downwards.
CGGACTTGCCAGCCTCCATGACCGCGTGAGCCAGCTTGTTATAATAATTCTTTCTCTCTATATATACATGCATCCTGTTGGTTCTGTTTCTCTGGAGAAGCCTGGTTGCTAACCTCTCTCTTTTAGATGGGCTTTGCGCATATGTAGGCGGGGGGCAAGGTCGTGACCTGTGCTGTCATCAGTCTAGGCTTTTGACCACACCGTGCTCGAAGACACTAACGGCAGCATCTCTGGGCTGGATGGAACCCTCTTGCAGACGTGCAGTCCAGCATGGTCACCAAGGGTGTGTTTTGCCTGTGTTTTGGTCTCTTCTGTCCTCATAATTCCGGACTTTAAGTATGGAGCAGCGCTGGTATGAGCCCTTGGGAAGCCTGCGAGTTCTCATGCCAAGTCTGTTTCACACTCTGTTCTCATTTCCTAAATTCTTTTATCTCAGTCTCTGGACACAGCAGGTCAGGACCTTTGATCCTGCCATACATTTATAAAATCCTAAAAGTCAACCTTGGCTTTGAGGATTTCAAAGTCCTCAAAAGATGCTCCGAGACTGCCTACACCCAAGGGAATGAGGCTCAGCCTTTGCCCCTCTGCAGCCTGGGTGCTGGGTCCTCACAGAACTGCTGAAGTCAGCAAGCCCTTCCTCTGCTGCCATTATCCAATTCCACAATATTTGTTCCTTCACAAAACACACTTCGGTTTCCCAATGACTCTTTCACTTTTATTTTACTTTACGTCGATGATTCTTAACCTTTTTGGACCTGTCTCTGGACCTGATGAAAATCATGGCCGTAGCGCAATGCATGTTCACACATAGACACGCAGACACTCCCAGAGAGTCCCCCCTAAAGCCTTCTGGGGACCTGCCCTGAGAGTCCCCACATCACATGGTTGTCAAAACACTTCTAACTGGGCAACTCCTGCTCCACTTCTGCATTTCCAAGGGAGCCGAAATGACTCTCCTGCTATGTACTCGGCCGTCCCAGAGGATTGTAAGCAAGATGCTGAGGAGTCTGCTTCCGCCTGCGGAACATGTTCTCACGGCCAGCTAAACACCAACTGAAGAAGGCCAGAAGGAGATTTTATGAAAACAAAAATGCATTTGTCATCTCAATTCTCAAGGAACTATTTCACCAACTGAACAATAAATGTGCTGAACTGAACATGCCTTTCTCGCGGATTCTATCGTTCTAGAGAGGAACCCGGCTCCCCACATCCCGCTGTGGCGTCCCCACCAAAAACATGCGAGGGGCTTGGTCCTGTGCCATTTCCTCACTCTCCTTCGAGTGGCATAATTTGTTCTGTTAATGTTGGAGGTTCTTGTATCAATATTTTCTTTGAAATGGGTAGTTTTGACATATTGCCAGAATATTGTTTTGCTAAAGTCATTTTATCTCAGATATTTTTTTTCCAAAATGTTTTATAGCAATAAACATTTCTGGAGGCACTGACTGTTTTGAAGTACAATTTGAACGAGGAGTTGATGGAGGGACGTTGTTAATTTCCATTGCTCTTTCATGCTGTCGAGCGGAGGCCAAGAGAACCAGCCTCCATACTGTGATAAATGCTGGCGACAGTCATCCTCCCAGGCCAGATGTCCCCACGTCTGGAGATAAACAGCCATGATGTGTAAGACTCTCACAGGCAATGTCCTTATCTGGACCACACAGACTCGGCACCAGGTAGTCATCTGGTAGGCAACTTTCTGACTGTCTCACCACCCTCCTCTTCCTCTAGTGATCTCCTTATTCTACCCCACCCACCTGGAAGTATTCAGCACCCTAATGATGCTCTGGAAGCCTCAGGCATCCTGTCTGGGCTCGTAGGCATTAGCAGAGCCAGGTTCTTTGAATCTTTGCCCTTGCTACGCAGCATTAATGCTGATGGCTCTCTGTCCTTTCCTCCAAGCCTGTCCTCTGTTCTTTGTGCTCACGTTTAATAATGGTTCATTGAACTTGGCCCCTTTCAAATCAACTATCTGCATTTTCAAAGGAGTCTTCTGTGATTTAACCTTATAGGGAAGACCAATATTGTGAATTACAGGCCCCACGCTGGAGCAGTATAGAACAGATTTTGATTACAAAAGATCTCACGCTGCTTTCCACGTAGAAAGAAAAAAAAATATGCCACTGATAGAGCTGTTGGTAACATTTCTTAAAGACCCAGCCTCTAAACCAAATTTTTCCTAGTCTTGATTGGAAGTCAGCCAAACTCGTTTTCAGCTCACCTGAAAAGCAAGCTGGGTGCATGTAGCATTTGGTGACAGTGGGCACAGCAAGTGCAGTGAGTCCTGCCTTTAAGCGTGAAGATGCTCTGGGCACAGAGGATCTGTCCTAGACTGATAGACAAATGGTGTCAACTGTCAGTTCCACAGGGGAACACATGTTGTTTCTGCAACAGAAGGAGAATTTTTATGTCCAACCAGGTCTAAGCTGACAAATATGCTGGCTAGAGATTTGCGGGGAGTGTGGAGAAAGAAAGATGGCCAGTGTGGGAAATTTCCAGCTATTCCTAATACATATCCTCTCTTGATGTAACTCCTGTACCAGCTTTCTATGAAGACTGATTAACAAGGAAGCCCTGTTAAAAAATGGTCTTTAACCTTTTTTGAAGGAAAAAAGGGACATGTCCATGGAATCATCATTTTGATGTAATCAAAGATACTATGCATAAATCCTATAGAAAGTTCTAGAGAAATTCTAGAAAGTCCTGTTAAAATTAAAGAGGCTTTGTAAGGGAATTTTTTTAAAAAGTCAGTAAAGAGACTCCCTAAGGTCCTGTTTCTCCCATTTTTTTAGGTGAACCTCAGCATCTCCTACTTCACTTTGCAAACAAGAAAAGAGAGTCTTTTATTTTCTTGGAACCTGTTATGAATATCATTGTATCTAATATGAGTTGAAAGCCTCTTTTGTGGGAAATCTCTGAGTTTCCTGTTGCCTCAATGTTTGTGAGGAAGGACTTCGTAGTGTTCCCAGGCAGAAAGTTACAATTTGCATTTTGGAAATATAAACAAAACAAGTACAGAGATGAAGATGGGTCTCAGGTCTAGGGAACACAAACAAGGCATACACACATGCAAATGAGGATGAGTCAGGCCAGGCACTGTACCTGCCGACTGCAGCAATGCATGACTCCAGCTTGCTGCTTTGAAAACTGATCATCAGGGGCCTGCAGGGCTTCCATCAGTTAACTGTCTCCCTACTGTCAGTTGCTTTAAAGAAAGGGAAGCAAAAAAACAACAAAAAAAGAAAATGGAGCAAACAGTCTCCTCTTCGTTGCTGCTTTGGAGACACTTTGCACATGGTTTTTCAATAGAACTGCGCTGTGTAACTTGCTGGGTCAAGAGTGGGGCAGAAGAATACATTTCACCTGGCAAAGCAAGTGACCGAGACTCCGGATGGTGTTAGAGGCAGAGCCAAGAGTCCATTCTAATTAGACTACTTGTGCTCGCTCCACACTTTGCTTGTTTTCCATAATTTGTTGAGATTTGCCTCTTGGTCCTTTAATCTAGTATCTCTGTGTTCTCCTGTTCACAAGTGGAATATTTTTCAAGTGAATATAAATTTCATGTTTATAGCGTCCAAGAAGATCCAGCGTGTACCTCTCAGCTTAACCAGTCCTTGTCTCTGGGTAGAAAAGTTACAGATGCTGTTCGCAAAGGAGCGAACGACGTTCACCTTTAAATTTCCTGATATTTCAGCATGTGATACAGGCACAGCAGCCTCCTTTCTCTCTGAGGTCGTGCAAAGAAATCGAGATTCCCCCTTCCCTGGTCAGTTGGCTTTGCCTCCGGTAGAGCCCTGGGCGTCCCGGAGTGACGTGGTGCAAAGTGTTGGCCACTTTGTCTTTTTCTAGGTTATCGGGATAGATGGGCACACACGTTAACTCTTATACATTCCTATATGTGTAACTTAACGTGAACTGTGCGTGTGTATGCGGTTTATGCTTCACGCTCTCGTGCAGGCTGTGTATACATGTTGACCAGTTGCCACGATGGTGCCCGCTCAAGCCAACAGACCCTCCCTGCGCCTCTCCACGCTGCCCTGCGCGTCACGTACAAGCCCTGGCCTGGGGCAGCCCAGAACACTTGCAGAGCACTCTAAGCTGCCGCAGAATTTTTATTTTTGAAATAAAATTTGAAATAAAATTTTTTGCTTTCTAGATCAGTAAAAAAGCAAAAAAAGCCACTTTTTTTTTTTTTTTTTT
>VBSM01003148.1:21623713-21634902 GCA_008086735.1 Cheirogaleus medius | reverse complement strand
CTCTCTCTCTTTCCCTCTCTCCACCCCTCCCTCCATCTCTCTCTCTTTCCCTCTCTCCCTCTCTTTCATTTCTCTGCCTTCTCTGTGCAGTCAGTTGCTACCAGTGTCAGATCTTTGTCCCTTCTAACCCTGGACAATTCCTGCAGTAAAGTTGGATACTGTGAAGCCGAGAGGCTCTGGGAAGGTGAGGTGTGCGGGTGTCTCTCAGGGACCCGGGAAAGTGGGATGTGCGAGTGTCTCTCAGGGACCCGGGAAAGTGGGGTATGCGCGTGTCTCTTGGTGACTCGGAGCCATTCTTATGAAGTCCTGAGAGTGCACCTCCCACCTGTTGGCTGAGCACCTGGCAGAATTCCAGATGCCACCTGTCCCCTCCCCTGACTCCCCTGTCTTGTTCTTCTTCTTGCCACTTTGATCTTTCCCTTCATTTCTGAATGTTTTCTTTATCTCCTTCTGCTCTAGGGTGCAAGGTCTCCAGGGTGACACAGCAGGGACTCTCGGGCACAGCACAGAAGCAAGAGCTGGGGGGCTCGGGGGGAGGATTTTAAAAATCCGCTGTTGATGGCAAGGGCGGGGCTCTCCTGAGGCAGCCCCAGCGGGACATCAGTGCTCAGAGCGATAACTGGGGTGTCAGGCGGGAAGGTGTCTGGAGCAAAGGCGGAAGAGACAGGACGCCGGCTGGTCAGCAGGAGAGCAGGACAGACTTGTCATGGCAGGTTTCCCAGCCTTGTCTGAACTTGTCCTCTAGAGGAAGAGAAGACACATTGTCCCCTGGGTCTTAGGGCTCCCTCATGAGGGCAGTGGCATTTTTCTGCGCCCACGAGTTCAGAGAGCTCCCTTAAGAGGAGCGAGGGTGGAAACAGGGTCCAGTGGGGCGAGCGGGTCACCAAAGGCCAGCCCAGCCTGGCTGCCCGACCGGCCTCCGCCCTGCAGGAACCGACCCAGCCCACCCTTCGAGACCACCGACGTCTCACACCCTGAGTCCATGTAGCATCTCCATGGGGCAACTTCAATCTCAAATTTCTCTCATTTTACCTAAATTTCGGATGTATCAAGTATATTTTCTGCTGAAAATATTATGTAATACTACCCTGGGAAAGCATTAAAGCAAACAAACAACACCGCTCGTGACAGCTGCTTGTCACTTTGTGAAGCATGGCATAGGCTGTGAGAAGACAAGGATTATGGGGTGCAAAACAAGTCCTTTGGGGTTACTGGTGGAGAGAGCAGGATGGTGAACAGAAAGTTTGGGATTCTAGCCGGTGTGGTGGTGCGGGTCTGTAGGCCCAGCTACTCTGGAGGCTGAGATAGGAGGATTGCTTAAGGTTAAGAGTTTGAGTCCAGCCTGGGCAACATAGCAAGACCCCATCTCTACCAAAAAATTAAATAAAAAGAAAGGTTGGGATACTGGAGACCCCTCAATGGGGAGCTAGCAGTGAGGAAGCAGCTGGCAGATCCCTGGGAGGGCTGGGCCGAGGGGGCAGCGGGAAGGCCAGGGACTGTGCTCCGGCGCTGCAGTGTGGCCTTGAGTTGTCTGTCTGCCTGATGCAGCCTGGCACATGCCAGGGCCAGCTCGGGTCCACATCCCTGCAGGCCACACGTCACGTACGGTACACAGGAAGTAAAGTCTACACATGCTCTATCTAGAGACAGTGGTGAAGAGTGGGGAAAAGAAGTGTTTATTTCATTAGTTGTCTTTTAAGTTCAGCCTAATTTAAAAAGTCATATGTGCTTAATGCTAAGCCAATGGAAAGTATAAAAAAGAAAAAGGATATGTATATGTTCAAAGCAAAAATACAAAAGAAAAAACCCGGTAGTAACAGTTTAGGACATTTCTTTCACATATGAATTCATTTAACAAAATATTTGCAGAAACGCTGGTCGGCGGCAGGCTCTGTACCAGGCACGGGGCTGCCACGGTGCACAGGGCCAGCGTGAACCTCGTCCTTGGTAACGGAAACACCAAGGGCTGTGTGCTCCTTCCTGTAGTTTGCTTTTCCACTTGATTACATAGTGACAGTTTTCTTATACCAGAAATATTCTCCTATAACAAATATTCCTCATGCTTGATAATTTTTACCTATTACTTCATTTCATAAATTTACCGTTATTCATTTAACCAATCCCCTATCATTAGACATCAAGGTTTGAATTCCTCCATTTTTATTTTGACAATATAATGTTAAAATGAACATTATTGAATGTACATTTTATACTAACACTTCTATTATTTTTTGTTAGTTTAATACCAGAATTGGTCATTTTAAGAGCTTTTAGATGTTTGATAAAAAATTATTGAGGCATGGCTGTTTGAGTTAATGTTACTGCTAGAATTTAAGCATCTTATAACAAATAGCACACATTAAAAAAAATAAAATAAAAATGTTACTCTGCCCATCTTCTGAATGCATATTCTTCCCCCACTTTTATTTCACGCATTAAGGAATTTGCTATATATTATGTGTTTGTGTAATTTTTTTTTTAACAGTTGTTACCTTCTCAGTTAGGGAGGGATGCATTTTCTGTCAAGTTACAGAGAACCAGGTTTATGTTACCTTAGACAAATGAGGGTTAGTTTTTCTTATACAACAAAGAGATTGAGAGCTGCTGAAGATTCTCTGTTTTGGGGCTAAAGTCTCTGTGATTCTCTTACCCTTGTCTCACAGTTACAAAATGGCTGTCACTGCTCCAGGCTTCACATCCTCATTCAAGATGGGAAGAAACAAATAAGTGGCCTCCAGTGACAAATGCAAAGACTGTCTGAGCAGCTGTAGCAAACCTCTACAAACCTCTACCTTATATACATTCGCATCATGTGGGCAACTATGTCTGCAGGTGAGGAACGTGACTATTGAGCATTTTCAACTTTTACAGTCAAAACGAGCTAGGAGAAAAGGTTCACAAATGGCAGTTGGGGCAGCCAGCCAACATGTCTGCCCTGCCCACCACAACACACAACTGATACCGGACTATGACAGTGCTCCCATCACCAAGGAAACGGCTTCGATGTCACTGACTTGTCCTTTTAATCTGGACTTCTGGACCATTAATGCCAGCACCATGAGCTTTATACTGGAGAGGGGCGACCATTAAGAAATTGTCTTAGCAAAGAATATAGTGGAATAATACAGCAGAACAAATACGAAACGTTGACCCACCAGCTGCGTGTGGGAGGGTCTGCTTTCCAACGTGGCTTTATTTTAAATACTTGTCAGTTTGATAAGAACCAAATAATAACTCAGGGCTTTAAGTTTCATTTCTTTGATTATTAGTGTGGTTTCCATGGTTTCACTGGCCATGCGTGTGCCTTCTTTTATGAACCGCTTATTTATCTCTTTTACCTATTGTTTTCTGCATGTGTTTACAATGTAAAAAAGTTTTATTTTACATTCCTCGGCCTTTTTTCCCCTAGTATTATTTCTATGTCTTGTGTCAGGCCTAGACAGGCCTTTTTGTCTCATGAGACAACGACGTAAACAGGCAGCTACATTTTCTTCTTTTATGATTTTATTTTAAATACTTATCTTTTTAATCCATCTGGAATTTCTTTTGGTGTAAGCCACGAGGTAAATTTCTAACTTTGTGTTTTCTAAAGAGTTGACCAACTACCCCCGCACAACTTAGCCATAAGCTTTCCGTTCCCCGCAAAACAGACGTGCCACCCTCGTCATCTGCCGTGCAATGTGGGGCCTGCTTCTCAGCACTCTCCTCTGTCGGGGACTTCTCTGTCCCTGCTGGTGCTGAGGCCGCATCCGTTCAATCGCCGCAGCTCTGCCAGCTGTTTTAGCACCCGGCATGCGAGTCTGCCGCGAGTCTACTTGCTTGTCTTCTAAAATGCTTTATTGGATTTTCTCATGTGTTGGACGTTCCTCAGCATTCGAGGTGTTAGTCTGAATCACGGTCAGCTAGGTGCCGTCACCCTGCGTAGCCTGGAAAGCCTGGGAAGCCGTCCGCTCTCACGGCCTGCTGTGTCGTGCGCTGAGGAGCCGTTCCTGGGCTCTCATCTACTGAGTATTTTTACAGAGTTGACACTTGAGATGAAATTGGTGAACTGTTTCCAGAAAAAGTTGACCTAGAGACTGATGAAAGCAGCTGGGAAAAGCTGATGGGCAGTTCCCGTCACCAGCGAATCCCGCATTTTCCCCAGAAGAGGATTCATTCCTTCATTCATTTTTCTCTTGAAAACCCTGTCTGAGACCCCAGGCTTCACCGGCTCACAATGACGTGGCCAGGACAACGCAGACCCTGGGGGACACTGACGTCAGCAGTGGCTGATACCTCTTCCCTCTGGCTTCTTTCACTCCAAATAGTCCCTATTTTCAGTGCAGGGTGAAGGGTATTTACAGCCCCAGTTCTGCGGAGACCAGACGCTGTGCCAGGTGCGTGGCTGGGGCAGTGGGGCGCCCACGGACCGAGAGCGGTCCTTTCCCAGGGCTGCGGTGGCTTTCCTCTAACGACACCCCTCCCGGTGGCTTCCCTGTCCCATTCCATCATTTTGATCCATGTGCCAAATTCCTGGGCTTGACACATGTAAGGAGATAATTCACATGGTCCCAGCTTGTTTTTGACTCTGTTTTTTAAAAGTGCAATAAAACTTTATAGTAGGACCAGCATGACTCAATGTTGTTTCTGGATTTCAAAATATTGAGGTTAGATGTGCTAATGATTTGCTCCGCAGCTACTTTTACAAGGCAGGCCAGGGCCCCTCCTGCCAACACATCTGAGCACGGGACAGCAATGTGCTCTCCGCCGCACACGCCACGTCTGGGGCTCCAAAAACCTGGGAGTGCAGCCCAGGGCGTTGGGGTCACCCGTAATGCCACCGCCTCCAGATCACAAATAAAAACAAAACGTGATTGCAAATCATCGTGTTCTGTCTTGGCAATGCAGTTGGAAGCAATGCAGAGTGTATCTTTTTTTTTTCCTAAAAGCATCTGGTTGGAGCAGAGTTCTCCAGAAATACTTATTAATAAATATCTTTCCCATGCTCCTCACCCATTAGTGATCTTGTTCAATCTCTTGCACCCTCTTTTATTATCTGCTTTAGGCTAATGGCAGGCAAGGTCAAAGAGCCTGAACTTAGTTGCTAGAAAATAATCTCCTTGTTTTGACAAGAACAGTCTTGGCTTCTCTGAGAGTTTCATTTTCCACAAATGCCGTAGCATTTATCTCACAGGAAGGGGCTTTTACAGATCCCTAAAGTTCCCTTATCTCTTAAATAAAACCTCTTATTTAAGGAGAAATCCTTGTGGCATGTCTGGCCCCTGCCGTTGAATTTTTCTTTTCTTTTTTTTTTTTAATGTAAGGAGAGAGGACTTTGTTTCGTACCTTTAGGGGAATTTATGCAACTTGCTCAACAGCTGGCTGGAGGCAGGATGGCTCACATTAACACTAACGAAAGGTACTTGTCTGAGACGCTCTGCAAAAAGCCCACCCATCCACTTAAGGCTTTCTGTATGCCTTAAAAAAAACACTTAAACAATTTTTTTTTAATCTTCATTTTTTTTTTTAATCTTTAAAAAAATTTTTTTTTGAGAGAGAAAGTTTTTCTCTGTCACCCAGGCTGGAGTGTAGTGGCACAGTCAGATCAGATCTTAATGCAGCCTCGAACTCCTGGGCTCAAAGGATCCTCCTGCCTCAGCCTCCCAAAATGCTGGGACTACAGGCGTGCGCTGCTGCACCCTGTTTGTGTATGCCTCTTCATTTAAAAACTTTTATTTAAACTTTCCTCTTCTTTGAGCTTCTTTGGAGTTCAGGCACGGGGAGGCGGGAGTGTGGGTCAGGGTGGTGGACGTAGAATCGTGTTGTTTGAATTAATACCTCCTGGTGCCTGAAGGAGCGTATCTGTTCCCCAATATTTCACTTGCACATCTCCACAGGCAGCTTTGGCTGTCTTAATGTTTTGCCTAAGATCTTCTGTCCATGTTCACAGACAAGCTTCTGTGCACTTGAATTGCATGTGCGGGGACTTGCCTTGTCACAAAGTTTTCAGGACACTGACTGAGGCCGAGTGGACGGTGAGGGGGGATCCTCCTTAGGCCTGCGGCCACCCGTGCGACACACGTCCATAGCTGGGTGGTCACCTTGGCTGATGGAGAGGGCTGGTGGGAGCAGTTGAGCTACATCTACCCCTGAAATCTTTTCTTTAATTGGAAATTGAAAAATTCCCCTGACTCACACGAGCCCTCCTAGTCTGATTCAGAAAATCCGCAAAGGCCTCTGCTAACTTCAGGCAGCAGCCCTGACCTCCCGGTCCCGGGCCATCCTGACACCCAGCCCTGCTTCCCGGCCCTCCCCCTCTGCCCTCTGCACCCCTCAGAGAGAGACTGGCGAAGGAAACAGGTCTGCCATGTGCCGGAATTTGATGTTATGGCCATTAAAGTCTGTCTGAGGAAGGAAACGAAGGTCTGTGACAGGGCAGCTAATGGAATTTGTGTCAAACGGGGTGTCACCGAATGAGACTTCCCCTAAGTGCCACGAGGTGGGCATCTCATCTCTGCGGCCTCCAAAGTTTCACCTCTAAACATGCAATAAATTTTGCCTTCGCTGCTACTTCCAGATATTTGTGAACAAATTAAGACTCTTTAAAAGCTGTTGTCGGGTCTTAGCCTAACAAGATTTTAATATTAGTCTGTCTCTGCAGGAGAGAAGCACGTGTTTATCTGTTGAAATTTCTGATCTGAGTAGCTTTGGACTCCAATTTATTATCTACTTATTTTTTCTTTGGTATATATACTTTTCCCGGATAATAATATTATACTTGCACACCACAGCAGGTGGCCCAGTGTTAGGTTCAGAAATCACCCTCGATATGTAAATGGTGCACGTCTTCCTCTGAGCTCATGCGTGTGTTGTGCGGGTACACACTGTTTAACCACAAAGGGTTCCAGCTGGCGTCTAGAAATAGACTCACACTGATGACGTCGTGATGGAAGGACACTCATCCACACACCCACAGCGCGGGGACGCCTTTAATAGCGATGCCCTCAGCTCCTGGCTGTCCCTCAGTGCGCGTTTCGGGTGCCCTGGCTGTGCTGCTGCCTCCCGGGTGTGAGAGGCCCCGGGTGTGGGAGCTCGCCCAGCCCATGTGAGCAGGAGCTCCCGCCTGCGCACAGGAGCTGGGGAGTGGCAGGCTTTGGGCTGGTGGCCTGCAGAGCTGGAGAGAACGTCCCCCATGCCTTGCCCTGCCTCGGCTCTGGGAGCCCCAGATGCTATCTGCACTTTTGTCAGTCTGTCTGGGTGATGGATGATCAATGAGCTGTACCTACAACTGTCTTTGACAAAAACCAGTGCTGCAGGGGTCGGGGAAGTTGGGGGCAGGGAAGGGAAAGAAACTCATTTCATCTGCCCTCCGGTGCCCATAAAAATGTCTAGGGAAGTTCCCTTCACGGCAGCCAGTCTGCCCCTACGAATCAGAGCTTTTCTGGGACAAAGCATTTTTAACTTAGGCAAGTTTTGCAGAGAATTTTAAGGAAAGAAGGGGGATTTGGTCTGCTTTTTTTAATTCAGGGTTTTTAGAGTAGAATTCGCTTTCTTTGGTAACTCAGAGGCGGCGTGCTGTGACTTCATGTGCTTGTGTCCACGCACAGGTCCCACCAGTGGCGTCAGAAACCCCAGCGAAGGAGCAGTGGGCAGGCCGCCTCGGAGAACTGGTTGTCAGATTCACTTTCTATCCCGGTCCTCCGGCTGCCAGCCAGGGCGCTGTGTGATTTGTTCCAGTAGAAAGTTGTTCCTCTCTAATCGGACGGAGGCATGCTTCGTGGCTGTAGGTGTCCCGCTGAAACGCGATCCGGTTACATGTCACTGCCAACACGAGCAGCGACATTGGCCTTTTAACGTGTACTTTCGTCCGCTAAACCACCGCTGCAAAACCCTCACGTTAGGGACAGGTTGTAAATATTCTGCCGTCTGAGCGTTTCGCCTGCTGTAATTTCTCCTAAAACCATCGCGTATCCGCTTGGCGACAAGTCCGAGTCATCCGTTGCACGGCTCAGGTCATCCAAGGGTTGGCAGCGGAGACGTCTGTTTGAAATGACAACTCCAGGTGACTCCACACGCACCAGCCCCAAGTCCACCCCGCTTCCCCTGCTGAGAGCGGCCGCTCTTTCCCCAGCGTGTGCGGGCAGCTCCGCTCTTCTCTGGGAGCAGCTGCAAACGCCACGGTCTCTGCCACGTCGTTCCCCTCACCCCACAAAGGGGCCTGTGGGGTGGCGCTGAGGGTTCCTGTCGGCGTAGGCGTGACCTGGAGCGAGGCGCTGGCGCTGCGGATCCAGGGAGAACGTGTCTTGCTGAGAACGGAGCCGGAACACGTGGACCGGGACGCCCCTGTGACCTCTGACCGCACCGAGAAGGCATCTGCGTCCTCAGCGGCAGACGGGCCGAACGAGCCCCCGGGGAGATGTCAGGTCCACTCTCAGGATGGAAAAACCAAAGCAACACTCGGGCTCATCCCTGCTGCCTTTTAATCATCTGCCAGATCAATAAACTGCTCCCGGGACGGACTCTCCAAGACAGCGTCTGGTGCAGATTCTCTGCGTGGTGTGAAGTGGGTCGGCTGGACCCGGCTCAGGCTTTCCATCCCAGCTGGCCAAGGCGCCGGGCCGGGCTCTCGGTGACTCGCCCTGCCCCAGAGTGTGGGCTCCACGTCAGAGTCCCCGAGGGCAGCACCCCAGTGCGCCCCAACACGCAGCACGAGGCTTCTTAGCCGCTGCTGCCAAAAGGAACGAGGGCAGCCAGAGGCGTGGGGGTGGCCCTGCAGACCGCGCACTTGCCTCGGGAACTGTGAGGCTTAGCCACCTTCTTGCACGTGGTGACCACACCCCGTACCCACACTCGAGTTTGCCCATCCCTGAGATGTGCCGGGGCCTCCTGGCACGCCCCCCGCCGAGCCTCTGGGGCTGAATGTTCTCATCCACAAGATGGGGCTGTCTCAGGGAGGGTAGGGGACTTGAGTGTGATCACGACAACACACCACGGTGTTTATGGCGTGGTAGGTGGCACAGCATGTGGAAGCGTCTTAGCCTAGTGAGCCTTTGAGAGCCACTTGCAGGGTGGATGTTCGGCCAAGTTGTGTGGAGGGGAAACTTATCCCATCTGCTCTCCCAATTCCTACATACCTAGGGTGTTTGACCTGGCCCGCCCGCACTGCCGGAATTCCATTGTCTTAATCAGCAACGTTAGTGAATTCTCGGTTCTTTATACGGACAGGAGCAGCGGGGCTCCGGCGGTGACGGGAGTGACGGGGAGGGCTGTCAACACAGCGAAGCTCGCTCACTCACCTGCCCTCCCCTCCTGCCGTGTGGCCCGGCCCTAAGTTTCATGAAAGACAACGTTTCCACAGATGAGGGCAGGCGGCGGAGCTCTGTAGCAAGGTCTGCAGACCAGGGTGGGGGACCGCACGTAAATACTGCAATACTTACAGCGCTCCCAGAAAATCAAAACAAACCAGACAGTAAATGTAATACAGATTAATCGAGCTCTTATCTTCTCTAGATAACGACTCTGGTAGTGTGTTTGTAACCTTTCCCATCCATTCTTTTCAGCTGTTCTATGGCCTCTGTTTGCTGATACCTGAAGGATGTGCTCAGTCTGTTCATATGGAGCAACCCAGCTATGATCTTAGTTTTTTCAGCTCACCTGCTGAGAAGCTATAAAGTCTTAGAGTCAAGAACAGGAGAGAGGGCAGGTATGGTGGCTCATGCCTGTAATCCCAGTGTTTTGGGAGGCTGAGGAGGGAGGATCACTTGAGGTCAGGAGGTCCAGACCAACCTGGGCAACATAGAGACCCTGTCTATGAAAAAAAAAAATAGAAAAAATTAGCTGGGCATGGTGGTGTGCATCTGTGGTCCCAGCTACTCAGGGGGCTGAGGTAGGAGGATCACTTGAGTCCAGGAGTTGGAGGCTGCAGTGAGCTATGATTGCACTACTGCACTCCATCTGGGTGACAGAGTGAGAGACTATCTCTAAACAAAACAAAACACAACAAAAAGAGCAAGAGAGAGAACGACTTCAAAAGGTGAGGAGAGGACATTACACAAAGCCATTGTAGTGAATGTTGGTTTGGTTGCAAAAATCAGAACCCAGAAATTTCTGAATGGGAAGGGCCTTGGAACTCATCTAGCCCAGAGCTTCCTCCCTGCCCAGCAGGCGCAGAGGAAGCAAGGGGGCTGCAGGAGACGTTAGGAAACAGTGAGCGGAGTGCCAGGTCTCAAGTCAGAAGACACGGGTGTCCTTATGTTTTTAGAGATATACACGAAGCATTTGGGGCTGAAATGATAGGATGTCTCTAAAACTACTTCTGCAAAACAAAAATAGCTGAAGCGAATCTGAAAAGAGAGGAACGATTATTAAAGCTGGGTGATGGGCACAAGAGAAGATGATCTATTCTCTCTACTCTTATGTTTACGAAATTTAATAATAATTGAACAAACCCAACCTACTTGGATTCCTGATTTGACCTTGACGTTTGTTGGGCAGGTTCTGCAGGCTAGTCATTTACCCTCTTGGCTTTCTCAATTATAAAATCAGGATCTTAATTCTCATAACTGCTTTGAGGATATAATGGGGTAAGGAATAAAATCCTTTGTAAACTAAAGTACTACACAAATGCCAGTTGTTTCCTAATTCAAGTAGAAGCTCTACTGATCAACAGCCTGCGGTAGCAGCGGGTAAGAGGCATGACCGGTGTGGAAGAGAGGGCCGAGGAGAAGGCTCGCCGGCAGCTGCTTGGAGCTCTTTGATTTTTCTGTTAATTTCAGGGCATCTGATGCCAGCAACTTGCTCTTTTATCTTCTGCACGGACCACAAAAGCTTGATGACAGTGGGGTGAGGACCAAGCCTCCCTTGTCACCTCCTTGTGGGGGATGACCACGGCTGATGCTGGAGGATGCCTACATGGAATCACTTCTGCCATCGCTGCGGACCAGACCGCCCCTGGCCTTCAGGTGTGTCCGGCGGCGTTGCTGCACTGCAGAGAGGGAGGACGTGCCACCTACTAGCCACCAGCACCGCCTCGGCCTGCCCATCAGGCTGAATGTCCTCATCCAAAAAGTGGGCTATTAGTGTCTGTCTCGCAGGATGGTTGTGTGGATCGAGTGGGATTATGACCATGTGTCACCTTGTTTCTGATGTGGCAGGGTCACAGCACATGCAGGGCACAGAAGAGTCTCAGCCTCATAAAACTTTTTTTTTTT
>VBSM01003148.1:21587770-21623613 GCA_008086735.1 Cheirogaleus medius | reverse complement strand
GGAGCTTATTAGAGATTTTTCTTTTCTGCTTTTTGTTAGTCTAGCCAAAGGTGAAACACATCTAACCTGCTAGGATGTAGTTAGATTAAAGGTAAAGGGGTGGAGAACAATATTTCAAGCAAACGGAAGCCAAAAGAAAGCTGGCGTGGTGGTGCTGATTATAGATAACTTAGTTTTTAAATCAACAAAAGTAATAAAAGACAAAGAAGGTCACTATATAATGGTGAAGGGTGCAGTTCAACAAGAAGACATAACAATTCTAAATATACATGCACCCAACCTAGGTGCACCCAGATTCATAAAACAAACTCTACTTGATCTAAACAAATGGATAAACAACAGCACTATAATAGTCGGAGACTTTAACACCCCACTGACAGCACAGGACAGATCCTCCAAACAGAAAATCAACAAAGAAATAATGGACTTAGACAGAACTCTACAACAAATGGGCCTGACTGCCATTTACAGGACATTCTACCCCCAAACCACTGAATATACGTTCTTCTCATCAGCTCATGGGTCATTCTCTAAGATTGACCATATCCTAGGACACAAAGCATGTCTCAAACAATGTAAAAAAAATAGAAATTATACCATGTATCTTTTCAGATCACGATGGAATAAATGTACAAATCAACCCTAACAGGAACTCTCATTTCTACACAAAGTCATGGAAACTAAACAACCTTCTGCTGAATGATCACTTCATAAATGAGGAAATCAAGATGGAAATCAAAAGATTCTTTGAACTAAATGACAAAGGAGACACAAGTTATCAAAACCTGTGGGACACAGCTAAAGCAGTCCTGAGAGGAAAGTTTATTTCCATAAATGCCTATATCCAAAAGTCGAAAAGATCACAAATAGACAACCTAATGAATCATCTCAAAGAGCTGGAAAAAGAAGAACAGACCAACCCCAAACCCAGCAGAAGAAGTGAAATCATTAAGATCAAATCAGAACTAAATGAAATTGACAACAGGGAAACTATACGGAAGATTAACAAAACAAAAAATATTTTTGTTTTGAAAATTTGAAAAAATATACTATTCTCTTTATACCATATTATTAAATATTCTTTCACTTTTTCCTCCCTCCTCTCGAGAGCTACTTTTAACCAGCTGTTCAATTGAAACAGGTCTACCTGCTCAATTTTCCCTTTTGCTAGGGACACTTTCATTTTATTGGGACCACAACTTAACCCCCCGAAATGAAAAGCTATTTGAGGGCTGCAGGGCCCATCCCTGGTAAGGGAGATGCGTGCAGCCCCGAGCGGACTACACAGCCTGGGCCAGGGCGCAGACACGGCGAGGGACAGACAACCCGTCCTGAACACGAGGCGGGCTGAGCCCAGGTGCGCTGGGACCTTGCTACCTTTCTGGATCCTTGCACAGCTTTGTGGCGATGCCCACGCTGTGATAATCTCTTCGTTTGTAACAGCTCAGGGTGAAAGGTATTTCTATTGGTGAAACATCGCTTGGCTCCCGACAGAAACTCACAGATGCTATTGCTAAATGACTTTTCTAATTAAGGTTTATTCACTGAAATAATTAGAGCAGAGGATCAAATATTTGGGTTTCTAGAATTTTCTCTGTGTGAGCTGTCTCACACTGGGATTTTAAAGACAGATTCCCTTTTGTGACAAGCGTCCTTTAGGGACCTATTTGGGGCCAGTGGAGACGCTATGGGCCGCGCGAGGGTGGGTGTTCTGCACACGCCCACTCCAGGCACGAGCCTCCGAAACACAGGGAGGAAAGAGCTGGTTTACAAAGAGAGATTTTATTGCCTGAGTCTTAGCAATTATACTCTTCGGTTTAACTCGTGAGAATGACTAGACGTTTTTTTTACTATTTACTTTCATACTTACAGTAAATTTGTTAAAACTATCAGAACTTGAAACATAAATATTTATATTTAAGAAGACATTTATTTCACAATTTCTAGACCTCTGCAATGTGGGGCAAATGGGCAGCTATGGGCAACCCCCTGCCTGCTTCTTAAAGGGCATGGAGGAGCCTGCACAGATGGCATTTCTGCACTGTGCCTGAGAGTTACCTATGTTTCCAGCAGAACGTCTCTGGAACTTACCTGTGTGTGTGCATATAGAAACATCCCGCAACCAGCGACCAGCTTCCTGCTCTCAGTTTGTCTGCCTGTGTGCTGGGACATCGTCAGTTGCTTTCAAGGCAACCCTTAGGGCTCAGATGAGTGGAGACAACTTCAGCTAACCTTTTCTTAGCTTCCAGTAGAGCTTCCTTCTTTGTTTTTTAACCAATGTGTGCTTTATTTAAAGCTTTTAGACAAAATGCATTCAATTTCATTACGCTTCAGTTTCCCCTGTGACTTAGAGAAACGTAAATGCCCTTCTTCTGTAGCCTCCAAAAGGACTTCAGATAAATGAGGATTTTACTTGATATTAAAGACAAGACAAATAGAAAATACTTATTTGGAAGCTGGAAGAGATTCCGTATCGAGTTGGCGCAGTGCTGGGGAGCACTTTCCATCCTAGTGCTCTTTAAAAGGCGAAACGCACTCCTTTGCATATAGTATCTTCACGGGTTTTAACAGATTTAAGTGCCACACTACTACATCTGCTAGTGGTGTGGTATCGGGAGAGGGTTTTATGCTTCAGCAAGATGATTCATTTGCGGGAGGAGGCGCCCGCGCCCCGTGCTGCGAGCGCCTGCGGGCTTCTGTCCGCGCCCCCCGCAGGGAGCCGTTCTTCCCCGCGACACCTCGCTGCGTTCGCACAGCTCGGCTTTGAGAGCAAGATTCGTATCAGACTAAGCTTTCTCTTTTTCCTCCCAGAATACATTTTTTATTTAGGCTTTAGTCTAAAGAAATAAATTTTTGAAAGAAAGATCATTGTTGTGGAATTTTTAAGTCAAATAAATATTTTCGTATCTATAGTTTTAAAAAATTCATCACAAATATCTTGATGGCGTTCTCCACTACCTATGGCACTTCTTTTCTTCAGAAGCTAAATAGTATGATATAAGGAGAGATTCAGAAATAGTGGAACAAATTAGAAGTTGCTACAGTCAGTATTTGAATATAGTCACTGATGTGAGAGATGAGAAATGCAGAAGAGAAAAATGGATTTGGAACAGTTGCTCTACCAGTAATGGGGGAAACAGGCTTCGGACTCCACCTCCATACAAAATAAAGACAGGCACAAGGAGGTTCTTAGCAGCTTTGTTCATAATGGCCTCAAGTAGAAATAACCCAAATGTCCATTAACAACAAGAAGGATAAATAAATTGTGGTGTAGCCACACAACAGAATGCTGTCGAGGAAAACAGAACAATCTGCTGATAACACAACAAGTCATAAATCAAGACGTACCGCTCAGGGAGAGAAGCCGGACAAAAAAGAGTATATAGTATACAGTGAAATTTCCAGAAAGTCAAGAACAGTCAAACATATGCATGACGATAGACACAATGTATGTGTGGCGATGGGAAAGTTGTTTTCTTGGGAGGGAGGCAGTTATAATGCGGACGGGGCACGATGAAGCCCGCTAGGGTGTTAGGAATGGTCTGTATTTTGAGCTGGATGATATTTACATATGTAGAAATTTATCAAACTATACATTTAAGATATATGAAATTGTATATATAATAACTAAAATTATAAAAAAACATTAAAGAGAAAAAAGCAGTGCTATTTATTGAGTGCTTACTGTGTGCCAGGCAAAGCGCTAAGCAATGAGGCTTTAAAAATATTAAGCGAGTTGTCCCAGGCCACGGCTTCTCGCCGACTCTAAATCCCAGACTCATAATCTCTGCGCTGAGGGTCCTGCGTCCGGAGTCAAGGCTGAGCCTTGGCCTTGCGGGGACTGGGACGCGGCCCGCTGGCCGGCCCAGCAGAGCAGGTGGGCCCGGCAAGTGGCAGCAGCTATGCTGTGCGTGTCTGTTTAATGACAATACACCTCTGTCGCCGTATTAACGGAGCTGTCAAGACATTTCCCTTGCTGTTGCTTATGCCAAAAGCCCTTGCCAAGTCCCTGGGACAGTGGCCTGATTGTTGAAGGAAGGAACTTACTGGAAGAACAGTGAATGGTGTTTTCAACAAGGCACGGAGGTAAGAACAGAAAATGCATTATTTGTGGTATTTCTTCATATTTGGAGTTCATTCTGGCTGGATGCTCTTTTGGGGAAAAAAAACCCCAAAACTTAGGTTTTGGAACACATTTCCCCTCCATCCGCTGTTCTCTCTACTACACTTAATTATTTTATTTAATTTGTTAGAGGCATGAGATTTAATCTGCAAACCTGATGAGTTATTAACAGTTATTAAAAGGACATTTACTATCTTAGTATTTATTAATGAGGGGTTGACTATGTGAACAGAACACCCACACAGTCTCATCAATTGAGAGAAGAGAGAAACCCGTGCCCGGATGGCAGCCTGTCATTCTCGTCCCTCCTCTCCGCTCTGTCCCATGCAGTGTGCGCTGGCACCCTCCTGGTCCCTGGCTGCCACCTCGCCAGGGGAGAATTTCTAGCACACTGTGCTCAGGAAACTCTGAGGAGAGTCCCACCTGGTCCATCCCCAAATAGCACCAGTGAGGACTCACTTAGGACTCCAGTGAGTTAAGCAGATCTTGTAGAAATTCCTTTTTAGTGCTGAAGTCTGACTCCACGTCCAGCAGACAAGACACTACAGTGACAAAGAACTCAGTACTGACTGTGTCATTCAGCTTCTTCGATGTTCCTCAGGCTCTTCAACAACAAACAAAATGGGCACAGTACCTACCTTCAAGCACGTTCAAGGAATTTACTGGGAAGCACTTTGCCTCTCGGAGGGCTTTGTGAGCACGCAGGGCACTCATTAGGCAATGATTATAGTAATGGCTAATTTAATAGAAGTAGCTGAAAGCCTGACTCTTTCCCCGCCAGGGGGGAAAATGTAAATAGGGGCTTCAGCGCCAAGCACCTACTTATGACTCTATTTTCTTTACTGGGTAGGAGTTAGGCCTGCAAAGGACAAGGTTTCAACCTCTGCCATGGTTCAAAATTTGCTAGATGTAGGATTTTTAAATCAGAGTCTTGATTGCAAATAGGGAAACTTTAGTATAGGTGAACAGAATCCTAACTTTCCAACCTCTAAATTGGTTCATGTTGATCATAGATTCCAATCTTTCTGGACAGAAATTCTGTGATACAAAAATATACGGTAAAGCCCAGTTGGGTTATTTGCGGAACCGGAACCAGGGCCACAGAGTGACTCACACCCCACCCCCACTTCTAGGCAGGCAGCCACTGCCCCACCAGCCTTCTTGGTCACACCGGGGGATCCTCAGAACGTCTCCTCCTCCAGCCTCCAGGCAGCCCATAAGCTGCCGGCCTGGCCTGAGAGACAAGCGCTCATTTCTACCCCTGTTTTAGGGCGCTGGCCATTCTGTGACACCTTTGCTTTACAGATGATCTAGAATGATTTTAAAACTCAAAGTAGAACCAGTCATGTTGAATTTGAGTCCAAGTGAAGCATCTTGGACACGGTCCGACCAGAAAGTGCAACTTGAGGATCGCTGCTCTGCTCTCCTTTGAGTTCCCTGGGATTGTTTCTCTGCCCTTTTCCCTTCATCCAGCAGGTGGCACTCCTGAGCGAGTCTTCCTGCTAAGGTTCTGGAGTCCGTACACATCCAGCCCCCATCTCTGCAGCAGGTGAACATGTGGGAGCCTCTGACCTGGTGGCGGGGCCTGCTGTGTCCCTGCCACCTGAGGTAGCGAAGGCAGGCAGAGAAAGGAAACACAAGAACACCTGGTGAACCAGGTCATTCCAAGAAAGAACCTGGGGCAGTGACAAAATACCTCTGGGGACCGTGGATTCTTCCTGAACCAAAGTCTGACCACATGCCGCAAACTCCTGCGGGCAGTATCTGAAAATAACATCAGCTTTATCTAGAACTTTTCATTCTCCCACTGCTAACTAATCTTTCTTACCTAAGCCTTGCCTCCCTGGGTCACCAGTTCTGCCTGGTCTTTTTGTGGGGGCAACTTCGTATGCACATGGGGCCTTCTTCAGTTCTCCAGTGAGCAGGGGCTTATTTCCTGCCTTAGACCCACACACTAGCCAGGCAGGCTCAGGGAGTCTGTCCTGCACAGCAAGGTGACTGCTGATTTCCTTGTTCCAGACATTTCTAGCCTCTTCCTTCTCTAGGGAAATGGTTTAAAAGAGCCCAGTTATCAGGTATCTGTATCTCCGAGACTGAGCTGTTTCTGCTTGTAAACTCATGGGATACGTTTACCTGGTGGGTTCTTTTATTGCCCCTTGGGAGAGCCAGCCAACATTTGAGAGGCCGCCTCTGCATATGTGGGGCCAGACATGCAAACGCATTTATCAGGGAGCTCTCGGCATCAGGGCCTCTGGCAGCGGATACAATTTTGCTTCTGATAGCAGTGAAAAGTCTAAAAAACCCACCAGGATTATAGTGCTACATCCTTCATCTGTCTGCCCTAGTCTAGACAAAGGTTTCTCAGCCTCAGTGCCATTGACATTTGATGCTGAATAATTCTTTGTGTGTGTTCGGGGGTAGGGGGGATGAGGGGAGCGGGGCTGTCCTGGGTCTGTAGAATGTTTATTTAGCAACATCCCTGGCCTACACCCACTAGATGCCTATAGCACCCCAACCCCAGTTGGGACAGCCGAAAATGTTTCCAAACATTGCCAAATGTCCCCTGTGGGCAAAATGCCCTCCACTTGAGAACCACAGGTCTAGATCAACTTCTACAGTAAGGCACCCATTGGTTCATTTTTATACTTGTAGTTAATACTATAAGGTAGCATTCAAGCACGTTTCTTTTTCACAAATTCTAATTAAAGAAGTGACAGTAAGTTGGTGCTGGGAGAGTTTTAAGTTTTGACATTGTTCGATCTAGACAGGGTGACCGGTGCATCTTATCATGAATGGAAGACTGATGCCAGGCTGCCTTTCTGTTAGAGTAAGTGCTGTTTCTTGTGTTGTCTTGCTGGCATTTTGGTTCTGCATTCTTCTTTTCCCGTGTCTCCTTTCCTCTTGTATTCACTGTTTTCTCTATCCATTCTCTCTCCAAATAATTAATTCCATTTCTAAATAGACTGAAGATTGTCTCCCAGATCATTCTGACTCCCACACCCACAGAGCACCCATCTGGACAGACGCGTGCACGCTGTGCTCAGCGGCCCTCCTTGCTGCAGCGGGAGCTCATCAGTGTGCGTTTCCGCAGCCGGCTGGCCTACGGAGGAAAGGTTCAAGAGAGTCAAACTCCAGCCTATTGTATAAAAGACTTCAGTTGAACAGCAAGTTGTTTTCAAATTCCATAACTGGGAGGGATCTTGAAGAAACTCTTATGCTGGAAGCTCATTTTGCAAAAGAAGAAACAGGGGCCCCAAGATAATACTGTGATAACTGACACCTACCCCGCGCCTGGCATGTCCTTCGGGGCTGGCAGAAAAAGTCGGTGAGTGCGGGCAGAGTTAGAGCTCAGGCCTCCCTTTGCTCCCTCCTCCGCTCTTACCTACCAACCCGGCCTGGGACAGTGGGTGGCTTATCTGATCTGTGCATTTGGGAAGGGACACTGAGTGTGCCTTCATCTGCCTTGCTCTGGGGGCAGCCTGAGCCCTGCTGTGCGCTTGAGCCCCGCTCCTGCCAGAGACCTGCCGCAGCAAAGGCAGCACCGCCCTGTCCTGGGCCACATGGCTGCAGGATCCCTCTGCCTAGCGTGTCTGGGGGTCACAGGCTCAATTTACAGCACGTGTATAAACAACCGGTGCCCTCTGCGTACCGAGCAATGCTCCGAGCAAGTGTGTCCGGTGTGCGCACGCTCAGGGGCAGCCCAGAGCTGCTACTTGGCGCTTGCAGTTCACGGAACATTTGGTTGCCAGGCAGTTGGACGGTCAGGAACTAAACTTGGCAGAAGACCTACTGTTTCAGTGGTTTCTCCCGCCTCTGAATTACTTTTCTTTTAAAAATAAGTTTTTAAACATAAGCCCAAAATTTGATGCCAAACCACAGAGTTCAATTTAGCATTTTGGGGTAGTTATTTTAATTTATTTTTACCTTGTATTCTTTAGCATGCAATCAGGAGCCTGACACCAAATCCTGGGGATTATCTTCTTATGACAGATGTGAATAAAAAGAAATACGTTATTTCTCTTAAATCTTACTTTTGTAGAGCCAATGATTATTTTTCTTTACAATAGTCATTTATTTCAAGATGATACTAACCCTCAAAATATATTTTAAAACATCTCTTGGGATTTTCATGAGCCTGCACACACACACAAAATGTCATTATTTTATCTTGCCGTTTTTTTTAATAAATAAAACTCTTTAACATTTTTCTTGATCACCTTTTTCTCAAATCAAATATAACCTCACATTTTTAAAAAAACAACCAGGTTTTAAAAAATCATTATTGAGTCTATTTTACAAAAAAATGAGATAGTCTCTGAAAGTAATTATCTAGGCATCCACATATATGTTCTGAGGAAACTGCATTTGTATTTTTAAGTTTAGGAGTTTTTATGTTAAAATACAAGTCCCATGACCTTGTAGGTGAACTTCATAAACCTCATAGACTCTCTTACATTCATAGTGCCAGAAGTTATCCATCTGTGATAAGTTTCTGGTTCTGACTACTGTATCTAAAAAAAGATTAGAGAAGCAAACCACAGAGGGGATTACTTAGAAGGATGGTTAGTTAAGTCATTCTCTTAATAAGTTGAGAAGCCCAAAATAATATTTAAGTCAATGCCATGGGATAATTTGGACACTTATTAAGTACATACTCTATATGCATCAGGAATGAGATGAGAGGATAAGAGCTGGTGACAAGTGAAGTAGGGACGATTTGACCTTCTTTACTTGAGGCCCAGTGTACCACTGTGCAGGCTGCACACTGCCCAGCATCATGGTGGATGATGCCCACCAGACTGCATGGACGACAACTGTCGCAACAACCACCTCAAGCAAAGTCCCAGGGGCAGAGATGTGAGATAGCGACAGGAACAAACTCTAAAAGTCACAGGGGTCAGAGGGAAATCTTTCTTTTTCAGGAAAGTCAGAAAAGTTATTAGAGTTTGACGGTTTAACTGAAAATGTAAGAACACAGGACTGGGGACCTGGCTGTGTGATGTCCTTCGCGTGGTGGTTCAGAACCTGGGCGTGGGGATCACAGACTTGGTTTTTAATTCTGACTGTCACCGAGCAGCGGTTTGACGGTGGCAAGTTACATCCGTTCCCACCAGTAAAACCGAAGAAGAACAGGGAATACTCAAGGGGTCCCTCAGGGGCAGACGCGATAACGTCTGCAAAGCCCTGGAGAGTGTGCCTGGTCTGGCGCGGCCGTTAGGGAAGGGCGACCGTGTTTGTTTGCGCAGGCGGAGAGTCTGCCACCTTCCCGTGCCATCGCCAGGCAGCTGCTAGTTCCGCCTAATGTTCCATTTTTCACAAGATACTTTCAAAAGTGCGTTCATTAAAATCATCTCCTTGGAGGTGACAGGACCAGAAAGTGACATAGCTCTGGCGGTGCAGACCCACAAACAGACAGAGTGGCCTTCCATGGTCGTGACACACCAGACGCCCAGCACCCGGGCTGGCGGGCAGGCGGAGGATGGGAAACTCGTCTCAGTTCTGCCTGGAAGGCCGACATCTTCTTACACGACTCGGATGATCGCCTTTGCCTTCTGGTTATTAAAACCTCACAAAGGGCCCCTCAGAGAAATAAAAAGAAGATGAGGTCACCAGAGCTGGGGGAAGGGCAATGGGAAGGGGAGACATAAAGTGCCTGATCGACATGTCTCGCCCGGGCAGCCAGAAGATTTGTTTGAGCCATGAAATAATATTTATTCTGCATGCCACTGACCAAGTGCAGCGGCCTTTGATCTGTTTCTCCACTGCAGAGATTTTTCTCTTTTTAAAAAAGTTTTAATTCCTTCTGCCTAGAGGGTAACAAACAAGTAATGAACTTGGTGGTGAATTCCTAAAGAATTTAGAGGATTAAATAGGTGCACAGGACTCAGAATCCCTTCCTCCCCATCCCGGTCACCCGCTCTGGGTTCACCTGTCCGTGATTAGCACAGGAGCAGAATATTTCCCTGGGTCCTAATTAGTCTCCTCTCAAGTCAGGGTCTTGCATTACGCATACAAGGGCTGTCTGGTTAAATCCAGGTTATGATTGTATTATTGCTAAAACATTTAATCATACATTTTATTTAACCCCATATATCCAAAATAGTATAATATCTTCATGTAACTGATATTAAAATTATTATATATTAATGATATATGTCACAAAATATTAATGATATATTTTATATTCTTTTCTTTTTGTGTACTACATCTTTCAAGTCCAGCGTGTATTTTCTATCTACAGTACCCACCATCTGGCCAGCCTGGTTATGGATGAATATATATATTATTTATATAGAAATGGCACTTTCAGAGATGAAAGCTCCTTCTTGCCAGAGATCATGTAGCCGATGCCTTTCAGACAGGATCCAAGCACGTCGGCCTGACACCGAGGCGCATGCAGATCATGATACTATTTTATTTTTAGTCTCCTTCTAAAACATTCCTTATCTTAAGAAGGTGTTTTCATTTTTAGGTTTCCTAAATGTGTTTCTTGATATTCTGGACGTGGGAAAGTGGTGCAGACAGGACCCGAAGTCAACGAGGTTTCCCAGCAATGCTGCTGCCGGGCGCTGGTGTGTCCTGGTCCCCTTATCTCGAGAGCCAAATGCCCCACGGGATTGAGAGGAGCCTGAGGAATTCTCTTTCCGAGAGCCACGAGGCGGTATCTGTTAAAAAGGTGAAAAGCCTGCACGGACACAGCAGCACGTTCTCAGGGTGGTTAGGCGGGCACGCCCCATCAGCAAGCTTTGTATGGAGCGGCGAAGGTCCAAGGAGTTGGAGCCAGACTTAAACAGACGAACCTTTTAAGGTTTAGCTTTTCTGCTATTCTGGGCACATCACAGCTCTGACAGATGGGTCCCCAAGGGGGCCGTCCTCAGAGCAGCACCTTCCTTTACATGACTGTCCCAACCTCTGAGCAGAAGGCATGGCAGGAGTGCTGGCTACTGCATGCTGGAGGCGTGGAGTGGAGCCAGAACACTGTGTCTTTCTTTCTTCAGAGACAAGGTCTCACTCTGTTGCCCAGACTGGCACAACCATTGCTCACTGCAGCCTCCAACTCCTGGGCTCAAGTGACCCTATCACCTCAGCCTCCCAAGTAACGGACACTGCAGGTATG
The DNA here is from genome assembly GCA_008086735.1 of Cheirogaleus medius. NCBI lineage: Eukaryota > Metazoa > Chordata > Mammalia > Primates > Cheirogaleidae > Cheirogaleus > Cheirogaleus medius. Next base: position 21,612,373 of record VBSM01003148.1, on the reverse strand, counting down.
CACCACCACGCCTGGCGAATTTTTCTATTTTTAAATTTTTGTAGAGACAAGATCTCACTGTGTTGCTCAGGCTGGTCTCAAACTCCTGGCATCAAGCAATCCTCCTACCTTGGCCTTCCAAAGTGCTGGGATTGCACTTGGGTGGTTGTGAAGATTAATAAGAAAGAGAATCTAAGTCACTTGGTATAATGCCTGGCAAAAGAGAAGGCACAGGATAAATAACAGTTATTATTATTATTGCTGTTGTTGCTGCTGCTGCCTCTATTATGTTAGTCAACAAGTATTATGTGCCTGACTTTGTACTCAGAAACTTTAAAAGTTCCTGGTATATTCTCAAAGCATATTTTATCAATATGCTAGGACTTGGCATATAAGTGAGTCAAGAGAGGTCTGTGTTCACCTTCAACTTGAAGCTTTCTCGGATGACTTAAAACAATGTTCTGGCCAAGCTCTTTCCTGGAAGGTAAAATCCTAGAGGGATGGATCAACAGACATGCCATGGCAGACTCTTGCATGATCAGTCAACCCCTCACTCCTAACATCATGCCCTGTTCCAGACCATCAGCTGGAAGTCCTCAGGGCTGCCACTCTATGTGACCCTAACAGCCCTTTATAAACTCAGTTCCATTTGCCTGCAGTAGGCAAACCCCTCTCCCGCCAGCTCAGCCAAGATGAAATTGGGATTTTTCAAAAGGAACTTGACTTAGAAAACTGCTTTCTTGAGAGCCTTTGTAGATACTGGGCACAAACACCACGGAGTCCTGGTGACCAAGTGTAGTGAGATGTGAGAAAGTGAGGTCCCCTGAGGACCAGGAACCAGGAAGTATTGGAAGGTGACAGCCTAGGTAGGGGCAGATCTTCCAGCTCAGGGTCTCCTAATGGCAATGGTGACACTTCCCCCAGTGAAGAAGAGAACAATGAACACTGTGCTTGGGGAGTCGAGCAGGAAGAGGAAAAATACGTCTAAAAACTCCACTGCCGAGCTGAGAACCTCGCACGTAAGCGCACAGAGACGCCACCAGAGAGAACTGTGCAGACTTTGGAGATGAGGTCTGATGAACCCACACGTTGCAGTCGGGGGTATCATTGTAGATGTCCGTGGATTACACCCCAGGCTGGTCACAGTGCCTGAGAGCTAACTTCACAGGGTGGGGCCGGGGGAAGAAAGGGCCTTTCAGATAAAGCAGACAAGCTAAAAGACCCCTTTCTTCGGGTTTGTGTTCAGGGCCGGGCCTTTTACTGACTCCCAGCCAGTACTTTGTTCCTTTCCTTGTTGGCATCGATGCCGCTGAAGTCAGCAACATAAGGTGCATGAAAAAGCAAAACAAAATTAAAAAGGAAATATCATCGAAGTTACAACATGTGTCTCAAATCTCTAAAACGTAGCCTAAAATTGTCTTGGTGAATGTGGCTTATGGGGTCACATAGACTCAAAGTCTTTTTTGTTTGTTTGTTTGTTTTGGTTTGTTTCTTTACTTTCTTAACCATATTTTGGGTTCAAGGCTGGACCCAGTCGCTAAGACTACAAGGTGAAGACAAATAACGAGGCCAACACTGTTGAGTCCGGTGAGAGCACGCCGTCCCTGCGGGGGAACGCCACCTGCAGGCGAAGGTCCTGAGTTTCGGGGTCAGGCTGCTCTGCTTTCGAGTGCTCCCCCTGCCGCCTCACTCGCTCCGAGACTCTAGGTGAATCGCTCAAGTCTCCCAGACAGCGCAGGAGGGACAGTGAGCGAGAGGCATCGTAGGTTGGTTGGTGGCAAGGGTCGGGTTCTGCGGTGGGACTTGTGTTCGGTTCTGACTCTATCCCTAGTAGTTGTGTGACTCCAAAGCTTCAGCCCTCTGTCCTGTTACATGGGAAGTTGCCCTGACCACACAGGATCAGGGCCGGACTCAAGGAGATTTCACACACAGAGCGCCAGGTCCAGCTCCAGGCATGTGGCAGGTGCCCAGGGGATGTTAGCTCTCAATGCGCCCCAATGACACTTCTTACATGTGACAAGTGCTCAGGAAACTGAGTCTGTTCTGCCTCCTTTGCACGCTTTGCTCCAGCGTGACCAACATCTTTGGTTCCAGGACAGGCTGAGGTCTTCTGTCCCACTCATCATGTCCTCACTGTGTCGTCTTTCTACTTTCTCACCCATCAACTATAAACTGGCCCAAAAATGGTGTCCTGGAAGGAACGGACATCAGTGACGATCCACAAGGAGGAAGAAACCAAAGCTCTGGGAATGAACGGTGTGTCCAGAGTTGAGCAGAGCGACTGGCAAGTTGCCGCTGCATGTGGGCTGGTGGGCTGTCTCCGGGCCCAGTCAGTGGCTCCTTCCTCCTGGCTGGGAAATCTGAAGGAATTGTGTCATGCTCCTGCTGTTAAAACAAACTCAAACTGAAAAACAAAAACCCAACAAAAAACCTTGTTATGGCGTCTACAGAGAAATAGCTGGAATTATTTATTTATTATAAAATAACTAGCCCCACATGCTAAGAATTATTTTCAAGATTCTGAAATTAGGCAAGGCTTAGTAATACATCTTCTTCATTATCAACATCAATGGAAGGTTTATTATTTTAAATCAAGTTCTGTTTTGTTTTGAAAGTACTGTCTAGCATGCCCACAATACGCACACCAGCAACCCTGCTTCTGTGCGTGACCAAGGGGCTCCTGTTGAACGACACTGGGAGCCAGGGTCCGCATGGACGGGTGAGACCAGCACGCAGTGGGACCCGGTGGGGCTGCTCGCTGGTGCTTTCTCAGGGCCGTCTAGCTGGAGGGGAACCCGCCTTTTCCGACACTGCTCCGGGCTGGCCTGGGGCCTGACCTCACAGGGCGCGGTGACCTGCGGGGCAGGCACTGCCACTCCCAGAGCCAGGCTCCGGCCCTCTCTGAGATGGCACCAAAGACGCTCGTACTTCTTCTCTGGCAGAACGTGCTCGCAGCACTGATCGCATCTGTCTGGGTCTCGGCTGCTTGGCAGAGCCGGACTGACGGGAAATTCTGAGCAAACAGGACCGGGGCAAGGTGCTCTTGTCTCCTGCCCACCCCCTGGGGTCTCAGGGAGGTCCCCTGTCACGGGGCCTTGCAAAGTTCTGGTATGAAAGTTTGGTGCTTTATTTCCCCAAATGAGAAATTGTATATGTTCATGATAAAATATTCAGGCAGTACGAAAAAAGATAGTTTTCAAAAATATCTAACATTCCATTCCCCCAGTGATAACTCCTGTTAACATTTTAAATGTCCTTAAAATACACAAACACAATTTAGCAAAAGTGAAATTTTATTGTACATACCATTTTGTAATTGCTTTTTTCTCTTATGCTACAAGGACCTTTACAAAACAATATCATTATTTTTAATGACTGCCTGGAATTCTTTTGTTCTTTTTTTTTTTTTTTTGACTGATACCCTCTTTAGGTTGTTTCTAGATTTTTTTTTGTTTTAATAAATAATGCTGTGATTGATAAATAACCTTCTAGATATATTCCTGTAATTTTTCTCAAGTCAAAGGGCAACACATTTAAACTTTTCATATATTGCCAAATTATCCTCTTGAATGAGGCTCTAGAAATTTCTACTTTCACCAACAATTTATGAGAATCACAGTCGTAGGATATTTTTTCTATTACATTACAATAGGATAAAAGAAGCAGGTTATATCCAACAACAGAGAGATGAAGCTGCGTCTCATTCCCGTAATTTTTTAGCTGAGTCTTTCTTGAATCCTCCTTCCAACTTAGAAATCTGGCAGGACTTGGTAGGCTCAAGATAGAGAGAATTATCGTAACATGAACAATGAATACATAACTCCTCACCACAGACGGAAAGAAGACAGAAAACTCTACCAGAGTATAAACAAATAAGTAAATAGAAAGGGATGAGAGCAATTCCATGCGAGTGCTAGCTCTCTTAGCTTTGTTTTGTTTTGAAACTAGGTTCTCTGCAGGCAGGAACTTCATCATAGCTCTAATGCTCATGTGTTTAATTATTACTTTAAGTCATATAATGGAGGTTCTGGGTAATATTGGAATAATCTAGCCAGCTTTCCATAACATGATTTTCTAATGTACCACAAACATTTGGCCTTAGGGACAATACCAGAAAATTCCTTTGAGAATTTTATTAAGAATCAGAAAAACTGGGATTATAGAAATGAAAGACTCAATGAATAGACAAGAAGAATAATAACAAAAGGGATTTTTAAAAAAGTTTTTAGGTTCACAAGAGGTCTATTTTTATTGTTTGCCTGTGAGCACAGTAAGTTTTTGATAATAGTAATAAAAATGATATCTGAGATTTGTCTGTTTTGATTTCCCGAATCACATTCACATAGACTCAAGAAGGAAAGATGGTACTCCTGGGTGACTTTTTATATTTAGATAAGAAAAAATGCTATTTATGTGAGAAGGAATTTGAACCTCCTTTTAGGGTCGAGGCTGTTGGCTGCTGAGGGACCTTTCAGAGTCTAAGCACATCCAGAGATGGGGTGATGCCTAGGCCCTCTAGAAGTGCCAGGAAGAGAATGGAGAGGTGTTTCCTCACTGATGAGAGGCTCCTCTGATTGCCAGAAGGGTTGTATCAGGCAGATCATTATGTCTTGAATGCAGACACTGCTTGGCCTTTATCACGTCCCCTGAATACCGACACTGTTTGCTAAACACTGGATATATCAGCAAGTCCACAGACATCACAGACTGCTCTCCCAATGACAGAAGGAGAGAGAAATTCCAGTGTGCTTTCTGTCCTTATTGGTGCAGGGTAAGTGCAGGTCTGAGGCCATTGCTATGTTTTTGACAACTCTTTCCCTTCAAATCTCTCCCTCTGCCCTTGTTTGGTGTAGGTGAGACCATTGTACTCATCAGAGCCACCTCTGTTCTTCAGCCCATCCCTCCTGGTGCCAGACACCACTACCCCTTGTCACTTCCTTCCATCACAGATGTCCCTTGGTCCCCTCACCTCACTGGCATTTCTCTCTCCTCTTAAGATTTCCAGGGGCAAATTTCATAGATCTGCAGCAAGTTCAGTAAAACCTCTCTGTGCCCACGTCAACACTTACTAAATTCTCACTGTTTGTCAGGCACTAGACAAAGCTCTGGGGAGAGTCTCTTTTCTCAAGACAATCCACTTGGGCAGACAGGCATAGGTGCAAATAATTTTATTATAACTACACTTAGACTTATGCTGACATATCAGCTTTTACCATAAGAGTGCTGACATTCTCAGTGATTGTTTTAGCTTTTCCTGATTGGAAATATCAAGTGACGCTGTATTTTCCTATATAACTAGCTGAAGAGTTTGAACTTGATCTTGCAATAAGAGGGAGGTCAGGATTAAGTCATTGATCTCTCTGGTGATGAGTAACAGAGACTGATGATTTGAGACTGAGTGCAGGAAGACGCATTGGAAGCCTGTGGCACTAATCTTCGTGGAAGAGGATACGCAACTAACCTGGAGTACTGGTTGTCAAGAGGGGAAGCACTTGAGCTCTATTTAGGAGGTTAATCAAGGCACTCGGTGGCTGGTTAGCAGTGTGGTGGCACGAAGCAAGTGGAAAGAAGAGTGACGTTTACCTACAACCAGCTAATGCAACTGAGGATGAGGCTGCCACCCCTTGAGACAGAAAATACAGTGGAACGCAAATCACGTGGAAGTTTGGGACATTCTGCATCTGGCCTGCTGATCAATACTGAAGTGCAAATATCCCAGGGCAGTGGCTTGTACGAGTCTGCAGCTCAGGGGCAGATGTAGCACAGAAATGGAATTACCCACTCTTTAAACGTTGGTGACTCCCAAGTCTATGAGATCAGCTGAGCTCAGTCATCGAAAGTGCAGAGTGAAGACAGGGCCAAGGGCCAAACCCCAGAGAAGGCCACCATGTGAGGGGATGGGGAGAAGGAGGGCCCACAAAGGAGGAGGAGAAACAGGGGTCGCAAAGTGCATCAGGCCCCAGAAGGAGCTACGAGTGTTTGCAGAAGCAGGAAGTGGCCAATAACGGCAAATGAGGCAGAAATTCAATAATATGAGAATTCATTATTGTGAAAGTCGCTGATGTCCTTAGGAAATGAGACAGCCGGTGGGAACAGGTAACAGTGATCAGGGAGGAGTGGCTGAGGAGTGAGCAGGAAAAGCTCAAAGGAAGACAGGAAGCACAGGACTATCCTTTTGTGACATTTGGATGAGAAGTGGGTTGTCATAAAGGAAGGGTAGTGAAGTCAGGGAACTTCCTACATTTAGAGAATTAGATGGGAGCAATTTAAACAATTTTATAGGCCACAGGGAAACCAGGGAAGGTGGGAAGGAGGAAGAGAGAAGGAGAAATGGGCCATCTGCAGAGAGTTGAGCCAGTCCGGAGGAACACTGGGGTCCGGGGCCCAGAGGGTTGTCCAAGTTCATCTTCTGACACTGGAAGTAGGCCAGGTGTGGGTGTGGGTGAGTCTGTAGGTGCAGGGCCAGAAGCCAAGGGAGCTCACACCCTGAGGCCTCAGTTCCCCCCCACCCCCACGTGGGAGACCATGGCCTGGCTGAGGGTGTGTTGTCCTACATGGAGGTAGGGACCAGGGATCTCACTTTGGAACTTGGTCCCGCTATCCCCTGGAAATGAATTCCAACTCCAGAGACCTCGGGCAGAGAAGAGCAGATCTGGAGGGGTCCCCAGGGGCACTGGGGACAGAGCCCAGCACGGATGCAGCAGGCCAGCAGGCGCTGGGACCCAGCTGTGGTCAGCTGCCTGCCCGGAGCCTCCTCCCACACCGCAGCAGGAAGGCGGGCACCACCCCTGCCCCAGGCTGGGTGCTTGTGAACAAGGACATCAGCGGTCACAGGAGCAAGGAGATTCAGAACCCCAGTGTCTAGAGGAGTAGGGGAACAGAACATGATGAAGACCGTCCCTGCCACTAAGGTCCCTGCTTGTAATAATGTTGTGGGCTAAAAGAGTATAAATAATCAGCATGTAAATGTTTGTTTTTATTTTATTTTTGTTCCTGCTAGTCGGGCAGAGTTAAGCTTCATTTTTATAGGATGTTGGAATTAGAAACTAAAAATTCCACCCAGAAATTCCACCCATCTTCTTAAAGATCTGCACCAAAGGACATTGCGTGCCCTCCCTTGTAATACATTCCAGGGTCGCACAATCCTCAAGGAATTTTCATCTTAATGTCAGACTTCAAAAGGACAATGTTGAAAAATTATATTATAGAGTTCAAAAAGAAAAACGAGAAAGAGAAGGATTCATTTCTCTTTTTTCATTGCTTCGAAATTCTCCCTGCACTTCCAATTGGACATGCTATTCTTCGCAGCTGCCCGGAGGCATGTCAGAAACCCATTAAGCAGTTCTGATGTGCTCAGTTATTTGTCTATTGTGCTTCTCCCCAGACACAGCTACAGTTGCGGTGCCAGCACAGTTAGACTTCTTTCCTGGCATGGTGTCTGTGCACACAAATCCATGTGAAACTGTGGCAGAGCATGTATATACCACACATGCTAGTTCACTTTGATCTTTATAAAATTATCTGAAAGCTGAAAGAAGGATGAGTGTTATTAAAATCTAGTCTCCATAAGCAAAGTCAGTATTACTAATGAGAAGTCCAGATATATGAGTCAATTCTGGTGACCACATTTGTGTAATAGTTGTTGAATTTTGTGATTTCGTGGTTGTTATTCTCTGCTTAGATCTAGAAAGATCTTGAAATTTATTTATCTTCCTAGCACTTCCAGCCTCTCTCCACACTCTCATTCCACCTGTGTTGAGGGGTGTGTTTCAGACTTAGAGGAAAAATACCGAGTTGAGGTAAAGGCTTTTCATTTTGATGTCTCCAGTGACAGATACATATTGCTCCTGGCTGGGCTAATTAGCATGTGAGAAACATGCATCTTTTGGGAGCTGTGATTTTGGTTTTTATAGCTGAAACTTGGCCTCCTTTCTCTTCCCTGTGATGTTAAAACTAAGAAGAATCTGCTGACTGTGGGTCAACACAGAACAGGAGAATAGTGGTCTCTATGCACCAGAGCTGCAAAAACCCCTCAGAGAAAGTCATGTCTTCTCCCAGTTTGTCCAGGGTCTGGGCACATGCTAATTATTTATGGACAGCTCTAAAGTGGTCTGGCATGTTTACAGTGGAAATCTCCTACAGATCACTGTGATTTCTATTTCTTTCTTTTTTTTTTTTTTTTTTTTGAGTCTCACTCTGTTGCCCGGGCTAGAGTGCCGTGGCGTCGGCCTAGCTCACAGCAACCTCAAACTCCTGGGCTCAAGGAATCCTCCTGCCTCAGCCTCTCGAGTAGCTGGGACAACAGGCATGCACCACCATGCCCAGCTAATGTTTTCTATATATTTTTAGTTGGCCAATTAATTTCTTTCTATTTGTTTCAGTAGAGACAGGGTCTCTCTCTTGCTCAGGCTGACCTTGAGTGATCCTCCTGCCTCAGTCTCCCAGAGTGCTAGGATTACAGGCATGAGCCACCGCGCCCAGCCACTGCAATTTCTTAAGTGATCTATATGCTGCCTCTACCCCTGCAATGGGTTGGATGTTTGTCGCCACCAAGCCTCACGTTGAAATTGAATCCCCAATGTTGGAGGTTGGGACTAATGGGAGGTGTTTGAGTCATGGGGGTGGATCCCTCATGAGTAGATTAATGCCCTCCCTTGGGGGTGAAGGAGTTCTCCTCCTGTGAGAGCTGGTTGTTAGAAAGAGCCTGGCACCTCCCCCTTTCTTCCTCTTGCTTCCTCTCTTGCCATGTGATCTCTGCATATGACAGCTCCCTGTCACCTTCCACCGTAAGTGGCAGCAGCCCAATCTTGAACTTTTGCAGATATCAGGATCATGAGTCAAATAAGTCTTTTTTCTTTATAAATTACCCAGTCTCCAGTACTCCTTTATAGCAACACAAAATGGACTAAGACAATCCCGTATTATTAAAAAGACAAAGTAGGAATCTAGTTTTCTAATTACATTCACAGTCAGTCAAACATGATAGAATTCTTGGGCCTCCCCATGGTCAAAATTATCCAATATAAAATTGTTATTTGCTTCCCAAGTTATCCTACTAGGAAGCAGGTCTAATGTTCTGCCTGATTACTTGTTCAGTATTCAGTGAGTGTAGTTTCTCCATGTAGCCTAAAGATTCCATATAAACTAAGTCCAACAACCCAATCAAAGATACCAGTTTAGCCTCTGAATGAGTCAGTCTCTCATTCCTTCAGTACACGGGTCTTGAGCACCTGCTAGGTGTCATGGAGAGCAAAATTGGGTTAATATCACCTTTCAGCTCCCTATTTTCAAGGTTGAAGTTCACATCTATTTGGCATTCATTTCCTGAGCTGGTGCACACTCTGCATGTGGTGTGCTGTGAAGCACAAGCCATGTAAAAATTAGTCACCCCCCTTACCCTCAAGGAGTTGTATTTATAAAGAGCTCCCCAATTTCCCAGTGGTTTTCTTAATTCTGTATCTCTTCAGAAGGGAAAATAATTCATTGTGGTCCACCTGATGGCAAATATAATTTTATTTTATCTTTTCATCTTCGTACCTTCTAACACATCTGTGTGAGAGTGGGGCAAGTTCTTAGGGGAACTCAATGATTGGATTTTTGCTTTGGACTAGTGAGAACACACATCCGATGATTAAGTTTGGATTTGGGACTAAAATATTCATTTTGAAAGCAGAACTACAATGACTCATTATTAGATTAAACTGATTCTAATTAGATCAGATATCTCCTGACATAAAGAAGGAAAATCTATTTTCTTTAAAATGTGGCAATTTCTAGGAAACTGGCCCCATAATCCTAAATTAAAAGCAGGTTTCCACAAGTCGGATCTATGCCTCCTTTAGCCTTTGGTATTATATTTGGTCTGTTTAGTTAGTTAAATAGTGGTAACAAAAGAAGACAGAATGGATGATATTAAATAAAGAGAAATCTAAGAGAGTAATTATGGCATTAGGCTGGGAAAGAAGGTGAGGGCTGTGAGTAACAAGATATCTGCTTTTTAAACAAAGTGCTGTGTCTCCACTTGGCATGAGCCCTCCTGGAAACCTGTGTATTTTGTCCCATTCCCACAAGCAGAGGAAAGTAAACTCTGGGATAGTGCTGAGTGAGATGTTTATAGGTTCTAAAATATCTTGCATGAAGTTGCTTAACTTCTTGTTTTAAATGAAGGTGTAAAAATTCCAGTGAAATAAAATATTACAATAAGTGACCCCAGTATAAGGAAGTACAACAAGCCTGGAAGTTCACTTTCTATGAGCCCAATGTGTGAATAGTCTGCCTGGTTATTCAGTGAACACCTTGGATGAAAAAAAAAATCACAGAAAAGAATCTTCAGGCAAATGAGTCCTGGGAACTTTTTATTTTATTTGAAGGACATAAATAACGGAACTCCATTGGCAATGTGGGAAGGAACTGCTTCCAGTGGTGAGTGAAATGATTACTCACAGAGAGCTACTTCCTGTCCCAACCTGCAACACGGCAAGGAGCTACTTTCCAGAATACTGATAGAAAGAGAGAGAGAGAGAGAGAGAGGATTATACTCAAAGTTTTCTAGTTGAGTGATACTTTCTAGTTCATCTCTAATTGTCATCTTTCCTAACCCTTCACTTCGGCTGAAAAGCTCAGGTTAAGAGATCTGGATAAGTTTTATGCTGGTTTATTCTAAATTCAAAGTCACCAAATGATCCCCTGATATCTTAGATCTCTTGGGTCAGTTAATTACCTTCATCACGCAGCTTTCATCCACAGTGATGCATAATGCAGTATCAATTTCCTGATTAGGTGCCATTATTTATTTATTCATAATATAGCTAATTTATTATGGACCAGAAATTAGGTGAAAGTCTTTATGCAAATGCTCTTATTTAATCTTTAAACATTAAGCTCATGAAGTACACAGTTATTCCCCAATTTTAGAGATAATGAAATGGGCTGAGAAAGGTTCAATCATTTACAAGTTTACACAGCGGGAGGAGGAAGAATTATGATTAAAATAAGGATGAACTGACTCCAAGAGCTCACACTTTTAGGCACCATGAATTTCTGCCTCTAAAGTCTCCAGATTGTTCCCAAAGTTGAATTTCAAATGCTCTCATTCCTTATTGGAAAGAAGCCAGAGCAGCAGCTCAGAAAAAGTAACTAAAGGACGAAGCAGGGAAGTACCCCAAGCCTTCCCCTCACTGGCCGCCATGCTGCATCTAGCACGCAAACCTCCTGGGGGTGTTTATCAGCTTGTCTCCTTGAGCTGGATTTTGCTGGACTGAACGTGTGTACAGTCCTGGTCTGTATGTTATGGGTCAAAGCTGATGCTACAGCTGATGATGAGTCAAAGAAGAGTATCTTTGCCTACAGCTTCTTCTCCACTCTTTTCAGAGCAGATCAAACCAACTTTCTTCATGTCCCCTGCCGCCTTCTCAGGGAGACACTCCTTTACTGAGGAGCCTGTGGATGGTCCCACCTGAAAGGAAGTCCCCTATCCTCCTAGCCAGACTCTACCTGGCTCCCAAGTTCCCTTGCAGATGTCACCTCTTCCAAAAAGAATTTCTGGATTCACCTCCCCTCCCCTTTTAGCCATTTTCTACCTCAACCAGGTAAACTAATTTATATCTTTTCTTGATTTTTATAACATCTTACCTGTAAGTTCCTTGTGGCTCTTCTCAGTGGGGTCTTAGAGCCATCTACACACGCGTTTCCTTCCTGCGCTTGCGTGGTAAGTTTCCTGAAGACAGAATCTGTGTCCAGTCGTCATGGAATCCCCAGAGTGCCTGCTTCAATATTCTTCACTTTTATAATAGGACAGTCAATATTTGACCAAATAATGAATGCACAGAGTGAAGGAAGAGCAGCTCACACTCTGGGTCTCACTCTCTGCCATGGTGACCGTTTACCATGGCTTTGTACTTCAGGTGACCTTGACGCCTGATTAGATGAACTGGCTTCCTGTGATGTGTTCGGTTACCTACGAGCTGTGACTCTCTGGAAACAGAGTCCTTCCTTGCCGTGATCCTCCTCAGTGAGACTTGCCGAAGCCACACCCAGAGGAACTCCTGCTCAGAGGTGGAAAGAACATTTTTGTTTAAGTGGCTTTTTCCTTCAGAAAAAAATCTGGGTGGCCAAATATTTTATTAACACCAAAGACCAGTGCTGGTCTTATCAGGATGCTATAGAAATGCTTTATTTGGGGAACCATTTATTTTTTTCTCAATTAGGAGCAGACTATCTCATTGCATTTCTTTTCTTTGAAGAAAGAAGACTTTCCTTTTTCCTTTTTTTTTTTTTTTTTTTTTTTTGAGACAGAGTCTCACTCTGTTGCCCGGGCTAGAGTGCCGTGGCATCAGCCTACCTCACTGCAACCTCAAACTCTTGGGCTCAAGCGATCCTCCTGCCTCAGCCTCTCGAGTAGCTGGGGCTATAGGCATGTGCCACCAGGCCCGGCTAATTTTTTCTATATATTTTAGTTGGCCAATTAATTTCTTTCTATTTTTTTTTAGTAGAGGCAGGGTCTCGCTTTTGCTCAGGCTGGTTTCGAACTCCTGACCTTGAGCAATCCGCCCACCTCAGCCTCCCAGAGTGCTAGGATTACAGGCGTAGGCCACCGTGCCCGGCCTGTTGGATGGAATTTAAATCATCAACAACACTGTGCAGGTTTCATATTCCCAGCTGCTGAGGCAGTTCTCAATTTTTTCCTGGATTTTCTGAGCACCTGTATAGTGTAGTAATAACAGCTGTCCTGATTACTCCATGTGGGGGACAGTTTTTCAGCCTCATGAATGTTCATTTAATCATCCATTCAGTCAGTAACTACTGCTGAGATCATAGGCTGTGTCTGGTGTTCAAAGTCGGGACACCAGGATCTTGCTGTCATTGAGGTTATTTTGTAGAAGGGGAAGACATGGATATTATAAACAAACAACAACAAAGGACTACAGATCCATGAGATAAATGTTATTAATTCATCTTCATAAGTGATGTAAACAAAATAAAGTAGGGTGACTTGGTCCTGACCTGTGGTGTGGGGAGAAGGATTAAAATGTCAGAGAAAGTCTTTTACGGAAGATGTTTTCGGAGCTGGGAGCACGTGCGGATCAGCGGGCTCTGGCGCCGCTGCTGGGACGGACTGTAGAGGACGGGAACGGGAGCCAGGAGCAGTCAGGAGGCTTAGCGGAGTGGTCAGGCGGCAGAGGCCGGCTTGGTTGAAGGGGAGGAGGTGGAGACAGTGGACAGAGACAAATGTACAAAGTGTGACTTTTAAAAATTTCCTAGAGATACCTTGGCAAGGGGTTGAGAGGTGCCAAGTGATTAAAAGAATATTTCATGATGGATCTTCATTTCTAGCACAATATTGAATCTGTTACTAATTTTTTGAGTTCAGTAGGCCAAATCACTGACACACAAAGAATCTCTCGTTTTAGGCCTTTGAGGTCCCATCTCCACCTACGTGTTCGTGCACATCACCTCGGAGGGCAGAGTGCTTGAAGGACCAGGGAACACGTAGGCTCTGAACAAAAAAGGGCTGTCTCGAAAGGTGTGATGCTGCAGGGTTCTCTTTATATAATATTCCCAAGGCAACAAAATGGTGGAGGCAGAGGATGGGATGATTCTGGATCCTGCCTGTTGTGGTTACAAGAACCTATAAATATACATGTGATAAAATCTGAGGGAACCACACACACACACACACACACACGCACGCACACACAATTAGTGCATGTAAAAACTGATGAAACCCAAATGGTTTTTGACAATGGAATGCGGTTATGTGAGGTGCTATCACTGGGGGAAGCTGGGGGAAGGGTACACAGGAACTCTCTACTATTTTGCAACTTTGTGTGAAATATTTTTAAAAACTTAAAACATAAAAGTATAAGATCAAGACCAAAACATAATGCATTAAATGTCTACAAAATGGCATTTTATATCATCTTTATTAATTGTCAAATTTTAGTATGAGCTATCATTTAAAATCAATTTAAGGTTTAGATTTTTTTCTCATTTTACAAGAATACCTGGGTATGTTTTTTGGTGGCTGGAAAATGAGAGCCAATTTAAAATTAAGATGATTTGCTGACACAGTTTCAAAAGCAAAATTATAAAATTCTGTCTTTTGGGGGGTTTTTTGTTGTTTTTTTTTGAGACAGAGTCTCACTCTGTTGCCTAGGCTAGAGTGCCGTGGCGTCAGCCTAGCTCACAGCAACCGTGAACTCCTGGGCTCAAGCGATCCTCCTGCCTCAGCCTCCCAAGTAGCTGGGACTACAGGCATGTACCACCATACCCAGCTAATTTTTCTATTCTATGTAGAAATGGGGGTCTCTATCTTGTTCAGGCTGGTCTTGAACTTCTGACCTCAAGCAATACTCCCACCTCGGCCTCCCAGAGTGTTAGAACCACAGGCGTGAGCCACCATGCCCGGCCTCTGTCTTTTTTAACAGCAAAAAACCCCACATTTAATCTAGACTAGGCAAATTCCTAAAGACAGAAAGTAGGTTAGAGGTTACGGGGGACTGAGAGAGGAGAAAATGGGGAGTTTTTCTTAATGGACACAGAGTTTCTGTTTGTGGCGATGGAAATTTTTTTGAAATAGATAGTGGTGATGATTGAACAACATCTGAATGTAATTAATATCGCTGAATTGAACACTTAAAAATGGTTAAATGGCAAAATTTGTATTATGTGTATATTTTACATAATAGAAACAATGCACTCCCTCGAATAAAAAGCACATTTACTCTGAACTGTGGGTACATTTTAATACGTTTTATGTGAAATGGGTAGTTGTCCAGAAGTCAGGATGCCAAGATCTACAGATATGAAAATGATCTTGAATGAAAATGATACTAAAATTTCTGAAATGGCTGAAACTGCCTCGGAAGAGAAAGCAGGGGGGGAACAGGGAAGGCAGAGTGGACCCTCCGTGCATCTGCTATTAGAATGTGATCAGGAGAGGCCAGCAGAGGATGCTGGGGGAAGGACCAGTGAGAGGGAAGAAAGCCCGAGGCGGGGCAGGTGTCCCAGAGCTGAGAGTGTGGCTATTTCTAGAGGGCTTCATGCTCGGGGACCTCGACCCAGGTGGGAGGTGGAGAGCAGGGAGCAGGGGGCCGCCAACTGGACTTGGCAGCAGAGAAGCCCCGGGTGACGTGCCTGGGCCAACTCGCTGCCCTCTGCACTGCTGCGGGGGAGGGGGACATGCAGTGGGCTGAAGAGTGCACGGCAGAGAGGCCGTGAGGCAGCCCATCTAGCACCGGGCGGCAAGGCAGGTAAGGAGAAATACGGGGTCAGGGAAGACGGTTGTTTTAAGGTGAGAGATGCCAGAGCATGTCTGTAACCTAATGGGAATAATCCAGTCATGAGGGAAAGAGAGAGATGATATTAATAATAACCCACGGCACTTAATACTAGCACCCAAAGGTACCTAAGCCGCCCCATCCTCTCGTCCCCCTTCCTCCTCCTGGGTGCTGGACATCAGCAAGGGCCTGGGCTTCACTCCTCATCAAAACTGGCAGCCCTTGCCCCTTCCCAGTCCCAGGGCCTTAACTTCCTCCCAGAGAGTCAGCATTCCTTCCTCAAAGGCCACGGCCTCCATGCTCTTCCTTCCGAAGGTGTTGGGCTCCTGAGAGCAAAGGCCTGTTCCCTGTCCTCTGCACACAGAAAACCCCCACCCTCTAGAGCTCAAAGCTCCGCCTACCTCTTTGGTACATGGAGAGAAAATTCCTTTCATTCTAGAGCAAAGATCTCACAACTAGCAAAGGGAGTCACAGCTGAACATTCCATCATTCTCTCCCACTAATTTTTTAATAACTCCCATGTCACTTTTTTGTAACTAGCATCATAACTTACTGACATAGTGTCACTTAATATGTCATAAACATTTTTCTAGGTCACTAAATATTCTTTCACTAAATAGTCATCAGTGGCTACGTAGTGTATTATGGACATACTATAATTTGTTCTACCAATATCATATTGTCAGATATTTAGTTTCAAATAAATTTTCAAATGTTTACTATACTGAATGATATTGTGACATTCGTTGATCTTTGTGTATCTCTGACCTTAGGACAATTTCTTAGAAGCAGAATTTTGAAGTTTGAGGATAAGAACATTTTACGTACTTAAGAAAACATTGTCAATAGAATATAAGTCGTATGATGATTAATTTACTTGGGTACTTATGTTTGTTCTGTTCTGGTTTTGCCTTTCCTGGATTTGCAGCCTGGCCTCTTTGACTAGGAAAAGGAAGGCAGTATTTGCAAAATAAAAACAAAAACAGAAAAACAACTGTGGCTTTGAGTTTCCAGCCAGATTGAACTTGGTTAAAACTGTGGCCATCCTTTCTCTCAACAAAAAGGAAAGAAAGATTATGAGACTTCCTGAACAGTAGGATGAGGTAAGTGGACCCAGAAGAGAAACAGATGAATAACATTTTCCTGGAAATACTCAGAGATTTATAAAATGAAGCGAAATGTATGTGGAAAGGTGTCTTGAGGTGCTGTGGGGTAAAAGCGATTTGGGATGGTCTTGGGGAGTATTCGGAGACGCACAGCGTCATGCAGCACATGGCGTGTGTCCAACAAAGACACACCTTCAGGTCTGGAATTGCAAGTAAGAGAATGACAGCCCGCTGACAGGTGCAGAGTCTCTCCTGTGAGTCATGCTGGGCCAGCCGCGCAATTGAGCAGCAACCCCCTGGCATAGGGCGGGAGCACCCCACAGCGCCCTGCCTGCAGGGCCTGGAGAGCAGTGAGGGCGAACGACTTAGGGTTTAGAACACGCGCGAGCATTGCGCTCCTTTCAGGGCCAAGTGTTTTCTCTTCTCTGATCGGTACAGTCATGGTGACAGTGGCTAGAAATTCTGAACCTTATGAACCAAGCTTCTGAAAATCTGGTTGAATTTACTTTTTCTTCCACTACCTTATTAATTTAGAAGAAATTCCTGTCCCATCCCAGGGAATATCATTTTCCTGAAAATGATGTGTGCATTTAACCAATTATTTCTACTGGACATTTAGTTGCTGGCTCAACCAGAAAAAAAAATGGTTTTTGTTATTAAACACTTTTATGGATTTGGAAAGGCAAAATGAAATATAGCAAAACAAACTTCTCCCCATACCCCACACATACACCAATGTTAACTCAGTTATTTTTCCAGAAACCTCAGAAAATTCCAGCAAGCAAAGCCATCAGGCAGAATGTTTGAGGTGAGGCCTCTTGAGTCAGAGTTGTTCTGAGAATTAATCAAGTTAATACCTATAAGGTGCTTAGAATTATCCTGGCTTATGGTAAATGTTGGCTATAATACAGATCTATCAGGGCAGGGGTCGCTGAACAACAGCCGTGCCTGGCACATAGTGGGTGTTCAGCGCATGGCTGTTGCTTACTTCTATTGTTGTAGTTATTGTTAGTGAGATTTGAGTAACATGCACGATAATAAAAATGTTAATAATGGCAAATATTTATTGAGTGCTTACTAAGCACAGGGTGCTGTGCCAAGAGCTTTGTGTTCCTGTTTCCTCTGTGCCTTATAAGAGCCCTATGAGGTGGTTATTACTGTCACACCCTTTCATGAATGTGGGTTCTGAGATCAGGAGAGATTAAGTCAGTCACTGGCCCCAATCCACACAGCTGGCAAGTTAGTAGCCCGAATTCAAACCGGGCAGTCTGGCTCCAGGGCTACGTTAGTGAAATAAAGTAATAAGACGTTCTCTTGTATGTGACAAACTGAGATGTTGTGGAAGCTCTGTTTTATGGCGTGTCTTGAAGAAGCCACACGTCAGTTAGAAAGACATTGGTCATCTCTCTTCAGGTGGTGGGGTGGTGAAGACCCCTGAGCTCTTCTAGGTCAAGCCTGTGAACTTGTGTGGTGACCTGTCCACTAAGCGGAGCTCCCTCGCCTGCATTTTTAAAAGCGTGTGAGCATATTCATTTTCTCTCTCTAGCCGATTCTCTCTCTTTACACACACGTTATCTGTGGATATGCAGTTGTGTGTGTATACACCTGTACGTGTGTATATGTATATGCTTAACGATTTGAAAGTAAGCTGCAGATGTTATGAAAACTCATCCTTAAATACTTCAGCATGTATCTCCTAAGAATAAGGACACTCTCCTACATGATCACAATACTATTATTACCTCAAGAAATTTAACATTGAATCAATAATATTACATATCTATAGTTTATACTTTGTAGCTTTTTTTTTTTAAAAAAATCCAGATTCAATCAAAAACCATAGGTTGCATTTATTTGCCTTTAACCCAGAAAATTCCCTTGCATTTCTTTTTCTCTCATGGCACTGACAAGTTTTAAGACTCTCGGCCAGTTGGTTTGTGGAACGGCACAGTCTGGACATGTCTGACTTGTCCTCTTGATTAGATCCGGTTTGTGCATTTGGGGGAAGGACACCACATAGGTAACGCTGAGTCCTTCCTGGTGTCCATGAAGTGTGTTCCATTTTTAGACTTGTTCAGTTTTATTACTTATTCAACAGATTTCTCCACTGAGAAGGCACCTTTTCTTCTCTGTAAATAATTAATAATCTGAGGAATAGCATTTTGAGACCATGTGACTGTCCTCTTTCTAACAACTTTCATCCAATGGTTTTCCTACCCATTGGTGATCATTGCTTGCTTCAGTTATTACCTTTGTAACTGTAAAATGCCCCACTTGCACTTGGCTTTTTAAGAAAAGGCTTATTTAGGAATGAAGCTCACATGTACCCTACCCCTTTTATATCCTTGCCCAAACATGCTTTTACTCTCTGTGTCTCTGTTTGGAAACAATCTGAAACCTTAAAAGAATCCACTAGGATCTCAAACCACTTTCACATTCAGCAGTTTTGTAAGCAGCAAATGAACTCCAGAGTGGCCTGAGAAAATACTACCATATTTTCAGTACAGAGACACATTCTTGTATATCTGCAAGTTTAAAAAAATGATCTGTAGAATATTTCCCATAAGAAGGTGCTAGTGACCAACCAAAGAAGGCAAGGGCTCTAACATAAATAGATCATTATTCTAACTCATCCCTTGCAGTCCATTTGGAGTATAACACTAACAACTACAGATAAGGTAAAAAGCAGGCAGAAATTAATATGCAGTCATTTAGTAAACACACTCTCTTTCCAGTGCCTCAGTTTTAAGTGGTATGAACACGTGATTTCAGACACAGAATTGCTCTTCACACTGATGGCGGGGGTGAAAGGCTGAGGCGAGAGTGCTGACTTGTGTCTCAGGTTATAAATTAAGAGGGGAGGGGAGCTTAAGATGTTTTTGTTGAATGGAAAAAAATAGAAAATACAAATCTTCAAAGAAATTCCAAGTAATTATCCTACAATATTAGATTTCTCTCTGGGGAGCAGACAGCAACCCTCTGAGGAGGCTGAAGCCCTGGGATTCCATCTTCAGTCAAGTTCTCTGCAGCCTTTTTCTCTTAACCAACTGAGGTCTAGAAAGTTGTAGGAAGAAAATGTTCAGTTGGATGTCATTTTCCTCTACCCATAGTTTTTAAATTCAGTAATTCCACTCATTTAATTCAAATCAACATTTTTAGCATGCCAATCACTATGTTTGGTGTTGTGCATACAGATACAGTAAGAAGAAAAAAACGTTATTCAAGCAAAAAGTGATGGCAGTGGTTTCTGGCTTCTGGACAAATAGCCTAATTCACATCTGGAACACATGGTTCCTGGACTTAGGGAAACATCTTGGTGAGGACGGATGGGCCCTCCTGGGTAAGGAGGGGGGCTCCTCCTGCCCCAGCTCGCAAACCGTGTGTCCCACTCCAGACCTGCTTCCACCCGAGCAGTTGTCACTGGCAACGTGGCTGGAGCCACAGCACTGGCAGCCCTGCGAGTTTTACTGCTCAGAGGTCTCTAGCTTTCTCCGTCCCTGTGACAAGCGCCTTAAATATCTATGGAGAAGCCAGGATTGCTGGTTTTTCCATATTCTTCTTACCGAGAAGAAAAAAATGACAATGTCCTAGCAGGCCTCTTGCTGGGACTGGAGGTTTGAGAGCCCAGCCCGAGAAGTCATAGTAGCCAAATCTCACTGCAAAGACCCTGGGCACGGGAAAGGAAGCAGGAACCCTAAGAGCTGTGGCTTCGAGTGACTCTGCCACTGTGGCCATCACAGGAAGTCTCAGGAGGACTGAAGATTGAATGGACATAGGGACTTTCTCAAGTACCAAGAGCTGTAGCCATCTGTTTCAGAATATTGATGAGAAATTGCTATGTACACATATATAGATGCATATGTGTATGTATATATCACACACATGATATACACTACACCTAAATACACATGTGTATATGTCTAATGATGTGAATAAATGTCGACAAAGTTTATCAATATATATAATGTTCAATTTAATATATATTCCATTGGCTTATTTATACATTTTTTATTCCTAGAAAAGTTTGCAACTAACATGAGCTATAAGCTAGACATGCACGATATGCTCTTTGGATGGAGAAATTCACAATATACTTTTTGGAAAGAGCAGGACAGAAATTGAAATAATTAGTTTGGATATGCTACTCAGAGGGAACTGTCAGTAATTAGTGCAGGCAGAGAAACAGCCTGACAACTAAGGTGATCATTGACTTAGGGTTGTTTTTTGAACACTTACTCTGTGCTGGACACTCTGCCAGTGGTAGGTTACAAAAGTGAACAAGACACGGTTGTTGCCTTCAAAGGAGGGCCTCACATTAGCGTTGAGAAAGTGGATATATGAGCAGACAATTCAGCACTGTGTGATTAGCAGCAAGGCGGAAAACTGGGCAGGTACTATGACAGTACCAAGAGAGAGACTCTGACTCAAGCGGGGATGTGGAGAAGGCGGGGGGCAGAGACGACGTCCAAAAAGACCTCTGGAGGAGATGTGGATTAGTCAGGGCTCTTCAGAGAAATAGGACCCATATGATAGCTGATACATAGGTAGACAGATTTAGATTCAGATGAATGAGTACAGATATAAAGAGATTTATTGTAAAGAATTAGCATATGTAATTTGGGGACTGTCAATGTTGAAGACCTGCAGCTGGCAGGCTGGAGACCCAGGAGAGCCGCTGGGGAGGCTCCAGTGCAAGTCTGAAGGCCCGAGGAGCAGGAGGGGCAGGGCGCAGGCCCAGCCCAGATGCTAGCAGGCCGGAGACCCAGGAAGAGCCGGTGTTTCAGCTCCAGCATGAAGGCAGGGCAGAACTGGCATCCCAGCTCAGAGCAGCCAGGCAGGAGGAGTTCCCGCCTACTCGGGAGGACCAGCTTCTCTGTGCTAGTCAGGCCTTCAACTGATTGGACGAGGCTCACCCACAGTGGGGAGTGTGTGTCTGCTTGACTCAGCCTGCAATTCAAATGTTGATCTCATCCAGAAACACCCTCACAGACACACCCCAATAGTGGTTGACAAAACGTCTGGACACTCTCTGTCCCAGTCAGATTGACACATAAAATTTACCTTCATAAGATTAGGCCTGAAATAAACCTTAAAGAATGAGGTAGATCAAGCTAGACTGTAGAATGAGGTGAGCATTCTAGGTAAAGAGGAAAGAACACCCCCCCCCACACACACACACAATGAGTATAGGAACTCACAAACAGTTCTAGTGGAACATTCTCAACACAACTGAGAGATTTTAAGATGGGAATAAACAGCATTTGTTAAGTGTAGGAGGAAAGAGTAGCAGGAAGGAGATTAAACAAACATGCAAACACGATCTCCTTTCATTGCTTAGAATCTACATATCAATTTTCAGTGGAAGATGCCCGCCTCCCAGCGATGCTATCTTTTGGTTGCACTATGAGAAGCTGTTATCAAACTCAATATTCTTTGGAGGGGGTGTATGAATGGATTAAATTTACCCTGAATTCCCCTCTATCACAAATACGTGTCCAGTGGTGATGCAATCTTTCATATAAGAAAAGAGCATCAGCTGAGAGAGGAACATCTACACATCATTCTTTTACCGTTCACACACACCTCACAAACCCAACCACAAGAGAGCAAACACAATACACGTTAAGTCTCATCTTTGTCCATTTCACTTTCAGGTGGAATTGGACAGTTAGCCATGCATCAAATCAAGGGGCGGAGAAGTTGGCATCCTCACAAGAACACTAAGAACAGTTTCCAACGCTGAACTCTCCAGTGGGACTCTCGTTACCTCAGCCTACTACCAGGCTAATAATAGTAGTAATGATTCCAAAATATTCAAGACAATTCACACTTATTAAAGACTTCTAGTGCTAAGCACTTTGCATAGATTATTTTATTTAATCTTAACTAAAATTCTATGAGATATGTAATGTTATCATCTCTCTTTCATATATGTAAAAAGATGAGTTTAAGAAAGGGTAAATAATTTGTCCAAGTTCATATATGGTAAAGCCAGGATTCAAAAGCAGGTATATCTGCCTTCTCGTCAGCCACGCCTCTTCATTATTCGGTGGTACAGTGGAGAACAGATTGGAATCAGAAAATCTGGGTTTAACCTAGTAGTGTCACTTACTGAGTGAGTGTGCCAATTCTATCACTCACTTGTCTTATAAAGTGGAGATAGTCACCTATGTCTGGTCTGTCTCTGTAGATAGTTGGGGAATCATATGACAGTGAAATGATGTATACAAGTGTATTGTAAACCCCAAACCATGAGCCCATTCATTGTAAGGCTTCATTCTTTATAAAGTGAAGGTTGCTATACTAACAGATGATAGCAGAGAACAATTGTAGTGAAGGACTTGGCAAATGAGACATATTGAAGCAGCCCCTGGTAATCACATGCACTTTCTAAGGACATTTCTGGATGTCTCTAGCACCCAGAATTTATGAAAAAAGCAGTCCCGGGTGTGTAATTTGTTGAGTAGGTTTGCTATTCCTCAGGTTTTCTGTTGCACAGGTAATCATATAAAATCACTTTTAACAAGTTGTAGGAAAGTTATGTTCATAAAAACAGTAATTGTTATAATCTAATGTTATGAATAATTGTACTGAAATGTAAATATATATTACATACTTGTTCCTACAAGAAAGAACAAGAACTATTTTTCAATTCTGAAATCATATTCCATCTCACTCACAATGACTCAGCTGATTTCCAGCATATGTAGAGAAATGAGTGGATTTTGCTTATGATGTGTCTGGTCTAAACACACTGTACTTCTAACCAGGGGGTGTCTAAGCAGATCAAAACGATGCTTGTTTTTAAGGATTTTAAGGAATTTTAATTTCTCTGGCAAAAGATAAGTTCTTGCAAGGTTAAAGCCCTATCAGTCAGCAAAAATATGTGCTCACGTGCCAAAAGAGCTCAGTCATGTTGGCACCATTAGTATTACAACAAAAGTATCAGTACAGATAAATCTACTAATTTGCTCATGATTGTTGGATTTGAGCTGAAATACAAGTCAAAATATCATACTCAAGCCAATATTTGAGACTTTTATTTTTGTTCTTTCCATATAGATCATAGAACTGTGAAGATTTATTATTAAAACTTAGAATGATGATTATGAAAACACTTATTTAAAGTTTATATAGTGCTAGAAACAATTATAAATAGTTTACAAATATTAGTTCTTTAAAACTTCTCAATAAGCCTGTGTGAGATAGTGTGCTAATTAGCATTTACTGCATAACAAACAACCTCAAAACTTAATGGCATAAAACAGTAACCATTTTTTAGCTGATGATTCTGCTGCTCAGTGATTTGGGCTGGGCTCAGCTGAGTGGTTCTTCTGGTCTGGATGAGGCTCCTTCATGCACATGTGGTCGGATGGTGTTTGGCTGGGGGTTGACTGGTCTGCGATAGCATCACCTGGGATGGCTTCTCTCTGCTCCGTGTGATCTCTCATTTCAGAGCAAACTAGCCTGGGCTTGTTCACATCATAGCTGTGCATGATTCAGAGAGCAGGTGGAAGCAGCCAGTGCCTCTTAAGGCCTAGGTTCACAACTGGTGCACCATTACTTCTATCACATTTTGTTGGCCAAAGCAAGTCACAAGAGCAGACTGACTAAAGGGGTGGATATAGTCTTCACTTCTTGATGGAAGAAGTTGCAAAGTCCCATCACAAAAGATGTGGATACAAACAGAGAAGATTGTGGGCATTTTTGCAACCTACCACAAGTAGGTACTTATTGTCCCCATTCTTCAATGAGGAAACTGAGGCTCAGAGAGGTTATAAAACTCCTTAAAGGTCACAGAGCACCCTAATTTTCATTTCTCTCTTTGATCACAGTTATTTCCCTGCCCTGGGGGGAAAGGATATGTATTGACTTAAATCTGAGTAATAAAGAATTTAAACACAAATGAAGCTAAATTTTAAAGTGAATTTGCAAGGCTTATTCACATTTTGACTCCAATCACAAAGAACAGCACACTGATACCTTTGTAAATAGGAAAATGGGTATTTCTCTTTTGAGAAGAGAGTTAATACCGCAATTTATCACACTTGGAAAAGAGATCATAAAGTTGGTTTTCCTTTTAGTTTTTAGAAAGAAGAAGCAACATCTGCCTTCTGTCTTTCCTCGTACATCACAAGAAAACCTCATGACTCTTTCGTTCGGAATGGAAAACAGTGCTCTCTTTTTCTAGGTCTTCTTGGGAGCTGGCAACATTTTAAGTATTTAAACTGGGGTTGGAT
>VBSM01003148.1:21564945-21580024 GCA_008086735.1 Cheirogaleus medius | reverse complement strand
AGGGCATTAATCCCAATCTTGAGGGCTCCACCCTCATGACCTATTCTAACCCTAATTACTTCTCAAAGGCCCCACCCCAAATATCATGACTTTAAAGAGTAAGGTTTCACCATATGAATTTGGAGGGGACACCAACATTCAGTCCATAATAGTACTCACAGTACTCCAATAGAGTACTCATAGTACTTACATATTGTCTATTGATTTAAGCCAAGCAAGACGTGCAGGAGAGGAGCCACTCTGGAGAGTCCGCACGCGCAGAGCGAAGACAGGCTGCAGGGTGGTGGGTGCTGAAGGACTCAGCAAAGGTGCCTGCTACTCCTGTATCATAGGCTGACCTTTGAGTGAGGAGATCTCGCCTACTTCTTCTCACCCATAAACAAGGTGTTGCTCTTAGCCTAATATTTCCCTCCCTTTAGTCATTTTGTCTTGTTTTATCTACCTGTCATCTATACCAGCAGTCCCCAACCTTTTTGGCATCAGGGACCAGTTTCATGGAAGACAATTTTTCCACTGACCATGGGTGGGGATGATTTCAGGATGATTCAAGTGCATCACATTTATTGTGCAGTCAGACCTCTCTGCTACAGCTAATCTGTATTTGCAGCCGCTCCCCAGCGCTAGCATCACCGCCTCAGCTCCACCTCGGACCGTCAGGCATTAGATTCTCATAAGGAGCGGCAACCTAGACCCTGCACATGCGCAGTGTACAGCAGGGTTCGAGCGCCTATGAGAATCTAATGCCGCTGCTGATCTGACGGGAGGCGGAGCTCAGGCGGTGATGCGAGCAGTGGGGAGCGGCTGTAAATGCAGAGGAGGCTTTGCTGCTCCCCACTCCCCTCCTGCTGTGCAGCCGGTTCCTAACCGGTTCCTAATGGACTGGTACCAGTCTTCGGCCTGGGGGTTGGGGACTGCAGATCTATACTATTACTTTTGAATATTTTTAAAATAATGAAAAAATATAGAAATAAATATGCCAAAATAAAAGTGGTTAATTCTGGGGAATTAAAATTGGGGGCAATTATTTTCTTCTATTTTTCATATTTTTGTTTCCTTGTCTAAACTAATTGCTTTCTATTTTTTTTTATATGAGCAAATTTCTAAGAATATTTATTCTATGGATCCAAGAACACCAGTAGCTAGTTAGCCCTTACACTGTATGATTTCATTAACTAAAATTTATATTCGAATTAGGAACCTAGTTTTCCTAAGTCCCAGTGCTCAGCTGTCACCATGTGGCTGCACCGTGCCTGGACGCGTGTGTTTGTGTGGCTTGGAGGAAATCTTCTCCAATGCACAGGGAGCCCACTTCTCTTAATTTGGATGGTTTTACCTTGAATCCCAAGTTCATAGCAACCACTTTTTATCTAGAACTCTACTGTTTGAATCGTGCTCTGCATAGTTTTGCTTGATTTTATCCTTACAGCTAACCATGTTGGAATATAAATACTGATTTGACGATCCCACTTTAGAAGAGTCCAGTGATCTTCCTTGGCTCACACCAAGAGGACTTGAATTCCAAACTCCAGGGCGATACCCTGGAATTTTGAGAAACTTCCACATCAACTTACGTACTCTACAATGTATGAAGTCTGAGGACTCAACTGTCCCTGCTCGGCTTCAAATGTGCCCACAGCTTCAGACAAGCCATCGCCCTGGTGCACTGTGACCATGCGTGGAGGGAAGGGACATCCTCCTTCTCATTTTGGAAAGCACTGATCCTAGGTGTCGACTCGCCATGTCAAAAGTAAGTCTCTTTATTTTTACATTATTCAATCTTTTCATGAATGTTTTATTAACAGTTATTCAATTAATGAGTATCCAGGGAAGGACAGTTCAATGGCTACTCCAGCACCATGCTGAGAGCTGAGAGAAATTTACGAAAATTATAACATAGTCCTTACCAAAATAGAACTTCCTATTTACTTATGAATTCTGAGTTGTGAAGGTCTAGATTGAAATTTTATTTTATTAATAAAATATTAGACATCAAGAAAAAGGGGAAATATGGTAAATGATCTGAATATTTACAAGCATTTGTATAGCACAAGTAGGTATTTTTCATGGCTTTGCTTCTACTAGGAGTGAAAGGTCGGTTACAACTTATGGCTTCTCACTCTGGGGTCAGCCTCCTCCAGTGACAGAGTGGTCCGGAGTGGGAGCCAGTGACAACCAGCCTGGCAGAGCAGAGAGGAACTCAGGGACAGGAGTGAGCGTGTCCGGGCTGTGACCAAACAGCCCTGCTTCTGGGACGGAGGCCATGCCGCCTGTGCGGGGTGCTGGCAGTCCGGGGCCACCGCTCTTGAAGAAAGCGGCTGAGGAGGGAATAAGCTCTAGGCATGGTGGTGTGGGGTGTGGGGTGTGGGGTGTGGGGAGAAGCCTGTTTGCCCGGGAGGTCCTCGTCCTGGGCTGTCCCACTAACTGCCTGTGGGCTGTGTCGATTTGCCACCTAACCCCTCTGCATCTTAATGTCCTCAATAGTAAAATGAGGAGGTGGAGCAAAATGATCTTTGAATTTCCTTTGAGCTTTAATGTGCGGTTATTCTAAGAAATCAATTAGTTGAACAGTGAACCAGTCAGGCCATGGGATTTGCAGAGGGTCTGTGCTTCCGTGACTCGGGTTCCCATCAAGTCCACAAGAGAAGCTGTGGGTAAATATATACACATGCACACACACACACGTGCACACATGTACAGAATTTAGGGCATACCTGTTCTTATTTTGTCCTGTCAAATGACCAGGGAGCCTAGTGTGTAAAGGGTGCAAAGATGTTTTGAGAATGATTTCTCTGCCAGGTGGTGAGGAGAGTATTTGGTGGTGAAGGAGCGCAGGGAATTTCACCCCAAAATATGACTCCCTGATAGAAAGGGTATTTTGAATTAAAGGCCCTTAGAGATTAACAGGCGTTGGAAGGGGCTTTCCCTCTGTCTAAAGCCAGACCGGCCCATCAAGAACAATTGTCTTTCCATCCTCTCCCTGTTATCTCTGTATCTGTTGCAGGAAAGAAGATTAAGAATGCAGATCTTGATCTTCATTTGGCCTAGCCCAAATCATCTTAAATATAAAACCCATCTCTCAGATTAATTTAATTTGCAAAGCGAGTCATTTGCAAGTCAATCTGTTTCCCCCATTCATTCATTCTCCCAAGTATCTATTCATCCTCCCTAGTAACCAGTTATTGCCACTCAACAGAATTATTTATATTCCTCATCTCTCACCCCTTCTAAAATGAGGGAATATAAACTTCTGGACCCCACTGGGATATTGGGTGATCACTCTGTGATTCTCCCTATGCGTATGGTAGATACATTTGTAATCTCTTCCTCTTATTACTCTGTCTTATTGTGAGTTGGTCTTTCAGCAAACCTTTGTGGGCGAAGGGGAAGTTTTCCCTTCTCCCCGACAGTGACTACATCTGATGCCGACTGTGTGCAAACTGAGAAAGCTTGGCCACAGAGAGACGTTTGTCTGCAAGAGCTGCCGCCGGACACCACGGGGCGCCGGGCTCTCTCCCCAGTGCCTGAATGCTCCATGTTTAGGCTGGAACACGGTTGGCTGGAACTGACTTTTATTTCTGCCCTCCCAAATCTAGTGAGAAACATCAGGAGCATTTATCAGTCATAGGCACAAGGGCCCCAGTGGGTCAGCCAGAAGTCGAAACTGGAGGGAGAGGGTGCAGGTAGGGCCTGCCTGGAACACTGGCCCAAGCGTTAATTAGAAACACTGGTGCCCTTGCCAGAGCCAGCTTGTATAAGCTGTGGGGCCTGTGTGCACTTCATAAAGATGTTTTATATGGTATTCCTGGCAAAAGCTGGACACTTTAAAGGAAAAATAAAAGAAACGTTATTGGGAGCTTAGGGGGGTGTCTTAGTCCGTTTTCTTGTGCTCTAACAGGATACCAAGGACTAGGTAACTTACAAAGGAAAGAGATTTATTTGGCTCATGGTTCTGGGGGCTGGGCAGTCCAAGGGCATGGCCTCCTTGCTGCATCATCACATGGCGGAAGGTGCTAACGTGACGAGGAAGCGCACACGTGAGGCAGAGAGAGCAAAAGGGGGCCAGACACTTACAACAATTGACCTGATCCTGTGATAACTAACCCACCCCCTTGACAATGGCATTAATCCATTCGTGGGGGCAAAGCCCTCAGGACCCATCACCTCTTAAGGTCCCACCTCTTCTTATCATCCTGGTGGTAATTGAATTCCAACATGGGTTTTGGAGGGGACAAGGGGAATTTCAAACATAGCAGGGGTGAAAAAGGTTGCCTTCTCTGCCAGTCAGCTTCCAACCACCTCCTTTACCCTCCAAAAATGTGAGGCTGAGGACTGTCAGAACAGTGAGCTTCTGCCTTGGTAGGATTTCTTAAGGAAGTGTTATAGGTTAATCTTTCCCAGTCATGGTTTACCAGTCTGTAAACTGGGACAACAGTATCTGTCCCTCCTTGCCTCCTGGGGCTGTTTGTTTGTTTGTTTGTTTGTTTTTATTTCAAAATATTAAGGGAATACAAATGTTTTTGTTATATGGATGCCTTTTATAATGTGTAAATGAAGGCTTTTAGTGTGCTCATCACCTGAATAGCGTTCATTATGCCTAATAAGAAGGTTTTTATCCCTCCCACTGACCCCCTCCCCGTTTCTTGATTTCCAATGACCTTTACATCTCTTTGTCCCCATCGATTAGCTCCCACTTATTAGAGAGTGCATGTGGTGTTTGTTTTTCCATTCCTGAGATACTTCACTTAGGATAATGGTCTCCAGTTCCATCCAAGCTATGGCAAATGACATTATTTCATTCTTTTTATGGCTGAGTAGTACTCCATGGTGTGTGTGTGCGCGTGTGTGTGTGTGTATCTATACACCACATTTTGTTAATCCACTCATGAACTGATGGGCACTTTGTGAATGTGAATTGTGCTGTGATAAATATTTGAGGGCAAGCTGTTTAAATATGTTTAAATAAAGCATTGCAAGGGCTTTGAAAACAGTAAGGGACTATACAAATGCATGCACCTCCTTACTATTCTAACTGTCAGGCCAGAAATCCAAGGTAACAATGCAGACAGGTGAGAACAGTGATTCTCAGCTGGAAGAGACTTTGCTCCCCAGAGGATATTGGCATTTTTGGTTGACTGTAGGTGGGGCAGAGGAGGTGTCACTCCTAGCACCTGGGGGGTAGAAGTCAGGGATGCTGCTCAACATCTGACAATGCACTGGACAGCCCCCCCCCCACAACAAAGAATTATCTAGCCCAAAATGTCATCAGTGCTGAGGTTGGGAAGTGGTGGGTTAGAGGCATGCAGGTATCCTACAGATGAGGCTCCCTCACATCCTGTTTTGATCTAAGCGTAGCCATCCCAAGGAAACAAAAGGGGGCGGCCTCACAGCTTGAAATGATGGGTCAGAAAAAGGGGAGAACTAGATCAATGGTAATGGAGCAATGGAGAACTTACCCACGCGCACTAGTTATGAAACTACTGTCTCTCGGCAATGGAGAACCTACCCACGTGCACTAGTTATGAAACTATTTGTCTCTGCTTTGGATCTGGGGCTGGGAGCTGCAAATGACATTTCTTCTTTGCCAGCTGCTCCCTGCTAGGTGCTGCCAATAGGGGGCACTGGAGAGAGGGTGAGGAGCAGAAGGCCCACATTCATCCCGCACTCACTCCCTCCCTCCCGGGTAAGGCTGCTTTGCCCTGGCCGTGGCAGTCCGTTCCCATAGCAGCAGTCGAGTCCAGTTTGCAGTTTGCAGTTTCTCCAACACCCACAGAAACAGCCTCTTTGCATCCCCTGAGAGACAGCTTTGACAGCTGGACAGCGTCCCCTTTGCAGAAGCCAGAGTTGCTGTCTGTGGCGCTCTCCTGCGAACTCTAAGTCTTAATAATTCTAACCTCTTCCTTCCACCCTCAGCCCAAGAGCGGTAGCTGCTTCATCCGGTTTCCATCTCCTGGATATGCTCAGGTTCTGAGGTTGCATTTTCAGGTCTTCAGTACCGTTGACGATTCTATATAGCAATTCCTCTCTACACTGAGTGGTGTGGTTCCTGGGTCCTGCAGGGACCCTGGCTGATACAGGAATGAAGCACAGTCTCCTTGAAACAGTGAGGGGCACCCGGAAGTGTCATGTCCCGCCTCGCTGCAGCCGGAGTCGGGAAGGGCTGCCTTGCGTGGCAGCTCCTCAGCGTTGTGGGGTGTGAGAGCTTTGCTCATTTCAGCCTAGGTGCGTAAAGAACATCACGGTGAGATGTCACCATCAAAGGTGATGATGTATGTAACCTCATCAGAACAGACTCGTGGAGTTGAGGTGCTGTGTACAAGGAAACAAGAAGCTTGTAAGTTCTTGAGTCTAAAAGTGGTTCTCCTTGGTTCTGGCCAGTGGTCTCCTTGGGCCTTTGCCAAATCAACAAGACAGAAGAACCCAAGCTCCCTTCCAAGGGTAATGTCCATCTCCCACTGTGCTCACCAACAACTGCTTGTGTCTTCTCTCTACAATTCAAACATACTGGAAAGCAATTTTTTGTAGAACATGAAGGCTTCTTTCCAAAAAATGGTTAAAAAAAAAAAAGAATCTGTGGTAGAAAAGCATTCATTTGTCAGATCTATAAAGACAGTAAGAAATGTCCCAGCTTTGAAATAACACGTCACTTGGTTTATGGGAAAAAACTATGAGATACCTATCTTTATTTTCAATAAGTAAATATTTTTAAAAAATTATACTGCTTGTGTATATTCCTCTGTCCCAGCTGGAAACAGCAGTTGCGAAACAGCCCACGATCGGCGGCCCGGGAACGGTGACGAGTGAAAAGGAAGCCACGTCGCTCCTCTTTGTGCAGGAAACTCCCATGAGTTATTCCTTCCCAGTCGGACACGAGAAGAAGAAATATGCGCTTGAGGGATGTGAACGTGCAATCGTGCCGTTCCTTAAAGCCCAGAGTAGCCAGGAATGGACGCCGTGGCTCCAGAGGCTGTCACTCACCTGACGCAGGGACGGTGTCACTGTGGGCCCCAGGCTAGAAAGGCCAGAGATCACCTCGGGGTGTAGCACTTGGAGACTGGTGTTTTCTCCCCTGGACCACTCCCTCACCACCCCGCAGGGAATTCTCAGATTCCCAGGGGATGGGGAGCCTTTTGGCTGAGTGATCTGGCAGCTCTCAGAGACATATCCATATGGTGTGTACCTGATATGGGCACAAAAGCACCCCACAGTTGCTCCGTAACTCAGCCTACAGTTAGTCCCCCTGGATCTCTGAGAGTGAGAGAGGAGGAGAGAGAGAATGTGTTTGCATGTGTGCAAGTAGACGTGTGTGTATGTGCCCACATGCACATTTGTGTTGCAGGCCGACAGCTCTGTCGAAATGCTAGGCTGGTTTTCTTTTCTCATAATTCCTGAGAATCCCTGGAGAGTCACCCTGCATGCACCCACATCATCATGTCTGGTTAGAGGCTCCTCAGACATTGCTCAGGGAGAAAGCTCTCCCGGAGCACCGAGGATTCCTCCCTCATCTCTCTGAGCGATAATGCCGCCACGCCGTCACACTAAGAGTGCTGTGGGTTGAATGTTTGTGTCTCCTCAAATCTGTATGTTGAAAGCTAATTCCCGGTGGGATGGTGTCAGAAGGTGGGACCTTTGTGGGGTGATTAGGTCACGAGGGTGCAGCCCCCATGAATGAGATTAGTGCCCTTATAAAAGGGACCGCAAAGAACTGTCTTATCCCTTTCCACCCTCTGAGTACCAAGCAAGAAGACAGCGTCCAGGAAAGAGGAAGCGGATACTCACCAGACACCAAATCTGGTGGCACTTTGATCTAGGACCTCCCAGCCTCCAGAACTGTGAGAAATAAGCACTTGTTGTTCAAGCCACCCAGCCCATGGTACTTGTCGCAGCAGCTCCAACAGATGCAGGCGAGAGCTCTCATGGCCTGAGCACCCGCGAGGCTGGGAACAGATTCTCCTGCGAGCCAGGGCTTAGAGGCCAGGTGGTGCTCCTGCTCGCTCCAAACCACTTGGCACTCACCCGTTGGTTGGTTTCTGCTGACTTGTGTCCAATTTGGCAGTTACCGTGAAGACTGGGAGACCGCTTCTCAGACATCTGGTTCCAGCTCCAGCCTTTCCCCACCAAGAGCCGGGACTGGTGGGCGGCAGGTTCATGGGCTCTGCACTTGCTCCTCTCAAGGTCGAAGTCCAAGGGCAGAGTCCACTCTTTCACTCCACATACAAGGACACTGCACGCTGGCTCTTCAACCCAGTGTCTTCCAGGCTCCTAGCCCCTCACACATCGCTATCCTCACAGCCTCATGTCAGCACAGGCACTTGGAATAAGGTAAAAACAAACAAAAACACCTTGGTGCTGGTCCCAAAGACGCAGTTTGGATACGTGAGGTGTGTGGGGAATGTGCTGATTCCTTATGAGAGTGGAAAATGAGGCGGAAAGGTGCACGAGTGTGTGTGTGTACTCCAGCGCCGCACTGTTACCTCCTGGGCTGGTTCTTCCACCACCAATGACGATATGATGCATATCACTCGTTCCAAGCAATTTTATATTATTAATTTCTTACGTCTTGAATGTGTAAGATTGGTAGAGTAGGTACAGTCATGTGTTGCTAAGCGACAGAGATGTTCTGAGAAATGCACCATTAGGCAAATCTGTCACTGTGTGCACATCATGGAGTGTACTTGCACATGGACCTCGGTGGTATAGCCCAGCACTGCGGTCCCCAACCCCCAGGCAGAGGACTGGTACTGGTCCATGGCCTGTTAGGAACCAGCCACACAGCAGGACGTGAGCGGTGGGCCGTGAGCAAAGCTTCATCTGCATTTACAGCCGCTCCCCATCACTCACATCACTGCATGAGCTCCGCCTCCTGTCAGATCCACAGCGGCATTACATTCTGCATTATGGTGAGTTGTATAATTATTTCATCACATATTACAACGTAACAATAACAAATAAAGAGCATAATAAATGCAATGCACTTGAATCATCCCAAAACCATTCCCCGTGCCCTCCAGCCCCCAGTCTGTAGGAAAATTGAAATCGGCACCATGAAACCAGTCCCTGGTGCCAAAAAGCTTGGGGACTGCTGTGCTAGCCACCCCTTGGCTATCTGGGATCGCTTGCTGCTCCTAGGCTACACACCCGTGCAGCACGTCACTGTACTGAGTACTATAAACGACTGCAGGCAACTGGAACACACGGTAAGTATTTGTGTGTCTAAACACACCTAGGCGTAGAAAAGGTACAGAAAAAGACAGTATTATAATCTTACAGGACCACCGTCATATGTGTGGTTTGCAGTTGGCCAAAACGTTGTTGTGTGGCACATGAGTGTATCATAATTCTTAATTGGACATGTGAGTAAACTGAGGCATAACGTGATTCAATGGCTCCTAAATGTTGATTGGTTAGAAGTAGAACTGGGATTAGAGGATTAGAACTCACTCTCAGCCCTGACCACCTCCCCTGGGTTGCAGTTTTTGCTTTTCCAGGTTATGTAAGTTTTTGACTTTTCTATTGTGGTGAAATGGAATAGAATGGTCTTTGTGTCAGGAGTTCGGGGCTCCATGAAAACTGTATGCTCAATTTGACGTGCATATAAGACCCTTTTTTGTGAGAGGACTTAAAACTTTCATGAAGTTTCTGAAGGGGTCTGTGTAACCAAAAAGGTTTAAGAACGCTGGCTTGTATGCAGCGTGGTGATGAGGGTGGGGTCGTGGCTCGGGTGACCTTTTTATGATTGTAAATAGGAGGGTGCTTCCTGCTTGGCAATAGCCAAAGCCCGGAGAAGATGGATGCGGTGCTGGGGTGGGGAGGGAATAATCATCACATTCCTCGGAGTCGGAGTGAGTCGGAGCAGCAGCCTCGGACAGTGCCGCATGCAAGCCTAGAACGTTAGATCAGGGAGGTCCTTGTGGGCCTGAGGGTCCACAGACCCAGCTTCGCACTAGAATCACCTGGGGAGCTTTGACAGCATCCCACATCTGAGACCAAGGCCCCTTCCCCAAGGATTTCTATTTGAATTTTCCTAGGGTAGGACTCTGGCCTCTGTGTTTCTTTTAAAGGCTCTTTAGGTGATTCTCACGTACCAGAGTTGAGAACCACTGATCTTGCAAACTCGTAGTCAGCCTTGGATGAACATTGAAATCAGTTGGGAAGCTTAAAAAAAATTCCTCCTGCCTGCGTCCTGCCCTCGGATCTCCTGACGTATCAGGGACGTGGTGGCATCAGGAATTTTAAAAGCAACCCCAGGTGATTACCATGGACAGCCAAGTTGGAGAACCACTGTTGGAATCTAACCCAACATTTTCTCCTGCAAAGAAAACCAAGCCAAAGAGATGTGACCCAAGGCTACAGAGCTAAGACAGAAACCTGATTAAACCCAGCCTCAACGCTAGGCTGAGCTCTTTCTAGGGTTCGCCCAGGGAGGGCAAATGAAGTTAGTTTAGGCAGTTCAGGGCATATCTGAGAAGGGGCAGCCCTTGCTTCTGTCTCTGATGAGAGAAGAAATCTCTTTTCTAATTCCTCTGGGGCATCCTCGCCAGCCTGACAGACGAGTGGTGTGTAGCTGGTATTATTAATAGCCCACGTTTGCCGAGCATTTACTACCTGCCACGCTCTATCTTAAATACTTTATTACTCTCAGTTATCTTCAATTATAGGTGAGTACAGAGAAGCCCCCAGTCAATTCACGTGCCCAACTTCCCACAGCTAGCCAGCCTCAAAGCCAGGGGTGCAACCCAGAACCTACTTCTTGCTTAAACACAGCACGTGGTCGGGCCCGTTCTATAAGGAGGTAAAATGGCCTGAAAAAAATTCATGTTTGAACAAGGTTTTGTTTGTAAGCAGTTCTGGGAAGGAAGTTGGTGAGTGACTAGTTTTTATAAATGTGACATGGTGGGGCCAAGGAGCACAGGGCTGCAATGGGGGTGATCGCGCGTTGCTCTGGGCAGGAACGGAAACTCGCAGGGAATTCCTGTGCCGCCTCTGCTTCCTGGAATTCCATCCTGTTCACGAGGCATGGGACCAGATCTCCGGCCTCAAAGCTTTGAGCACCCAGATTAACGTGTGAATTTGTCTTTGGAGACGCCCTTAAAGGCACTTCTGAGGCCCGGCAGAGTTGGGGCCCCATGTGTAAACAGAAAGCTGGGAAGAAGCTGTCTTCACGGGGACACGGGACTGGCCAAGTGCTGGGACATGAGCCCCACCACTGAGTTGTCCTGTGCAGTGATCGCAAGTACGGGGTCAGAGGGGAAACCGGGCCACCGGACTAATCCTGGGGGAAGAAGGGACCTTCCTACCCCTCACACCACTCCTCTATGTGGCTTGTAAATATTCATGAAAACGTATTTAGCAAACATCCAAGGAAACAAAGATAAAGCTTTATAGGACACCTAAGGTTTTGTGTTGAGCCCTGCAGTTTACAAAGCCCTTCTGTGGCTTTCGTCTGCACTTCATCCTTACGCACAGCCAGGGCCAGCGTCAAAGCTCCCACCGACGGCAGGCACCCGGCACCATGGGTGCCAGCGGACACGCAGGGAGCAGGTCGCCGCGCCAGGCCTCCTGAGTCCAGGTCGGGGACAAGTGCTACTCACTGTGACCTGCTCTTGAAAGTCAGTCTCGTTCTTCGACTGTTCAAGTCCAGCGCAGGGACCACCTCAGCCCAGAGACAGGCACGGGACGCGCACGTGAGGGAGGAAGTACTACGAGATCTGACATCCAAGTACAGAGGCTGAGAGTTCAGGCCGTTGCATTTTTTTATCGCCTCTAAGAAAGAACGAAAAACACAAATCTCATTTCAAGCCACTGGTATTTGATCTTTGATCTCTCAGTAAAATGCTCCGAAATGGTTGTTGTGTTGTTGTTGTTGTTTTTAAGAGAGCACTTGTCATTGCGGAATCTCTTTGAAAGACTAAAGCTGTATTTGTTGTTTTGCAGCTCACAGGCCAAGGTCCAAACACAGTTTCAGTGAAAGAAATGAAATGAAAATCTATATTAGGATATGATCAGAGAAACTTCCCACAGCTTCTATCAACTGCATAAGAATTATAATCGCTTCCAAAATATACTCCTTTTCTTTCTATTTTTTTGGTGGGGAGACAGGGGGTTGGTGAAAATGTCACATAATGGGTGGGTGGCACAGCCCAAAGGAACAGCCTACGTAGGCATCTTCTTCTTCTTCTTTTATTTATTTTTTTTTTTTGAGGCAGCCTCACTCTGTCACCCACGTTAGAGTGCAGTGGCGTCATCACAGCTCACAGCAACCGCAAACTCCTCGGCTCAAGCGATTCTCCTGCCTCAGCCTCCCGAGTAGCTGGGACTACAGACATGTGCCACCATGCCCGGCTAATTTTTTCTACTTTTAGTAGAAACAGGGTTTCGCTCTTGCTCAGGCTGGTCTCGAACTCCTGACCTCAAGTGATCCTCCTGCCGCAGCCTCCCAGAGTGCTGGGATTATGGGCTTGAGCCACTGCACCCTGCCTGTAGACATAATTTTCTAAAGGATGCTGCCTTTCTGGTCTTTCTTCTTGGGGCACCAGAAGAGTGACAACAAATTTTGGGTGAATCAACCTACTCCTTAGCAGCCCCTCCCCTTCGTTTGACTTGGGACTTTAGGAAAAACAACAGAAGATTCATTGAGAAGAATTGCATTCACTCTATGAAATAAATTGTAGTGTATACTAAAAATACATGGTAAAAAATAATAATAGCCTAATCAGTTCTGGTAGAAATTACCAATTCCTACTTTCCACGAACTGGTGAATTCCTTTCAGGGCACGACTTCCAAAGAAGCCTGTCGTAGCTGAGTCCAAACACACTTTCTTTATTGTCCTTGACCCGTGGACAACTTCCTGATTTCAGAGTTCTAGTTGTTCCCAAGTACTGAAAGTTAGATCTCTGTAATATCCAGAAGCATTCTGTCCAATGACACAGACTTCATCAACTCTTTTATTGCTGACGTTTTTGTATTTCTAATTATATGATACAAATCACTGCAAATACTGGAAATTCTCAGTGTGCAAATGTGCCTGCTATGCCATCGCGTCAGATGCTGTGAAGTCTCTCTGTAAAGCAAACCGAGGACACTGCAGAGTGTCACCTCTCTCTCTCACTGACCCCTCCAAAGTTAAGTAAGAAAAATGATGCCTTCCTGTTGACTATTGCCTGGGACACACACACACACACACTCACACACACTCACACATCATTCAGAAATCACTGTCTGTATCCTTCACTGTTTACAATGTCCAGTTGTCAAAGTTGCCACTTGACTGCAGCAGACGGTGTTGAATCTGCCAATGCTCGAGAGAAAGCTGCGTCGCTGGGATTTTTGTCTGGTTCATTTCCATTCACTTGTGAGTTCCTTTTTAATCATTTTTATTTGGTTCATACATATTAATTTTTAAAAATTATATACCATAATGAAATCTTAAATTACATAAATGTTTATACCTGTTTCCTAGATTTCTGTCTGATTCTATTTTTCTCATTTAAAATGGAGTGTGTGGCAGATGCTGCGGTCCGTTGCCGGGATGCCTCACCGCTCCGACCTCGTCCTTCTCCCAGCTGCTGGGATGTGGCTGCCATCGGCTCCCAGCCACGTCCCTCTCAGGGAGCTGCCCTCAGCCTCAAAGGAGCCGTGTTGGCCAGGATCTCTCTTGTCCTGGGTGCCCTCATGCCCCGACTTGTAACAGCTCTGAACAGCACCAAGTCCAGCGCTCCCTGTCAGACCGGTGGAGACGTCTGTTACTGTCACGTTG
The DNA here is from genome assembly GCA_008086735.1 of Cheirogaleus medius. Classification (NCBI taxonomy): domain Eukaryota; kingdom Metazoa; phylum Chordata; class Mammalia; order Primates; family Cheirogaleidae; genus Cheirogaleus; species Cheirogaleus medius. The sequence continues at coordinate 21,566,270 of VBSM01003148.1, read as the reverse complement.
CAGGGAGGTTCCCCCTGCCCGGTCCTGCTTCTCTTGGTCTCTTACAGGTGTCGTTCCTGGAACACTCACCGAATGAAGCGTGTGCACACACCTCTCCATCGCAGCGTCTGTTTCCCAGGAAACCCAACCCATGGCAGAGTGGAAGCCTGCCCTCCATCTGCGTCGTGTCTGGGTCAACGTGCCTCTGTTTCTGTTTTAATCTTACTCAGTAAACCAATGCATTTCAGTTATGTGGCTGTTTGCCAGCTCGAGGGGCATGCTCTTAGTTTTCAAACCTATGCCTTTGGATTCCATGTCAAAACCTCTTCCTTTGACTTCACGAATTGACGCTCCGGAACTGGAATGAGGAGATGCAGAAAAAGAAACGTTCTTGGGTTGCATTAATGTGTAACTACAGGATGAGTGACACAGCCCAGCTCTCCAGGGATGTCACCTGCCCTCCTTCTGCCATTGCTTAGAAACTCAGGCCCCCAATAAGCACATGATCTGAGGGACAGCAGGTGACATGCCTGTGCCCTGCTAGCCACTCTGGACTCCAAAAGTCCCCTACTAAAGGGAATTTCTCTAGGACAGGATTTTGACATTTTTACCATTTAGGTGGCATCAGCTAAGGTTTTGGTCCTTACACTCTTTGCTTACAGAGCAGCTCCCTCCATGGACTTGGTGGCTATAGGAAAGAGGAGAGAGATGTGTGTAAATGTTGGGACGGGAGGGAGAGGATGGCCCGATGATTCGTGCATTCTCCGAGCCCGCTCACATTCCACAGTTTATGTGCTGCAACCAGGACATGTTTGGGGAAGAAAGTAATACCAGACTAAATTGTCCTCTTGACGTAAACCTATAATTTAAAAATTACATATACTTAGAGAACAAGTCAAAACAGGAAACACATTCCCAATGTGGATAAAGATATTTATGTATTAAAATATCTACTACTGCCCTAGTAGACCTGTGTCCCTGCATTTAAATAGAAAAACTCTGAAAAGCACAGAGAGAACAAAGGACTCAGCCTATACGTGCACCCCACATGGCTGGGGACACTTTCTCCAGTAAGCAGGTAGTCTGACTTAGCTGCCCTTCTTGGAGAGCTCTTGGAGAGCTTGTCATGCCTGTTGTGGGCATGGAGCCTGAGCTCAGGCAGAGCACACACAAAGGAACACATGTTTTCATGGAGATAAAAGGAAAGGGCAGGAAAATTAATCTAATATTCACGGAGACCCGTAGGGGAAGGAAGGAATCAAAAGTGCGGCCAATGTAAATAAGATCGTGTCCCTCAGAAATTCTTTGCCTAGACCAATATCTGATAGGGCTTTCCCCACATCTTC
>VBSM01003148.1:21500412-21555175 GCA_008086735.1 Cheirogaleus medius | reverse complement strand
AAAAAAAAAAACAAACAAAAAAACAAAATCTGTATTTATGGAGATGATCTTGTGGTTTTTCCTGTGCAGCTTGTTACTGTGATGAGTCACACTGACTGACTGCTGAACATCAAATCATCCTTGAACGCTGGGGGCCAACCCCACCTGGTCGCTGTGGCAGACAGATCTTAAGGTCACCCCCAGGGTTCCCGCCTCTTGGTGCTCACATGCTTGCGTCACCCCCGCCCCTTGACTGCAGGCACAAGCGTCCAACCAATACAGCGCAGCAAAGGAGATAAGATAAATATGAGTATGTGTGCGTGATTAAGGATGAGAAAGGAAGAGTAGCTCAGAGCCGCCTAAACTGTATGAGGTATGCAAAGTTTATCAGGCCCAGAGGGACAAGAGTATGGGGCTGCAGTCTCTCACACACACACACACACACACACACACACACACCCATGCCTGGGGGCAATTATTTAAAGGCATTTTGTTCCCAACTAGTTGCCTCACCCATCATCTTCATATACCTGGAATCTGTGACAGAGAGGACAATCAATAGCTTATGTTATTTTAATGTAAATTCTTGTTGAACAACTTAGGAATTGCCTCATTTTTTCCTTTTAAAAAACCACTTGTAACTGCTGCTAATCAGAGTATACATTCAGGGCAACTTGAATCTTTGCTTCTGAAAGGCCATCCTTAAGCTTTGGGCTTGAATAAACTTACACTTAATCATACTTTCTGAATCTCACTATTTCAGTTTGACATGTGATTATATGGGACACAGCTGTAGCACTTACTCTGGAGTCTCACTTCCTTGTGGCCTTTTAGACAGTGAATGGCCACGTTGCTTCCTACATGACAAGGCACCTCTGCTGGGCTCCAGGAGCCGGGGATGGCATCTAGCCAACAGCCATCAAGAAACAAAACTCCTCAGTCCTCCAGGCGCAAAGAACTGAACTCTGCCAGCGAATGGATGAGTTTGGAAGTGTGTCCTTCCTCAGATGAGAACCTGCCTTGACCGACCCTTTAACTGCAGAGGGGCCAGCCACACCATCCCCAGACTCCTGGCCACAAGAGCTATAAGGTAATACACATGTGCTGTGTTGTAAGCTGCTAAGTTCATGGCAAGATAACTAATACAGATTTTGGTACTGGAAGTGAAGTGCTGACATAACAAATACTTAAAAATATGGAAGTGACTTTGAAACCAGGGAGTAGGCAGAGGCCAGAATTATTTTGAAGAGATCATAGAAAAAGCCTAAATTGCCTTGCACAGACTGTTAATAGAAATATCAACATTGAGGATGCTGCCAGTGAGGACTTAGAAGGAAGTGATGAACATGTTACTTAAAACTGGAGGAAGAGGGATCCTTGTGAGATAGTGACAGGAAGCTTGCACAATTGTCTCTTGGGATGATGTGAAAAGCAGAACTTGTAAGTGATAAACTTTAGTCATCTAAAGATATTTCCAAACAAAGTGTTAAAGGTGTCATTTGGTTTCTTCTTGCTACTTATGGTAAATTGTGCAAAGAGAGAGATAAATTGAGGGGAAAAAATATTGAACTGAAAGGAGCCAAGACTTGATGATTTTGAAAATTCTCAGCCTAAGTGGCAAAACATGCTAAAATTGAAAGACAGCTTCCAAGAACTCTCAGAAAAGTGCATGCATGAGAAAAAGTCAAGGGTATGACCATGCAATCTTTTACTAAAATGTCAGAAAGATCAAAAGGTCAGAATATTCAGGCACACAAAGGGACCTTTCAAGAGAGTAAGGGTGTGCCTCCCAGACCTTCTAGGTCAAACCACACGGCCTCTAGGAAATTCACTGCATTGTCCTTCACTACCTCAGCAGAGCCCAAGGGTCTGGGCTTTTTCAAAAAGATCTGTGGGTGAAGATTTACTAATGGAGCAAACCCAAGGGAAATGCACAGAAGGCTCACAGAGTTCTTGAGAAAATTCTTTCAGAAGAAACACTGCCAGCTTGGCCTGTAGGGTTTGTACAGGACAAAACGAGAGGAGACCATTATACCCCAACTCCACCAGCAGGAAGTAGGTTGATAAAGCTACTCCAAACAAAAGTGTTGGCTTTCATTTAAAAAAAAAAGGATGACTCAGATGGCAGAACAAAGATCCACAAGACAGATCTTGGAGCCATGGAGAGTTATTCTCAAAGTCTGAAATCTGTGCAAAGAACTCTCAGTATTTGTCTAATTCTCACAGTTCCTGTAGAGCATTGGCTGCTTGGAGCAATACTGCACCAGTTATGAGCAGTGCACCTTCCAGTATCGCGTTTCCTCCCCTCCCTACTAACTTTGTGCCGTTGTCATGCGTTTACTTCCACATGTTGGAAAGCTCACCTTATTATTTTCATGTATCTTTTAAAGAGATCTAAATATAATGAAATATATTTTATATTTCCCATGTATTTACCATTTCTCGTGTTCTTATTTCCCTCTGGTATAAAATTCCTTTGTTCTTTATTTTGTATATGTTATAATCTTTACTATTTTTTGTAGTGTAAGCTGTTGGCAATATATTTTTTTAGTTTTTGTAAGTCTGAAAAAGTCTTTATTTGCCATGGCATTTGAATGATTTAGAATTCTAGGTTGACTATTTTGTTTTGTTTTGTTTTTCCTTTCTAGAAATTAAATGTTTTTCCTTTCTAGATGTTGCCCCACTTTCATCTCACTTGCATTATTTCTGGCAAGAAATCTGCTGTCATCCTTATCGTTATTCTATGTATATAACTTGTCTTTTTTTTCTGGCTGCTTTTCAGATTTCTTCTGTATCTTTGGTTTTATGCAATTTGATTATGATGTGACTTGTAGTTTTCCTTAAGTTTTTATGCTTAAAGTTTGTTGAGCTTTTGGATCTGTGAATTTATAGATTTAATGCAATTTAGAATTTTTTTCTATTTTTTAAAAATAATTTTTCAGTCCCTCACTCTCTCTTTCTCTTCATGAACTACAATTCAACTTGCTGTTTTCTCACCATGCACTGAAATACTGTTCATTTTTTCAATTATTTTATCTCTTTGTATTTCATTTTGGATGATTTCTATTGGCATGTCCTCAAGCCTACTAATCTTTTCTTCTGACATGTCTAATCTGTTGTTAATACCATTCCATGTATTTTCATCAGAGACATTATAATTTTCATCTCTAAAAATTTAATTCAGGTCTTTTTTACATCTTCCATTCTTATACTTTATTTTTTGAGCTATAGAATACAGATAAAATAACTGTTTTATGTCCTTTTCTGCTAATTTTAATGCTTGTATCTGTTTGGCCAGTTCTCATGGATTAATTTATCTCCACTATGTGTCATATTTTTCTGCTTTTGTACATGCCTAGTAATTTTTTTTATTGCATGAACTATGAATTTTACCTTGTTGAATTCTGATATTTTTGTACTCCTATAATTTTCCTGACTTTAATTCTGGGGTACAATTATGTTGCTTGGAAATAATTTGACCTTTTCAGGTCTTACTTCTAAAATTTGTTATTTAGGCCTAGACATAATTATTACCAATGACTGAGACAAGACTCTTCCAAGTTTCTATAGACTAACTTATATCTCCCCCAAATTCAAATGTTGGAGCCCTAACCCCTAATGTAACTCTATTAGAGATAAGGCATTTAAGGAAGTGATTAAGGTTAAATGAAGTCTTAAAAGTGGAGCCCTAATCCAATAGAATTGGTGTCCTTATACAAGAGGAGGAGACATTGGAGATTGCTCTTTTTCCACCACCTGAAGACACAGCAAGAAGGTGGCTGTCAGCAAGCCAGGAGGAGTGCCCTTACCAGAAACTAAGCCCTGCCAGAACCTTGACATTGGACTTCCCAGCATCCAGAACCATGAGATAATACATTTCTGTTGTTTAAGCCACCCAGTCTGTGGTATCCTGTTATGGCAGCCCAAGTTCCGTAATATACTGCCAGGTGTGTTTTATAAGATTTTCTTCTCTGGATTGTGGAGGAAAGCATCATTTTCATCTTTGTGTGGGTGCTAGCTGCTGTTCACTCTTAGATTTTTGGATGGTTCTTTCCCCAAGCCTTAGGGGATGCACAAGACATGTACCTATCAGTACTCCACTGAAAACTTAATGGGGACTCTCTGAAGCTACCCAGAGTTATTTCTTTATGCAGTTTTCCTCTGTGGTACTCTTTCTTACAAATTTGAGCCAACTTGCTTTTCCTGAACTTCCTAATCCATTTTCTCAACTCAGGAGCCTTCTGGGCTGCATCTGGGTTCCTTTTCCCTGTACCTGAAATCTGTTACAAGGCAGCAAAATGTCACCTTTTATTTTCTGTGTCTGGGGAATCATTGTTCTCTGTTTTTTAATGTTCAACATCTTGAAAACCATTGTTCAATGTTGTTTGACTGTTTTTTTCATCTGTTTTACACAGAAGGGTAAGTCTATAGGTTTCATCCCTATACTGAAATTCTCATCTCTTTCCCTATAATGTTTACCATTTCCACTATGTCGCTTAGTATGGTTATCATTGTTATTTTAAAATTCCTATCTATGCCATCTCTAGGTGTGTTTCTATTGGCTCTTTCCTCTCTTGACTATGGGTAACTTTTTTTTTAATCTCAAAGGTTACATAAATTTTACTGTATAGCAGACATTTTATTAAAAGAGACATTAGCAAAAGAAATAATTAATACTTCTAGGAAATTGCATGTTCTTTCTTCTGCCAGGCTTCAAGATTGAAGGGCTGACTCTATCTGATATGTTGTCAGTCATGGTCTATTTTTGTTTGATTTAGTTTCCTACTGGCTTAAAATGTTTTGAAAGAGCCACTGGTTTTTCCCCTTCAGCAGGTTCTACAATCTAAGAAATTGAGAATCCATCCAGAGATTTCTTTGTGCTGTACACAAAGCTGTCAGTTTTCCAAACCATAGGATATCATTCTCTGACTTACAGCCTGGCTGCCAAGGATCACTGGTGAGCTCTCTTTGCTCTCTGCACCTGCCCTTGAATTTCTGTGCCTCTGATATCCGAAAGCTAGTGTGCCTGACCATCCCCTAATCCCTGGTCATTGAAAGCCCACAATGCCTCAGGTGGTTTTCTCTCAGTTCTCCTGCCCTGTTCTCTACCTTTAGACATCAGCAGCCTTGCACTTGGGAAAACTCCTCACACCTCATGGGGATCTCTCTTGGCTCTCTGGTCCCTGTCCTCAACCTACTGCCCATGAACTTGGCAAAGACCTGTATTAAAAATCTGATGGGTGGGTACAGATTTGCTCTGTGGCTAGAGCTCCTTGACATTTTAATTTTTCACATTGTCTTGCATTTAGCCATTACAGTTTTCTTGCATGTGTGGTGGATTTTTTGATGCCTTCTAAATTAGATTTCTCCTCTTTCCACTGATTCATCTTGTTTTTGTTGCTAGGGCAAGAGTGCCAGAAAGCCTCTTTTGGCTTTCTACCTCATAACCAGAAACAAAGGTCCCCTAAACCTTTCTCTTAGCCCCAAGCTTCATAGAAAATGAAAAGTGCTTCATTCTTACAGATGTTTTCCTGTCACAGATGAAATTCCATCTCTCATTGAGCTTGCCCGACTTCCCTGAGGGCTGGGAGGGCTAGGACAGAAAATTGGGGATTTCCAGATTTGGAAGGACGCTTCAGGGTCATCCTGTCCGGCTCCCTAGTTGATGCTTCTTGCTTGGAGGCTGTCACACGAAGCTGCTTTTCTGCCTGTGTGTCTTAGTGTCAACACGTGAGCATCACCACGTCTGGTTGCAGTCAACCTGGAGATTCCCACTGCACGGTTGGCTCAGTTTTCTTTCTTTCTGAATTTTGAACATTAAACCAAACCAATATCTGGAAAACTTTCTATGTGTCCAGTCAGCTTTATCTGGTCTGGCTCATACTTTGGATCGAACCCTGGTCAGTGCCATCTTTTTTTCCCCCTAAAGTGAGTCAGTCCATCTGAATCTGGTATCTCTGTTCTTATTTGATGATTAAGTGACTAAGTGCTTAACTTGGGTTTGGGGTTTTGTCTTTTTGTTTTTTGGTTTTTGAACACTTATATCCATTTGTTTTTGTTTTGTTTGTTTTGTTTTTCACCTGGTAGCCTGTTGAGGCCAAACAAGTTTAAGGAAGCCCAGCTCACAGTCACAGAAAAACACTCTTTAATAATGACTTTTTATATTCTTAAAAACAGGACCCATAAATCACTGAATAATTCATCATTTTATTAGCCACATGGCAATGCACTGTGGTTAAGGCAGTTACACAAAGTCATGTTAGTTATTTCCTCACCGTGGCAGCAAGCACTAACAGGAAGCATGGGATTTCACCCATTTGCAAGACTCACGTTAACACACCCGTGACTGCTGTGCAGTTCGTTCCGTGATAAGAGAGTGACTGGCCCTGCTGTGCCATCGCAAAGCAAGACAGCCTCCTCTCGGGTCTTAGTAGGTCTGGACCCTGCGCGCATTTTGAGCTCTTTCTCAAAACGATTTAACAGAAAACCACTTTCTAAGAATTGGGATTACCTGGCAGCAGAAATAAAGAGGTTTATTCTGAGCCGAATATGTGTGACCATGGCCCACAGAGCCACGCTCAAGAAGGCTTGAGCAGGTGGCCTAGCAGGGGCTGGGTTACAGTTCGGTTTTATACATTTCAGGGAGACAGGAATTACATGTAAAGTCATAAATCAACACATGGAAGGCGTAAATCAGTTTGGCTCAAAAAGGCAGGACATGTTGAAGTGGGGGGTTAGGTTACAGGTGGGTTTAAAGATTCTTCGATTTATAATTGGTTAAAGAAATGAAGCTTTGTCTAAAGGCTTGGAATATTTTAAGTTAAGATAAGGAAATCAGCTAATCAGAGACAAGGCACTGGACACACATGGAGACTCAAGTGATCTGTTAAGTAAGTTGATGACCTTCAGGTGTGGTTTAAACTTTGTCTTACATTGTCCTAGGCTTATTAATGATTTGGTATCTTATTGTTACAAACAATAAATCCAAAAGGGACAGGGCATAACTAGGCACGTCTGACATCCCTTCTCCTCATGGCCTACAACTCAGCTTTAAGGGTCTTTTTTTCTGGGGGTGGGGGTGTCCCCTTGGCCAAGAGGGAGTCCATTCAGTTGGCTGGAGGGCTTCACATGTTATTTCAGTTCACATTCCCTCCTTGGGAAATGCTGGTTCTCTAACCTCAGAGGTGAGCCCCACCCTGAGACTCCATAAAGCCACCTCCCGGACCCCTGGCAAAAGTGCCCCTGGGCAGCTGGTGCTTTAGCCACTGAACCACTGCTGGGCATCACTGTGCAGGCTCAGCCCTGCCCGGGAGCAGTGGACGTCCCAGAAACACCCTGTCCTGGGACCTCCTCTCCCCCCATCTCCCAACTAGCTAGCCTTTGATGTCAGCACAAAAAACTCAGGCCCATTATAAAGCTGTTTATACTCTAACGACAAGGATACAGACAAAAGTAATTAGAGATGAGCATTAAACGGCCCAGCCCAGCTCCCCAGCAGAACTCGGAAGGGTGGTCAGAGTGAGTCAGCCAGCGCCAGCGACAGGAGGTGCTTCAGCCTGCCTGGGCTGTGGCTTGGTTGTGCCCAAAGACAATACTTCAGTGAGGGCCACTTCAACAGGACCGAAACCCTGTCTCCTGTCTCACCTTTAAACAACAATTTCCAAGGACTCTACAAACCTCTTGCCTCCATGTCAGGTGCCCAGCAAGCTCAGGCTGCTTCTCGCTCCATCTCTGGTTTCCAAAATAAACTTTGATATCAGACATTTACACCCTAGTTAGAATTTTTTTTCCTACAAAAGTTACTTAGAGTCTCATGGGCAACAACCACTCAACTAGGCCCTAGGTGTACAGAAGTGAATTAAGGCAACTGCTCCCCATGTCAGCATCCGGGAGGAAGGCAGGACACAACAAAGCCACTTCGAACTGTCTTGCTGGGTAATAGCTGCAAAATCCATGTTCTAGAAAATGCAGAGCATCAATTTCACTGACTCACTAGGCTGGGCATAATTGCTTTCTGTCTGCAGCCACGCTACTGAACTAATGTGCTCTTAACAGGAAGGCTGCACCCTTGTCTGACTCCTTTTTTGCCCAACAACGTGTTATTTTGTGATCTGTATAATACTCTCCTGGGGCTCTATGAGCTTTCATGTTTAAACTGGAAAGAAATACCGAAAGCAAAGAGTTTCTTTCTTTTTCTTTTTGCATAACCAAGCACCACACCATTACCAGTGATCTCAGTCTAAGTTGCTTTCAGTTATCAGGAAAGAGACCAAGCAGTCCACACCTACCTCGCGGCTCTTTGCTCTGAAGCTTGAACCAAGGCCAGGGTCAAGCTCACAGGCGGCATCTCTCATGACCGTGGGGCAAGCCTCCAGTGAAACCCATGAGAGTGGAGCCTTCTGGTCTCCCGCAGTCGTTATGTTCTTAGGATCATCATTAATTTTCTCTCCCTGAAGTGCTTCTGATGGATGTGAGGGCTGCCGCTAAAGCTGTCTATGCATTCACTGATAAAAGGTTCTATGTGCAATTTTCTAAAAGTGCCCTTAGAGAATCCCCAATTTCCTGCCCCTTCCTAAGAAGAAACCAAGTTTGTGCTGCCTTCAAAAAGGGAGAACTGAGTCCTCTTGGTGTAAAAGCTTCCTGAAGTTTGGAAGGAGAGTTCCCCTGGGACATTTTGGAGTCTTGGAATCTTCTGGGGCCTGGCAGGGCAGACAGAGCAGTTATTATTTATCGCAGACTAAGAGCTATGCACACCAATGTCTGTGTGGCTTCTGGTTTTCCGTCCCATTTTCTATTAAGCACAGCCTTGGCCTCCCTTCTGGGAATCTCACACAAGTTCCTGCAAGTCCTGCGGAGCCGGTGGATAGGGCCCATTTAGCTTTCTACAATGGAGCCCACACTGCCCAACGGTCACCTGACTCAGCCGTCCTGCTGGCCATGGCCTTAGGTATCACATTTGATTGAGGGCCTCAGCCCTCTTAGACATACCAGGGATGAACCTGTGCATTAAAGCAAGAACCCACAGTCAGCTGGGACACTCTGTGTCCACAAGGGAAGGGAGGACCCAGAGGTTCCAAGTGGAAGTGGCTTTGAACAATGTGTCCACACACAGAGCTCTGCAGCAGCATCTTTTATTAAGCCATAGAGACTTTGGAGCATTTGTTGTCACGCTTTAAAGTTTTAATTAAGGTGTTGTCATGAGCGGAAACCGGGCCGTAGATTTGTGCAGGGTGTTGGCACAGTGCCTCTGCATGGGGCCTTTGCAAGGGGCACTCTGGGCCATAAAGCACAGGACTCTCTGTGTCCCAGGCCCCTGATGGGGCGGATCCTCTGCCACTGTCCAGGCCACTCTCAGGTGTGTCCAGGGCGTCTGCTGTGGTGTTTCAGCCACTGCATTCTCCATAATCACCACGCACTTCCTCCTCACGGTGCTAACAGAGCCCACCTGTGTAGGCCGGCATTGCCCGCCATCTGCCAGACGTCATGCTCAAGGCTGCAGACAGCGACACAGATGACCAGCAGATGCAAGAGCTCTGTAGCTAGACAGTCAAGTTCCTGAACTTCCATTCGTTCCAAATTCACCCATCACACCATGGACCTAGCAGGTTCTTCTTTTCGTTTCTGCTTCATCATCGAAACAAATGCAGTAATTACCCCTTGGACGCGAGCGTGTAACAGCTGGTTCTCAGCCCAGTAGTCTGGGTGTAAGGGACAAAAGCATGGTCCACAGACAAACCACGGTGAAGGGACAGGCCCTATTCACCCTCTGACGCTGATGCACTCCCAGATCTTGGGAAGGCCTTCTCTGAGCTTGAGGTTGGCATTGCTAGAGGCTTTCAAACAGTATTTTGGAGAGTTTTTGGGTTTTTTTCAAAGAATTTCAGGGATGTAGGAATGAAGAGAGAGGATGAGTGAGACTCTGCCCAGCCCTTATTTCAAGCAGAACATCACTGGCCTGACCTCTCTTATAGGTTGTGGCTGAGTAGGATTTGTTTGGAATTAAAGTTTTTACTGCTTAAAAAGCACTGCCGTGCAATAGCTTGAAAAATTTCTGGATTAGATAATCTCAAAGGCCATGCCCCATCCCAACAGTCTGAGGTTGTTTGACTCTATAGCTGTCATACTCAGGGATGCAAGTCTCATAGCTTGCATTCTCGTTAAGGGCTAGGGAAATACATCCTGCGGCTGTGGCCAGGCACTGACCGAGGCTCCGAGGACACACAGGCAAAGAGGTTGTGTCCCATGAGATGAAAAGTTAGGCTAGGCAGGTTTGGGAACAGATGATAGCAGAACTATAAGAAGACTATATTGTTACGGATGTGAGAAATTAAATTAGACCTCACTGCCTTGCAGAAACTTTAGTTCCAAGAAGGAGGGAAAAAAAGGCTTTGAAAGTACATGTAGCTAAGGAGTTTCTGGGGATGGCCATTGATTCCCACCCTCCTACCCCCACGGCCTCCAAGCTCTGCTAAACTGACTGTCAAGGTCTCCTAGTAGGTTTGGGACACTCAGCAGGAGATGTGCTCTTGTAGTGCAGTGGTCAGCGATCTTTGTTCTGGAATATCTGACAAGTTCAGATAATCTCTTACTAACTTTTTTCCTTAATGGTCTTTACCTCTAGCCCGTTAAACTCTTATCCCTTTACTAACCTAGACAAATCACTACCTAGTCCAAGGTCTACAGCTCTAGAATTTTACCTCCCGAGGAACAATTTGACACTGCAGTAGGTATTAATGATTCAAAACCCCAGTCCATTTTATTAGATTAGTCAGTTTCAGGAAGCTCTTTGTCATATGCAACATCAAACAACTGATTCATTGGCTTGAATAAATTTTTCAGTCAATCCTTTTGAAGTTGGGTAGATACAACCTACTTGTTGGAGTAGCTTTCAGAAATGCTGTGTCACTGAGGCCTGTGTATTCAGTGTTGGGTACCACGTACAAAATGATCATATGCAACAGGAAGTCTGAGGCGCCCTTTCAAAGAAGGAACAGGTAGAATGAAGCCTTTATCTGTGCTCTGCTGTGATTTACTTATTATTTCTATACTGTTGTATATTCAGTTATAAATGCTTTGTGAGATAATAACTTTTTCATTATCATAATCGTGCTCAAGTTCAAGACTCAGGGCCAGAAACATGTGACATTTAAGCTTGCTTTAAACTAAACCCATCTTACCATGGAGGGGAAAGAAGTGTGCGTCAGATGACATGGATTCTAAACCTGGATATTTCTGTGACTTTGCAGGGACAATTGTTCTGCATCTCTTGGTTGAAAGCCTTGCTCAGCTGAAGTTGAGAGCACAAAAGTGGAATCAGACAAAGCTGGGTTTGCATCGCGTATGAGCTGAGTGATCTTGGGCAAGTTCCTTAACCACTCTAAGTCTCAGTGTTGTCATCTGTAAAGTGGGTGTAATAATTATAGCTATCCCATGGGGTTGCTGTGAAGATTAGAGAGCATGTAGTAAGTGTTTAGTAAGTGTTCGTAATTCTTATTGTTGACCTTGATTTCCTACATGATGAGGATTTTGTATAAGACTACATTTAAAATTCTTTTCAATTTTGGAAGTCTATGACCCTCAGGCTCACGTAGGTCAGATTTCTTCCTCCGGAGTTCAAGACATGAAGCCAGTCCCAGGAGCCATGTCGGGGGTGCCCATTTCTGTTTCTTCTTGCTGGAGTGGCCATGGTGAGTCCTCCTGAACCTGCCACCAGGCACTCAGGACAGGCTGGCTCAAGGCACTAAGAAGGGGGATGAAGGCTGGATTGGGAAGTCTTCAGCCAGACCCTGAAGCTGCCACGCTGGAGGAGTGGGCTAGTGGCCATCCATCTGTCAGCAGACCCTCTGCCCAAAATGCTACCTAGGCAGGCAGGGAGGGCATGGAGCCAGAGAGGACAAGAGGCAGAGATCAAAGTTGGGTACGTGCCACAGGTTCTTAGCTGGTTGAAGAAGCTTATGCATGGAGGAGTCTCGAGCAATGCCTTAACGTGTTGGCAGTTCAGGCTGGTGAGAGAGATTGTGCTCTGCTGCTCAAAACGTGTTGGCCTGTGGACCAGTGGCATCAGCGTCACCTAGGAGTTGGTGGCAAATTTAAACTCTCAGGCCCTGCCCCAGATCTACTGAATCAGAATGTGCATTTTAACAGGACTTGATATGGACTGAATGTTTGCATTCCCCCAATAGTCATACGTTGAGACCCTACCACCCGACGTGATGGTACTACATTGCCTGCGCAATGGAGGTGGTGCCTCTTGGAGGTAATTAGGATTGGATGAGGTCATAAGGGTGGGGCCCTCATGAATGGGATTAGTGCCCTTGTAAGAGTCATGACAGAGCCTGACCTTCCCCTCTGCTCTTCTCCAGGTGAGGATGCAACAAGAAGTCGGCAGTCTGCACTCCAGAAGAAGGCCCTCATCAGAGCTTGACAATGCTGGCATCCCAGTCTCAGACTTCTAGGCTCCAGAACTATTAGAATGATTTTTCTGTTGTTTATAAGCCACCCAGTTTATGGTGTTTGTTACAGCAGCCCAAACTGACTGAGACAGGACTCCGAGGTAGTTTGTTTATGCATTAACACTTGAGAAACACTTGTTGTAGTGGATCCTGGCAGAAAGTGTCCACTTTAATGTCTCCCCGTTAAAAATCAAGATGCTTCAGGGACGAGCCGCAGCAGCGGCCATGAGCTGTGAGCTGGGGGCCGCCTCGGCAGCAAGGGGCCCTGATGGCCTCAATTCGCAGGGGGACTTTTCAGCTCAGGGTCAGCTGGGACACACTTTGAGGCAGAGAAACTCTTAGAGCACAACCCTTGTCACTTCCATTTATGGGACGTGACAGGTGACATTGGAAAGTGAGTGAAAATTCACCAGCATCCCGCCTCTCGGCCAGAGTGAGGTATGCAGTTGCCGGTCATGTTAATCAACCCCCTTTAGGCAGAGACACAGTGAGACAGGAAAAAAATTCAAGTAGGAAACATATTCTAGCAATAGAGAAGCACTAAGGCAAGAAATGTAAATAGGAAAACCTGCTTTTAGTTTTATTTTCCCAAAAAACAAAATTTGAAAGGTATCTGCTGAATCTGTTTTTCCTATCAGTGCAATAAACCACTCCTGATCGGTGGATGTTGCAGAACACAACAAAACCAACCTGCGCGTGATTTTATACCGGGGTGGAGCTGCCCCCAGACAAAACCCAACTATAATTCTGCCCAGCGATCCTGCAACTGAGTCTCTGCTTTCTCCCTATCAAGGAGCTTTCTGCAGGACATGGCAGGTCAGAATGTCCTCATGAGTAGCTGACACCCTTTGGTGCCAGGATGTCTTGACCTGTGAGACTTGTCACGGGGAAACCGTGAGGTGGGTGACTTTTACCTTCTCTGTCTGGCCACCTCTCTGACCGGTGCTCTTTTACTCATGACACTGTCACCTGTGTTAGGATTAAGGAAATTAAGGCAGGAAACTTGCTCGGTGTGACAATTCTTGTGGTTTCCAGAGCGGGGACTTGAACCGGAGTCTCTGTCTCTGCAAAGCTTCTTGCCGCCCTGCTGTGCTGCCTCTTACATCGTCTGTTCCTTAGGGGTTGGATGAGGTGGCTGTCCTCAAAAAGCTTAAAATTCTTGTTGCAATCATTGTTCCAGTTTTAATAGAGCGGACATTTGTCTCGCCCCACTTTGGCGTAATCCTATAACCCACATGCAATAACCGAATCACAGCCCTGAGAAGAGTCTTGCTGAGTTTAAGCTCAGAGACAGGGAGTTTCTTTGAGGTAGAGATGATGATATTAAGGCAGAAAAATTGTCCACCAGGAAATATTTTCCGAGCAAAGGGAAAAGTACTCAGTCAAGAAATTTAAAGCCATTGAGATCTAAAAAGATACTGCCATACAAAGAACCCAAGAAGAGGCACACCCTCCGGAAGTTTCTGGGTGGCATCAATTTGTACGACTTCAGTCAGCAACACAGAGTCTCAGGATAAACAAACCTTTTAAAGTCTTGCTCTTTAAAGTGTCCTCCCCACCAGTAGCATCGCCAGGGCTTGGAGATGCAAACTCCCAGCCCCCGCACCGACCTACTGGATCAGAATGTGCATTCTTATGCCGTCCAGTTTGGGGAGTCCTGTTTTAAGGTGCTGTTAACTGGAGGTACCTAAACCTGGTTGACCCAGGTGCTATTTGGAACCCTTCTCCTGGCATCTGGTAAACAGTATCTCTCATGTTTTTTTAACAAGTTAAATTTCATTTTATTATTTATGTATTAGATTGGTTTGTGGTTTTGGGGGGTTTTTTTGTTTTGTTTTTTTTAGAGATGGGGTCTTGCTATATTGCCCAGGCTAGACTGGAACTCCTGGGCTCAAATAATTCTCTCATCTCAGCCTCCCAAGTAGCTGGGACTACAGTCATTCATGCTGAATGGGGGCTATTCCTATTTGGGTGAGCCGTTCTGTGGGGAGTGTTTAAAAACATAATCTGGCCATTGTATTTGATATATATCATCTGCAATGTCAAGGTTCAAAAACCTAAAATATAATACATGACCTTACAAACCAAAACTTACATTGAAAATGAAATCTGTGATGGGCACTGGGAACTCAATGGACCTTGCATGGGATCAAAGTCATTTTAGGAACATCAGCTTTCTCTGTACTAGCAGAACATCCCCGCTGCTGGAAGGCCCAGGCAGGTGCAGCTGAGTGTGTTGTTGGGAGGCAGAGAGCGTGTGGGTGGGTGGGTGGCGGGTGCCCAGGTGGAGGCCAGCGCATCCCAGCCTGGCCAGGTAGGCTGTGGGAAGAACGAGGGCACTCTTTATACTGAAAGGGCTTGTTTCTCTGGTTAGAGGAGTTAGGGTTGTTGGCCACCAGGAATTTAACATAATTAGGGCTAAGCCTCTGAATGGGAATTCCTTTACAATTTAATTCTGCCCACAGGCTGGGGGTGGGGGAGATGGCGAAGGAGGGGAGACTCCACTTTCCAAACCCTCTTAGTCTTCATTCTGCCGAAAACCCACCTTGTGGTGTATTTTGTTATTTTCTTCCCATTTCTGTGGACTTCAAGATCCAGAAATGCCTAGACTTTCCCAGCCCCCCAGCCTGGGGCTGTGACACCAGTTCCTTTCTGCTCCACAGCCTGTGGTTGTAAAAAGTGAATGCAAAGGTGTAGACTCCGTGTTCAGACTACCCGGGATCATTTCCTGCCTCCACTGCTTGGTAGCTGAGAAAGTTACTCACCAGTCTGTGCTTGAGTTTTACCGCCTGTGAAAAGAGCTTCCCATAGCGGGTCCTTGCAAGGTGGCCCTGCAAGGTTGTTCCGAGGATTAAGTGAGTTCGTGTATGTTAGCGTGTTCCCATGTGCCATGTGCGTAGGACAGCACGGAGCACAGTGTAAGGGTGGCTATCATTTTTGTGCTATCAAATCTAAAACTTAAACTCAGGCACTTTTTTTTCTCTCATGGGGAAAAGGAAGAGTTGGATTTTTCCACTAGTCATTAGTAAATCGGGGTTATTCCCCATGTTGGGGAAATCTGGGGGCTGCACCATTATGCGATTTATAAACAAACAAAACATTTTCTGGGGAAAGGCTGTACGTTTATGCTAGGTGGTCTCCCTCGTGGCTGGGAAGACCTGTCCTTGTCATAGCTGCTCGGCTCAGTTCTCTGCAGCCTGGCAGTGCAAAGTTCATCATGAGGTCAAGCTCTGTTGAAGTTGGCAACGTGACATACCTCAGCTGCTGGAGCTTGCGATAACCCCAGGGCTTCCCTTGGAATTCGCTGCTGTCCAAACTGGCATGGCAACCTCAGAAGTTTATCCTGGGGTTGGACTGGAATGGCAACATCAAGGCCACAAAGTTAAAACAAGCAAGTTCTTTTGGGAGCAGAGCTACTCTAGCTACAGGATAAATTAGCCCCCTTAACAGCAGAAGGGCAGTTCTATGCAATTACATTTTCCACATCCGCGCCAATTGGGACCTCTTTGGTGTCTTTTGCTTCTTGCTCACACTAAGCTGCTGCTTTGGCACCATCAGAAGCCAGTGACACATTAACCCTTAGCAGACTGTGTCTCTTTTGGGGTTTGTTGTTTTAGTGATAATCCTGTTAAGATTATGTTGCTAACCCAGAAAAACAAAGAAACCCAGAATTACCCACCTTAGTCCTTAAAACTTCACATACTAACAGATAATATTTACAGAAGTGCCATTACTTGGAACCCAAACACAATCAAAATCCCACTTCTATTTTCAGAGTGGATCCTGACAAAATAATAGTCAAGTTCTTAACAATAGAAACCAAAAATCAGCAGACACTATGCTTTGATTCTTAGAAAAGAAAATGAAGAAAGAGCTGGTTTACCCTTCAGGCCCATAAGAAATAGCAGATAAGAAGTCCTGATTGAGACATCCACGCTGAATAATTATGCATGATAGAAAACTCAGTCGAGTCAATATAATGATTTAAACGCAGGATTGAAACAGATGTAGAGACTAATTCAAGAGCCCCCAGAGAAAGGCAGGGAAAACAGAGGGGAAAAGTCTTGCAGAAGAATAAAGGAGAAAGATATGAAAATACATAGGGCAAAATTTATCTGACTTATCTAAGGGTGTGGGTATGTAGTCATGCTTTTGTCATGACAATAAATGTCTTTGAATGACAAACGTGATTAATTTTATATTAGGTATGCAAAAATTTGGTATAATGATATTTCCTTGTGTCAATTCATAGGGAATTTGAAATTACCCTGATTAAAAACTGTCAAAAGTCAAACAGAAAAGCAGTAAAAACCAATGTGTTAATAAACTGCGCTTTCTAATCGCACTTAAAAACAAGCAGAACCCAGATTTAAGATTGTCTTTAACCTGGACAGTAAGGGCAGGATTCAGGATGGATTATTAGAAGAGAGAGTGGACCTTGTTAAATGAAGAAAAATCAGTTAGCGCTCACTAAGGATGGATCAAGTTCAATCACTTTAATTTCCATTTTGGGCGAGCTGGTTGGCCCGGCGGTGAGGGAAGAGGTGATGAAGAAAGTGCAGTGGACGCCGCCTGTTGTCCTGTAGACAAGGGAGAAAACTATGGACTGAAAGGTAAAATGATTAGTGGTATTAATAGCTGGTGAAGAACAAAGGACACTAAGGATGCTGACTGATGTCTTCTTGCAGAACAGTTTTTTTAGAGACATATTCTTGAGCTCTGTTATCAGTGACTGAGGTAGGCAGGGGCCCTTCTCATTAGGTTTTGCGGTAACATGAAGCTTGGAAGGATGGGAACTGTGTTGAATGAGAGATATGGAGTACAAGTAGCTGTTGGCTTTTTGTCCCATTTTTAAAAATTCAATTGTTTCTTTGGTATTTCTCAAAACTTAATGAGAGACTTATGCAAGAAGCAAGAAGTTTTCATGAACTACCTCTATTTCTACTAATTTCACGGGTAAATCTGCCTTCAAACTGAGATCACTTGTGTGTTCCCTTGACCTTTAGTTAGCATTTTACTCTCTGGGGATGCTAGAGTTTCTGGCCTATCTAGATGAGTTGAATATAAAAGCTCTTGCAAAAACCTATGTTTTCATTTTACTCCAAGAACTAAGATCAACTGAGTTAAACTCTAGAGAGACAAGATTCTTCCAAGCAGTGGAAAACATTTGCATTCTGATTCCTTATTATTTTTACCTTAATGGTTTAAAACACTTACAGATTAATTGCATTCATGCCCATCTGCTAAAGAAAAAAAAGATGTCTTCCCATATGCTTTGGACACATTGTATGAGAATGAACCTGGAGTGATCTGTAAAGTGACTCAGTTGCTGCCCGAAATAGGGCCTCAAGTTAATTATGACGAAGTTAAAATCGCTGTCTTTTACATGTATTCTCCAAATGCTTTCGTGTCAGCACTTTGAGTTGCCGGAGGTACATTCTGCAGTCAAAACACCGCGCAGGCCCGGCAGAAGGCCATGATGCCCAGGATCAGACATTCTGAAGGAAGAATCTGAGTCCTTTGTCTCCTGTGATCTCCTCCAACATATCACACTACCCTTACCTCCCCTTACCTCTGAGCCTTCGCACATTATTTCTCTGCCATTCCCTGGTCTCCCGAGCATCTTGAAAACTCAGCCGAAAGTGAAAGTACTCAGGAAGGAACTCCTGGAATTCTGCCCTGGAGCAGATTCCGGGCTGAACACTCTCCCTGGAGCCAGTGTCTTTCCTCTGTGACATTTACCACCAATTCTAATGATATCCTTGTGCACTCAGTGTCGGTCTGTTGCTCGCTGTTGTGTTTCCAGCATGTCTGTGCCTCACATGGAGAAGCCGTTGAATGAATGAGAAAAGGGAAAGGGAAGATGATCTGGACATGTTACTCGTCCATTCCTGGAGGGACTCTCAATTCTCTCCTTGGATCAAGTCAGACCACCCCAAGACTGCTCTGGATATGATATTCTTGGCTTTTATTGGATGTTACCATAAGAAACTTTTCAGGGAGAATGCTTCCACCTGGCTAGTGTGCTGTTTTGCATCTTTCCAGGGAAGGAGCTTCTACTGTGTCATAAGTGACCTCATTTATTAATGCTTTAGTACCTTGGGGACCTAGGACTTTTGTGTCTTTTCAACAGTGCTTGACCTCAAGAGCAGGGATGACAGCCAAATACCTGTTGAAAGAAAATGTTTTGTGCGTTGGAAACAATTCTAGGCAGCTGCGAGGAGGAATGGAGAGTGCTCTGGACTGGGAATCCAGTGACCAGGAGTCTGGCTTGTGTTTCTCTGGAACTCACTGCCTGATGTCTAGTAGATCAGCTCTGGGGCCCAGTCCCTACAGCTTGAAGAAGAGTAGTATTGGGCTAGATAACCTCCTAGGACCTTGGATTCCATAAAAAGGCTTCACATCAGATGTAGATAAACTGCCTGGGGCCATGTCTGGTCCTGTTGAACAGAGAATGACAGGCAGGCCAGACTCTGGCACCCCAGAGGAGAATCAGGGCTTGTTATCTAGTCATATGGAACTTTGTCCCTTTTGCTGTGTTTTTATTACATTTAGGCCCAGAAAGTAAAACATGCCCAGTGTGAAAAAATCAGAATATATAGAAGAGTTGGACAATCCAAATAAGCACCTGAAAAACCATGATTTCAAACTAATTTTTTTTTTTTTTAAATAGAGACAGGGTCTCACTCTGTCATCCAGGCTGGAGTGCCGTGGAGTGATCATCACGGCTCATTGCAGCCTCCAACTCCTGGCCTCAGGTGATCCTCCTGCCTCAGCCCCCCAAAGTGCTGGGATTACAGACGAGAACCACCTCATGGGTCTCAAAACAATTATTCATGCTATATGAGCACATTTCTGTCCAGTCTTCACTCTGCACTTGGGATTTCTTCCTGAGATGCACTGTATATAACTGCGTCTTGCTCTCTGGGCTTACTCTCCCACTCCTTAAATAATCGTGTATTTACTGCCATCCGAGTGCCTGCTCTGCGCTGGGTGCTAGGAGGCTCGGTGAGCAAGACAGGTGCTGCTTTAGACAGTTCACACTCCAGCCTTCTCCTTATTGTTAAGAATTTTCCATGAACATAATTTATAGTGGCTACATCTGACTCTTAAAACAGTTCGTGGTTGTTGTTATTATGTTCTGTGTTGCACTGGAGGAGAAAACCCAGCTCCTAAGAGAGGATAAGGCTGAGCAAAAGAGAAAAAGTAAGAAGGTAACAGGGTGAAGGCAGAGCAGGCATCACGGGGTGACCGGGGGTGATGTGGAGTGAAGAACGCAGGCTCTAGTGGAGGCACGCTGCTGGCGGTGGGCTCTTGGGCAAATTCCTTAACTCATCTGTGCCTCAGTTTCCTTGTGGGGAAAATGGGGATAATAATACTTACCTTTTAGGGTGGTAATAAGGATGAAATGCAATAATGCAGCAAGACATTTAGCACCTGAGTTCTCAATATATGAGATTATAGCCCTTGCTCCTTACCACATATTTCAATATTGAATAATACATTGAACAAAGGGGCACGGGAGGGATCAGATGATATAATAAACAGCCTGATTTATTGATTTTTTTAAGTACAGTTGTTCTCAATTGCACAGAAAAAGATGACGCTCCAAAGTGGTCGTTAAAAAGAGTTTAGCGAAAGGACGTTGCACGAAGGCAAGGGCAGGCGTGCGAGACCAGCTAGAGTGGGACGGCATTGCCTCCTCTAAGCCTAACGAGCAGGGGCAGAAGTGGTTCCAGACCCCAAGAAGCTCTGGGAAGACCTATGGGAGCTGCGGCTGCCAGCAGAGGAATGCAGCCCCGCTGGCTCTGCTGCCTGTGGCTGTCATTTGGCTGAAACCACGGGGAAGCCAAAGGGTGAGGGGCCCAGTCAATGCTGTCTGCGTGGCAGCTTCCTGGGGGCAGAGAGGGGTCTGCAAGGGGAATGGAGAAAGCACAGAGCACCTGTGCTTCTAGGCCACAGAATTCTGACTCTCCCTTGGTGTCTATGAATTAGCTCATCAAATACCATCTGCAAAGTGCTTACCCCACTTATAGAGACCACATGAACCCAGAGGTCCTCGTGCCCGAGTGCCGCTACACACCACGTGCCCTTTTCCCCGTACGCACCTGCGCAAACCGCAGGGCCCAGTGACCCAGACCACAATTTTAAGAGCTAGCAGTCCGCAGTGAAACCATACATCCCTGAAACAGTGGACACAACGTTCAACTCAAACAATAAAGCAGGTATTTATTAGCATTTTATGCCTGTTTGTAATAAAAGAAATAGTATTTTTGTTGGATACTTCTTAGACACATGTTCTGTGGTTGGCACCACTGGGGACATAGCAGGAGAGACGAGTACAGACAAGAGTGGCAGATACAGCATCTGTTAGTATTGAATAGGGGTGATGTAAACCAGCACCTGGCAATTTACTATTCTTCCCAGCCCCTCTGCTTCTGAGAAGGAAGTAGTGGTCTGGCTGGGGAAGACACAGATGCTGGTCTCCTTGGCAAGGCCACAGACAGGAAGAGGAAGAGGGAGTCAAGTGCAATTCATTTTGGGGCACAGAAAACAGCTATTTATCCCCCTGTGCCAGGTGACAGGCTTTCCACCACTTTTCTAATGGCAAAGAGGAATTATAGACAGTGATCACAATAAGAACATAGTCGAGTGGTAGAGTTCTTATTGGGATGACGTTGATTAGACGTTGATTATAAAAACATGCAGTTCTGTTTGAAAATTACTTTATGTACATATTCTTTATTGGAGACCAAATGTTCTTATTTTTAAAAATATTAGTATATATTTAGGTATTTTTCAAAGAATCTCAAACCTCTGGCAAGTTACCTTTGAACTATTAAGTCTGTTGTTAATTTAGAGAAGAAAGAGAGGAGCCGTGCATTGCAGGAGCTTGTTTTAATTTGTTTTTTTGTTTCTGTTTTTAATTTCATTTATGTATTTATTGCCAACATCGGTAGCCTCTGCCATTTGGGAAGGACTGCTGTTGAATTTCCAGTTTGGATGGAGGTAAAAGATGACAGATCTGGTACAAAGTACAAATCGTAAAAGAGAAGGTGCTTAAGAGATTTCTTCCTCCTCCTTCTGCCAGGTTGCCCCGGGGCGGCAGATAGGCATCGGTTTGAGTGTTTGGTATGTGTCCAGAGATAAGGGTGCTCTGTGAGGATGCAGGAATGCGTGGAATTTAACCGCTGCGTGTATTACCGGAGTTTCAAATAACTTTGTTCCACGTTTATTAAATTTCCAAAATAGTCTCTAAGTATACTGAATGCAAACTGTTTTTTTTCCCCCGGAAGCTTTTTGATTGGTTACCAATTTCACAAATTCCCGTGGTGTGACCTTTCTTAATTTTTTCCCAGGCTCTTTGTTATAAAGAATGATTCACTGACTATACATTTTTAAAGGAAGCGTTGAACTTTAGCTTCACTTTCTAATCATAATTCATAAGATAGTTTAAAATGCTACGATTCACCACACAATTACAAGGGGTGTAAGAACCCAGCAAGATGTGTCACCGGTCTGAAAGTGAGATCTGAGGCGGCAAACCGACTTAATTTAAATACTCCCACAGACCCTTCCTTCTTTCCCAGGACTTTACCCCTGATTGAAATGCAAATGTTTATTTTTTAAAGCTTTAGAGCAATTTGGTTGGCTTTCTTCGACTGTATTTTTTATTTTTTAGCCCTTTAGAGTTCGCCATGTCAGATATTAGAGTACTAACATCAGTGCTGGAAAGCCGAGTCGCCGACATTTCATACCTCACTGGAAGGCAGCTAGAACAAGCGTCTCTTGATAAAGAGGATTTAAGTAAGTTCTCTGCCTGGTTTTTCATACCCAGAACGATACATGTCAAGGAAGGGGATCCACACCCCGTGCCAGTCTGAGCCAAGGGACCCTCCTAGATTTAACTCGTCATTCAAGAATCTCTTAGAAAAAAAGGAGAACAAGGTGAAATGTTTTTGCTTTCCATGCCCAAGGGACAAGTACAGCAGAGAGTCAAATCAGAAAGTAGTCAAATTCCAAATGGCCTTAATACTTTTCTCAATTTGGTGTTTTGATGCACAAGGCCACAGTGAGTATATGGAGACAATTCTCCCAAGTCACTTAACAATTTGTGATTGTCTTGTGGATTTCTGTCTAAAATAACCCACACATTCCCACATTCCAGTGTAATTAGAGTTGGGTTTCTTTTTTTTTTTTTTTTGAGGTGGAGGTTGGTTTTTAAAGAATAACTTAAACTCTTCCTTCTTTCAGAAAATATTTTAGGCAGGTTTCAGTAAAATGTATATGCACAATAAGGTTGTTAAAATAGACAGAAAATCAAAAAGCATATAAATGGGAAGCTAATAATAGTTACTGTAACTGAACATTAAATTTAATTCTGAGCTTCCTGGCAGTTTAGGGAAAGAGGAAAAACAATGGGTTACATCGTTTTTAGCATCTGATGAAAGAAAGCATTTCACTGCTTCAGAAGATATCTTTTTTCCTGTTACTAATTTTTAAGAGGGTTATATCCAATGAATCCTTATGTCCTTTACAGAAAATTCAAGGGAAAAAAAGGCTTTCATATAACTTTCTTCAGCTACAAAGAAAATTTGGAAGCACAAAGCCAAAAAATAAACCCAAAGAAAGTATTATAAAGCATTGCCGCCTGTGGGGGTGGGAAGAATGAGATGGGCATGTTCTTTAAAAATTATCTCAAGGCACCAGGCAGTGTGTAGTCTGGATTTTCTACAAGATAAAACATCCTTAATATCACTTTTTAAATATATATAAGTGTTGGTTTTCATTTGCTCTTGAAGAAAAAATAACGACAAAAAATAATGGCGTCCACTTTCTGAATTGGTATATTCATAAAAGATTCTGAGAAGACTAAGAATTCTATAATAAAAGTGCACAAAAGCAGTTACGATAGCACATTACACAACATGAGGCCCCCACACGGGCTTCATGTGATATGGAAATAAGTGTCCTTTTGTATTATGGTAGCTCATCGCTGGAATTATTTCTTGTTTGGGCTCCTTTAGTTTTGTGAATGTGGTGAAATAATGAACATCATTATCCAGGATTTGTTGACACAGAAAAGGGAAGTGCTAAATCTGTGAGTGGTCAGAGGAGTCTGGCGATGCCAGTCGCAGGCAGGAGAAGCGATCTGGGTCTCTGTTAGCAGGAAGGCCCAGCATCTAGGATCAAGGTGGTTTCCCGTAGCCCTAGGGGAAACTGTGATGCCCTCCAACTTTAACTTAAGTGGCATTGTGGGAAGAACTTCTCTTCCACGAAGCAGCCCACACTGTGTGCCCTGTAGCAACCAAGGACTGCTGCCGAGAGAGCTGAAGGCAAGGCGTGCCCACACCACAATTTCCATGACCCTCCATCCTGTGTATTGTCGCACCAAAAGCCGAGGCAGCCACATCACAATGGGGCAGAACGCTGAGGAAAACAAGAATTCAGAGAAACTTGAGTGTGTTAGCTTTTAATTTCATATATATTTAAATGATTCCATTGTTTTTCTCCTTGGGTCGTGGTTCTGTGTTCATTCAGAGCTGCTTTAAGTTTAATATTTGTTTGTAGTAAATTCCAATAACAGTCATTCTTCTAGTTCTTTAGATAATCTCTTAGGACATTTATAATTCCCAATATTCACCATGCTTTGTGAGTTATTGAAAGATTTATTAAAGTATTTCTTCTTTCAAGCATTTATTAAATAAACTTAAAAAAAATATCTAACCAATAATACTTTCTGTAGACTTTGCTACTTTTTTTTTCTTCTCATTCTGTGACCATTGATTATACTTAGTTGGTCTCTTTAGCTGTTGGCTGTATATTCTAATGCAGTTTTATGTTTTTCCTCATTGAGTTCCCATTATGTTGCTGGTTTAGTGGTCAAACTGTGAAACTCAGTACTGAGGCTTTCTCTGCTACTCAATATTATATCTGCTTAGTCATTAGCACTTATTTATTCACATTTCACCTATTTATTAAATATCTATTATGTGTAGGGCATATTTTATTTGCTAAATGGATTTAGATTTTTAAAATGTTCATCTTAGTTGGAACTTGACCCAAAGGCATATCCATCACATGGATGGGGACAGTATTGGTGCCTCCATGGTGACCTTGGCCTCCCCTCACGATTTCAGAGGCAGCAGAACAGAGAGAAATGGTCATAAGCTTGAGACTCAGATTGACTTGGGTTTCATTTTGTTGTAGCAGAGAGAGGGAAAATCCTTGTTTTTTTAAATAAGTGATAATAGTAGAATTATTAGGAAGAGAAGTGTCATTGTGCATAAAAATATTCTGGTGACCTCTGGTTGGGTGCAGTAGCTCAGGCCTATAATCCTAGCACTCTGGGAGGCCAAGGCAGGAGGATTGCTTGAGGCCAGGAGTTAGAGACCAGCCTGAGCAAGAGCAAGACCCTGTCTCTACAAAATAAGTAGAAAAATTAGCCAGGCGTGATGGTGTGCACCAAGAGTCCCAGCTACTCGGGAGGCTGAGGCAGGAGGATCACTTGAGCCCAGGAGTTTGAGGTTGCTGTGAGCTAGGCTGATGCCACGGCACTCTAGTCTGGGCCACAGAGTAAGACACTGTCTCAAAATAAATAAATACATAAATAAATAAAAATATTCTGGCAACCTCTCCGGATGTGGAAGGAGATCCTACCAAGTCAGGCTATTTCTGCACTGGCCCAGCACAAAACAAAGAGGGACCCTCGTGGCTGTGCATGAAGCCATTGGTGGGACATTACAGTTCTGGAAGCAGCTAGCGGGGAGACAGGTGAAAGCTATAAGTAGTTCCAGAGACCCAGAGGCTGGAAGCCATGGCAGGAGCCTACAGTTCATGGTGAGAGTAGACAGCCAGTGAGAAATTTCCAGAGACAGAAATAGCCTAGGTATTTTAAAAAACAGCATTGTCTGGCATTCATTTAAAAGTCATTTCTCTGCTAGGTGGCATGTGATACCCCATTACCTTGAACCTTCAGGACAATCCAGATCTTTATATTTAGACAGCCTGTGCTAACTGGAGTTCTATGGAATCACAGGGAAGGGGTCGAGATTCATGTTTAGGGAGGGCTGGAGTGGGAAGTGGTGACCAGCACAAGAATTGGCAGAAACAGGAAATGCAACAGCGGGTAACTTGGAGACAAAGTGTTCAAGCATGGGCACCTGTCAAGTCCCTCCTTCGCATGGAGCGTGAGGCGGGCCAGAGTTAGCTGCATTTAAATCACACGTACCCCATACCATACATACGTAAAATATTGTGTGTCGATAAAAAATATATATAAATGTAAAACGTTTTTTAAATTAAAAAAAATTTTAAAAGAACAGTCATCCTGAATGTTGAAGGATTTGGAGGTACCAAGGAGCTGATATTTAGAAACACTTTGGGCATCTTTAAGCCTTGACTCTTTCGTCTGTAGAATGGGTATAACATATTAAGTAGTTTGAGAATTACTGAATGGTATAGCCACACTGCTTTTGGACAATAGATGAGCTGTTAATAAGTAATAGTTTATTCCTTCCTTAAGATACAGTCTCAGATCTTCACATTTAGGTAAAGAAAGCCTAAATGATGACTTTTTATCTATAATATGGATCTAATATTAATATTTATTGACAAGAATGGATAATGCCTGGGAGAAAAACAGTTCAGTGTGTATTCTGTCAGTGATTCAGCCATTACTCTATTTAGGCAATTTTGAAATTTAACAGTGGTGGATTAAAAACTGTCCCCTATTCTTTGATACTTCCCCCATCAAGAGGTGAGATCTTGAGCTAGGAAGGCCCTTGGCTGCTTTGAGCAGACTATGGTAAATACGATGTCGTGTCCATTTCTTGGTCCAGGCGTTAAGAGATTCGCAGCTTTCACTTCTTGTCTCTTGTAACACTTGGAATATTCCAAAGCTCTGAACTGCCATTTAAGAAGTCCAGCTAGCCTGGGACTGCCACAGTGTGAGGAAGCCCAAGCCTGCCATTTTGAGGAGAGAGAGAGAGAGAGAGGGAATAAGAGAGAGAGAGAGAGAGAGAGAGAAGGAATAAGAGAGAGAGAGAGAGAGAATAAGAGAGAGAGAGAGAGAGAGAGGGGATAAGAGAGAGAGAGAGAGAGAGAGAGAGAGAGACCTATCCAGCCCGCAGCTGTTCCACTCCCAGCCACTCCAGTCTTCCCAGAGACCCCAGGCGCTGTGGAGTGGAGGCAAGCCGTGCTGGGGATGGGGAGGTTGGGCGGCGGGGACAAGGTGACGGTTAGACAGGAGGAATGGGTCCTGGTGTTCTATCGCACAGTAGGGCGACTATGTTAACAATACTGTATGTTTCAAAACAGCTAGAAAAGAGGATTTTGAATGTTTACCACAAAGAAATGATGAATGTGTGGGATGGTGATTATGTTAAATATCCTGATTTGATCATTACACAATGTATGCATGGATTGAGGTATCACACTGCACCCCATAAATACATACAATTACTATATGTCAGTTAAAAATAAAAAAATGTAAATAAATAAATAAAGAGGGGAAACAAAGCAGCAAGCCTTCCTATTGTGCTCTGCCTGAATTTCTGAGCCACAGAATCATGTTTATTATGACAACAAAGTGTCATTTTTAAGCCACTACACTTTGGGGGTAATTTATTATGCAACAATAAATAACCAAGACATCAATGTTTAAAGTTTAATTCCTAATACATATATTCTTAGTTAGCTTCAGGATTAGGTGGCTCCTAAATCTAACTTTAATACCTACCTATTTTAATTTTTTAAAATAGACATAATCAGGCGGCAAGCCCCTTTGAGGGAACATGCGGAACTGTGGAAGCAGACCCGCCTGGTGTTAAATCTCAGCTCACCTACTTATTAACCGTGTAAACCCGAGTGTGCAAAAGTGTGGGGCACGGGCAGGTGCCAGTTCCCACCCTGCTTCATCTCCCACCCCTTCCCTTCTGCATGCCACGGCTGCTGAGAGGCAGGGGGTGTGGACTAGCGAGGATTTTGCAGTGAAAGAGACATGGAATTCAAATCTATGCATTTAAAAAATCACCAATACTCTGTCTCAATTTTCTCAACAGAATTACTGAGAAGATTAAATGAAATAATTTATGTCCATCCCTGGCACAGAATAAGTGTTCTTTGGAAGTTACCATGGCCATCATTATTAGGACTCATGTCCAGCACAGATGTTAATGAGATGACATGATGAGGCTAAACATATGTTTAATCATGCTTTGGGGGAGCAGAAAAGGACATTTCGACCATTTCATGTCTGTTCTGTGGTGCGTTTCTCTTTATCCTAATATGAAAAGAGATTACTACGGGCTCCGGCAGAGCTAGCCCTGTGGAGACTACCATCTCTTTGGAAGCACTGTCCTCCACTGCCTGTAATACAGACATGGCCATGAGTTATCTCCTCTGCGAGTCAACTGTAAAGAGAAAGAGAGAGAAAAAGTAAGCACCCCACTTCCATGAGCTCTTATCTTCCTCCTATTTTTATCTGTTGCGACCACAGTGCCCATTCCTATCTCACCAGCTCAGCTCAATGCTGCAAATGTGTGTTTTTGGTTTTTTGGTTTTTTTTCAGTCAGGGTAGTCAAGGGACTACCCTGTTAGGACACATATCTCTACAGAAAGCTACCTTTCTTCTCCATCAGAGAAAAGGGAATTGAGTCAGGATGGCCAAATACAGACCATGTAGGCTTCTAGAATCTTTGGGGGACAGAGCACCTACTTATTATCAGCGTTTTTGAATAGAGCCAACTGCTATGCTTTTGAAAAGCTTTAGAAATCATGTCATTGGCATAAATAAAGCATCGGACAGAAAATACTTCCTTCTTCTGCATTTTCCAGACTTATGTTGGTACTGAAACGAGGCATGCCCAAATCGCTTTAGGAAGAGTGTGGGGTTTGTCTGAGACATCTTTTGCTCCATTTATTTCAAGGATTTATTTGGAAAATACCTGTCTAAGTGGTTGTCCCCTTCCTCACTTACCATTCTATGCATAACTTAAAGCTATGCTCTTGGTAGAAGAGGAAAACCTCCAGGGAAATTGGAAGACTTTTCTTTAGTCAGAGTACACATTTCCCTGTGACCCTTTGCTAGAACGTTCAGATCCACAAAGGCCCTGCGCGCACGAGCAGAACTACAGCCTTGGAAGGCGAGGCGGGCGCGGGCACGGCGCCCGGCAGATGCGTTCTTAGTAAATGTCAACTCGCTCCCCACCCACCGCGAGCCCGCCCTCCGCGCGGCCCATCTCACTTCCCACTCAGCACGAGGGTGAGAACTCCGGAGTCAGAAAGAGCGGGGTTTGCGTCCCAGACTTACCCCTCTGCGGGCCGTGCGAACGCTGGCAATGTCAGTTCTGCCATCTGCAGAACGAGGAAATTGTAGGAGTAAAACGAAATGATGCCTGCGAAGTTCTCAGCACAGTGTCCGGCTTATGCTGAGTACTCAGTAAACAGTAGTTAAAAGTTATAGGTTAAATATTATTACCTCCATCTGAAAAATTTGGAAACGGAGGTTCAGAAAGATCCAGTAACTCATCCAGGTCACACATACATAGCTGGGAATGGAAGGGGGAGGAGGACAGAACTTCGATCCAAATCCACGTCTCTGTGACTTCAAAACTCTGAGCTGAATCTCCGTTGTGTCTTGGGATCTGCTGTCTGCTGGCGTAGCAGCAAGGCCAAGTGGCCTCTGTTCGCCCAGCTGGAACGGAACGCGCTTCCTACAAGGCAGCAAGAACCCGGGAGTTGGCCTTTGTTTTCGCTTTATTCTGTTCTACTCCCTTTCCGAAGCTGACCTGCTGGAAACTCCATCTTACATTGCTGCTTACTGATGCCATTCCATACCCCGAAGGTAGCATGCTGCAGGATGCTCTATGCTATGCTAAGACTCTTTCTCCTGTCTTCTTAGGGAGTTTAACAAGGCCAGTAAGAAAAAAGAGTTGGCAAACATAAGACAGGAGCAGTCAGACTTCACAGCAGCCCATGCTGCCTTTTGCGTGTCTAATTTACAGGAGTCCTTGACTGGCTGAAGACAAAAGGCTCACCCTGAATAGCCATCTAATGTCTTCGGAAAACAACAATGGGATGAGTTGAAATACACATGAGTCAGAAACATCCGGATTACATTTGCAGGGAATTATCCGGGGATTTAAAAACTGAGAGGAAGAGAGCCTTGGCAACTAGTGCTCTGGGTCTCATAACAAGCTTCCCGACCATTTAGACCCCGGGCCTTGCCTTGCCCAAAGATGTTCCGTTAAGTAGTATCACCTAGACCCAGGTGATAGAGTCGGAATGGTTTACCGTCGCCGGTTCCCACTCACGGCTTCCTCCCTACTGCAGGTCAGCATGCGGCGACGAGAAGAGAACCGTGCTGGACTCGCTCCCGCAGGGGCTTTGAGAGGCAGCCCAGTGTCTCATCAGAGCGCAGGCATACCCGCTCCCTGAAGGCATCTTTTGTTTATCTTGCTGTTTAAAGACAAAATTATCTTGGAACAAATTTTTTCCTATTTTTAGGTATATTGTTGATTGTGAAACTGGAGTCTCCAGTGGTCATTTCATAAACATACCAGAGACTGTCTCAAGAGACAAACGACTCATGTTCTTGCCGTGGGCAGTTTATGGTGAGCTCAAAGGAATCTTGAAGACTCTGATGTCTATGGGGCTGGGATTTCTAGAGGGGACAGGAGGACAGTGTAAAACTAACCTAGGAACCTATGGACTCTGTTGGTGTCCCTCTGGATATTATTTTACTCTCATCTCTCCAGGAAAATTGATTATGGGCTGTAGGAAGGACAAACCTTCTCAACATGTGTGAAGAAACCTACAGATAGGGCTCGGGCTCCGTGGCCTTCCTGCACCCGGTCCTCGCCCCTGGCTGCGGTTCCAGAGGTCTTTGTAGAGGCCCCAGCTGCTAGACCGGCCACCCTGGTCTCACTGGTGAGAGCACAAAGCAGATGGATAAGAAAGACAAAATCAGGTCTCTCCAGCTCCCTAATTCATGTCTGTCTTATAAATGTCTTTAATCTTCGCTTCATTTATGGCATCCTGGCTCAGTCCATTTGTTTCCATGATTCAGGGGAAAGAGCAAGGAGCTTGTCCATCATCTAAGCTCAGGCTTAGCTGCAGCGGCCCCAAAGAAGCCTCAACTCAGTTTCTGCTCTTTGGGGTCCTGGCTCGGGGCCACACTGGTTGTGATCACTTTGTCCTCTGGGCGGGCCCTGCAGGTTCGGACTCTGCTGGAATTTATAGGCAAAACTCCTGCGTGCTGTACACATCCTAGAGCTCATGCTTGGTTCCCCCTCGACTCCACACGCCAGCGTACGCGAGCTGAAGCACAGGAAGACTCGCCCTGGGCAGCTCCGCCCTCACCCGACACCCCAGCACAACGTGCATTAGAAGGAGCACCCGCGTCCGCCAATCCCGAAGTCCTGTCTTTAGCAGTCACCCCGTGTGGCAGCAGCGATCTTCGTGTCGGGATGACCAGGACGCGTTTCAAGGCTACAGCACTCTGTAGACGAGAACTCCAGACTGCGCCACGTCCCGCGTTCGACGCCCACGGCCGGCTGCCTTTTGAGATGAAGCATCTAAGCTTTAAGGCAAGTCTGCGAGTTTGAGCATGACTCCCCCCTTGCCTGCAGCCTAAAGATGACAGCTTTAATCATTAGGAGGATGCATCACTTTTATATCATATTCAACAGTACTTAAATCCAATTACAGCGACGCGGCTCACAGACAGTGCTTTCCCTCAAAGCTGTTTCCACAGCGGAGCGAGCGAGCCAGTCTGTGGCCTCACCGAGAGAGAGAGCAGCCCTGGCCTAGGCTGCACTGCCACTGAATTAGGAAGCCAGGACAAATGCACTTGTGTGGCTGTATCCAACAGCCTTTTCTTGTGCTCAAGAGCCGTACAACCAGGAGCAGGACACCTTACACAATCTCCCTCATGACCTTCAAAACGACAAGGGTGTCCGGCGCACCTGGCCGGGAGTGGCACCGCCTAATGCACTCGCACAGGCAGGGAAGGATTAAAAAACAAAGCACTTTTCTCCTTTTTTCCTGAGCAACTGAGGCAATCCTCCTCATCTTACACAAGAGAAAAAATTAGATATTGGATGGTGGGGGGCAGTACCTTTCTTTTTGGGGGGGTGGGTAGAGCGTAGGCAAGCAATATCTGACCACAGGAGTAGTAAAAGGGACATCAGCTTTCTTATTTTCATTTTTCCACACCTTTGCTGGCATGTAAAAGAAGCAAGAACAAGCTTTATGCTTGTGCATCGCTGTTGTAGTCAGTGGTACCAGTGCCATTTATTTTTTCCTTTTAAAGAGATTTTGAACAATAATAAAATTAGAGAAATACTGGTTTATTGCGTATGATGAGCCTGATTCCACTCCCAAAAAGATCCCCTTTGGGTCCGCGTTTCGCTCCATTGGGGTCCACAGGGCACCTTCTCTTGAACCGGGAAGAGAATTTAGTCAAATGGCCCCTAGTGGCAGACAGAGTTACTGCAGTTTCCTGAAAGCACGCGTTTCCATTATTGGTCCCTGAACTCAATAGATTTCCAGTACAAGTTTACTATGGATAATGAACTTGTTACACAACAAGGAAAACAAACGCACCTGGAATTAGTACACTGCGTTGATTTAGTAATATCACTAGGAGGAGCCCTTGCTTTCTAATAAAAGTTGCAAAGCTGATGGTTGCCAAACTCAAGAATAACTTTGGGTTTTAAAAATATGTATTTAAAAAATAATTTTGAACAGACAATTATCAAAGTAATAATAGTCTTGTCTGTTCCAGAAAGATATCAGGCTCATACAGTAATATGTAAATTATAGAATATGTGAAGGTAAAGTAGAAAAACAAGAAGGATATAAATTGGAGCTCTGAATGAAGTTAATTCTCATATTCTCTCTCTCTCTCCCAACAGATAGCATGTCCTTCTGTTTTAAAAATTTCCCTCTGAGGTTATGGTTTTGCTACTCACACAATGAGTTAGAATGTCAGTAGATTTGCCTCAGAAATGAGGCACACAATTATGAATATTATTCCCCACTGCCGACTTAAAACACTTATTCTTTTAAATATGTAGCAATGATCCTAAGTTTCGTAGTATCCACAAAACCCTATGGCATAGCTTAAATTTAAAAACAAACAAAATGTAACAACCAAAGCCAATATAATCCCTTATTTTGGCTTTATGTTGCAAACATATAAAGAATTCCTGAGCTCATACTTGATGGAAGTCAGGCTAACAAGGAAATGAACTTACTGCTTCACCTCTTATTTCCAGAAATTCACATATTGGGCAAGGGAATAAGCCCAAATTTTTCATTTTTCAAAAATCACAAGAATAACACTCAAATCCAAAATAACAAGAAAGAAAGGACGAAAGTGAAATCACAGGGCTTAAGAAGACTTATGAACCCAAATTCCTAGGTTTTCCACAGTTTTCCTTTTACGCAAGCAAATACATCCTTACCAAATTTTTATCTGGATTTCAGGTTTTTTGATGCAGGATTATGGGCAGGCTTTCTGACTTCTATGACTTTTTTCTCTCAAAAACTTGGATCATTCACAATGACGAGAAGACGGGTTGACTATTCTCTGTCTTTTAAAAAAATTTTCATCTCTTTTCAGAAACTGGCATTTCTGCCATTTTTTATAATATCACAGAGCTCTCTCTCATATCAATGTAAAATGACAAAGCTAAAGTTGTGATTTGTCATTTCTCTTTTTGCACTCCTTGTCTTGTCTCCTCTATATTTCTGTATGTTGGCAGACAGCTTGTCAGATTTGAGTCCAATAGCACATTGTGCTCAGGGGCAAACTCTGCAATCACTAAAGAGTGCAGGAAATGGCTTCTTTTTGGCCGGAGAGAGACCCTAGGACTGTGATCAATCTTCACCCATCTCTTCAGTGAGAGCAGGGGCCACCAATGCCTCAAAGCATTTGGGAAGAGCCAGCTTTCTTTTATTCATTTGCTATGAATAAATGACGGGTTTTGATACAAATATGTTTTTTAGAAGATGGTCAATTTAATTAAATTCGCTGCTCTTGTCCACTTAACAGGATGAAAAAGTGGTGAAAAAACCCACACATGCACAAAACTCAAAATGCAAAGCTGGATCACATGAGATACACGGAAGAGTGTGCACTAGTACTGTATCTAAAAATGCTACCTCTCTGTTAGAATTCAAACTCTCGTGTCTCTCTAAGTCCATCTGAAAGGCAGACAAAATCAATTAGCAACCCTTTCACCCTCTGGCAAAAAAGGAATTTCTGCAAGAATGCCTTCCAGAAGCTATTGGTTGTTTAGTTATTGGCTGTTTGGCTGCGAAGGCTGAGACACAACTTTCGGGCTTCCCTGGGGGCGGGAACTGGCTCCATCCTGTCTCTCCTCTACCTCAGTCGGCTCAGCTCTCCACCCCCGGGGCGAGGACCACTGCATGTCCCTATTTGGGGTCAGCTGTCAGAAGACAGATCTGTTTAATATTTAGCTTTGAAGGAAATTGGCTGAATCAAAGATGAAAGGGATCAGCTCCAAGAAATGGAGAAAAACATAAACAAGCCTCAATTGTTTCAATATTTCCATAGAAAAATAAAAAGATAGAGGCAAGGCAGGTGAGAGAGAGATACGGAAAGAGAGAGAGAGAGAAAGATTCACGGAAAGAGAGAGAAAGGAAGAAAGGAAAGAAAGAAAGAAAAGAAAGAAAGAAAGAAAGAAAGAAAGAAAGAAAGAGAGGAGAGAGAGAGAGAGAGCTCCAAAAGTCCCCAGTACTCACCGTGTTGAGCCTAGGCCAGCCTGGGTACTGACACACCATTCAGAAACCCAAATGACACTCAGCTCTCAATGGCAGTCCCAGAACAGAGCTTCTCAACTTTAATGTGCATATTAAACCACCTGAGAATCTTGTCAAAAATGCAGATTCCGATTCAGTGAGTCCAGAGCAGGAGCAGAACCTGCAATTCTGCATTTCTGCCCAGACCCAGGTACTGCAGATGCGGCGTCACCCAGGGAATTCTCTCGAGCACATGGTCTTTCCCGAGCAGCAAACACACTTAGAGACCACAGCCTGTATATGGCTACCTGTTGTAAAGCCATCCCCATAAACAGGTAAAGAAACAAATTATAAAACTGCATATATAGGGATGATAAAATGGAAAGGAAAAGATTTTGTTTTTTTAACTAAGTTTTGGGGCAATTTTCTATGTGACAATAGATCACAAATACAATGGCTTGGGGCATTTCGAGATATGAGATGAAAAGAGGACTCATGTCACTAGACAATCAGCCTCCTGTCCCAGTGATGACAGAAGTTGAGGACTGTGACCCCAGGAGGGTCACCTGTCCTCCTGGCTCCTTTCCATCCTCCCTGCCACCTCCATGGGCAATAACCTGGCTCTCGTCCCTTCGACATCTTAGTGCCCAGGGAGATTTTATCACCTTTGATCTGCAGTGTTATGTTTTCTGACTGTTGGTTCTGTTATTTCCAGCAGGTCACTTGCCTGGTGAACAACCAGGTGCTGCAATAACAGGAAGAACTAGCATTTGTATCATATCTGACAGCTTTATTTAGTTTCCAAATGTTTATTTGGAAACTTTTTGGTCTATGGAGAGAACTGAGGTCATTAGCTCAGGTCACTCATTAAGGGGAAGGGAGATTTAAAACAGAACCAGGTATTTAGACTCGGAGCCCTGACTTGGAAATGATGGAAATAAATGATTCAAGTCGTGAATCATTTTAATTAAACAGATATTATTGACATTAGCCTGGCTGACATTATAGTTAGAATTTAAAAGTAGTACAACTAATTTTATGTTTTAAAAAACTTATCATTTAGATGGTCACCAATTTAAATCTCCCAACCTTGGATATGTGAAATTAATGCAATTTTGCTACATGTCTAAAGGAATTCTGAATTTATGTTTATGCCCTTTGTCATTTCATTCATCCTTACTCTTTTTCTTGAAATGACACTTATGTAGCACTTATTAAATGTGAGGCCATTTGCTAAGTACTTTATATATCATAACATTTAATTTCCATTAAAATTCTATGAGATGGATATAATTGTTTCCTCTATTTTACATAAAGAGAAACTGAGGCACAAAGTAATTATTTCATCCTCTTATCAGTGATCTATTGCTACATCACAGAGCAGCCCCATTTAGTGGCTTACAACAATTACAACTGTTTATTCTTCTCACTAATCTACAGTTTCGGAACAGATCAATGGGAATGATTTGTCTCTGCTCTGTGTGGTACCAAGTAGGCAGTTCACGTGGCTGCCCAATTGGTCTCCTGGGAGGTCTGCCAGGGCTGTAAACCAGGGACCCCAGCTCCTCTCTCTGTCATCTCTCCCCAGGCTGCTTGGGCTTCCTCAGAGTATGGTGGCCAGATTCCCAGTGAGTGTCCTCAAGGACCAGGTAAACGTGCACAGCACTGTGCTGTGTACTTTTACGACCTAGCCCCTGAGGTTATAGCGTGTTACTTCAGCTATTTTCAATTGGTTGAAGCTGTTACAAAGGCCAGACCAGATTCAAGGGGAGAGAAAATTGTCTCCATCTCTTGATGGGACAGTGGCAAGGTTCTAGAAGATTGTAGAAGAGCATGTAGAATGGCAAGTACCATCGTGGTGATCTTTGGGAAAATACTATCTGCCACACGCTGCTAGTTGAGATAGTGTTTTCACACTCCAGCAATCTCGCTTCAGGGTTTATGCTCCTAAGTGAACCATAATACTGTCTTTCTTCCTCCTTTGATGCTTTTCATGTGAAGAGAAGAGCAGACACTTATTATTTCTCTTGTCCATAGCAGAAGGCTTTCTTATTTAGAATTGTAGAGATTTTGCTCTATGACCGAGATAACAGTCAGAGCTTTCTTCCTATTCAATTTCCCAAATCATCAAACAAAAAATTTTAAAGTTGCCTTTGAAAATAAAACTGTGCGGGACTGTCCTCACACTTCCCTGTTCATCACAATCACCTGAGGAGCCTGTGAAAGTGCAGGTTGCTTCTTTCCTTGCAGAGATTCTAAATCGTAAGATTTGGAGGCAGGGCCCAGAAATCTGCATTTTTCTTCAGCACCCTGAGCTATTATGATGCCGATGTTAAGTACCACACTTTGAGAAATGACTTTGACATTCTTTTTGGCTGGTCAGTGCCTTTAAACACACTTCCTGTTTGGGAGAATTTCCTATCTTCATAGACAGTGCCTTCCACACTTGCTCTTTCTCTCCTGCAAGGAGAATCATGCTTTCTCAGCCTCCCTGGCAGCTCGAACACAGGGGGTGTGATCTAGACTCAGGCGACCAGATGTAGCCCATAAGACTGTATCAGAAGAAAATGTGTTCAGAACCCGTAGTGGAAGCAGATACCTTCAGGGCTCTAGAGACAGCAGTGACAGCACTTCTGGGAGCAGAGGCCAGAACTCAGTATCCAAAAGTCAATTTTCAGTGTCTGTGCTCTTACTGGGGCCACTGTGATTTGGCAGCTGTTCCTGAGGGCATTGCTTCTGAGGCTGATTTTCTGGCCCTTCCAGAGAAACTGTGAGCAGTTAAACATTTTTCTACAAATTCTGTTTAACTTAAACTTACTGCAGAGGGTTTCTATTGTTTACAGCCGAAGCAGTGTGATTGACAGCTGCTCGTATAAAGTATGTCATGCTTTGAGGTTTTCCTTTTCATCACTATCTCTAGCAGATAGCAAAGTCTCTGTCTAATTTATACAATGCTTCTGCTTTGGTGTTGGGTTGATGGCTGGTTGCTCTATATTGGTAAATGTGAAAGTATGTTCAGCTGCATGGATGTTAGTACCTGTGCTGTTTATTTTAGGTGGACATTTCTAGAATATAGGGCTTTCATCTCTTCAGCTGCTTTGAATGGCCCCCAGCACTCCACCATGTGAATGACTCATTTATCATGAAACAAACATCACTGTTACATAAGGACTTCCAAACTCAAGTAAACGCTGGGTTAACAACAGTCATTAGTGTAACAGTCATTGGTGTAACAAACTACACAACAATAAAAATAATTTAGACACCACTGCAGTTTCTCATGATGAAATTTGACCTTTGACTTACATGGTGGTGAAGAAAGGGACAGAAAATGCAGGTAACTAAAGCTCAGGAAACCTCAGTTGTTTTCAAGTAACCAGATTAATCACAGGTCACCAGAGAAAGCTCTGTATGTAGAGAGGCTCGTGTGAGCACGTATGAACCACGGAAAGCCTCGGAGCCTCGCACAGCAAACTGACATTTCAAATGTTGCCAGTGTTGGGACACAGGGCGGGAATTCGTCTAACGGTCTGTTACACGACAGTGGAACGAGTGTTGTTGGACTTAACTTGGGTAAGTTATGGTTAGTTTATCAATGAGTAAAATATAGATAGGTTGAAAATGGGAACAAAAGAAAGAAGCTTTCGCTTCTGAAGTGGCTATCTTTCCGACTGTCGCTCTGAAGTTTCGCTTTCTCTTGGTGTGCATTAGTGCGCCCGCCTGTCCCACAGAGACAGCGAGTCCACATAAAACCACACACACTCCTCCCAGAACCGCAGTAACGCACAGTGGTAGCGTGATAAAACAAACGAGAATCGGTGCAGACAGTAAACATAGGGCGCTGGTTACTAAATCAGTCGGCCAAGTTTGAACCCACTCTTCTGTGATTGGCTGGGTTCACCCCCGGTGCTATGCCGCGCGCTGCCGGCGGGGGCGGTAGAGAGGCCGCGGCCGAGCGAGGGAGGAGAGACCGCTCCGCCCGCTGGAGTCTTTCTCTGGGCTGGTACAGGTTGTTCCAGTGGCGGGCACTCACTCCT
The DNA here is from genome assembly GCA_008086735.1 of Cheirogaleus medius. Taxonomy (NCBI): domain Eukaryota; kingdom Metazoa; phylum Chordata; class Mammalia; order Primates; family Cheirogaleidae; genus Cheirogaleus; species Cheirogaleus medius. Next base: position 21,516,936 of record VBSM01003148.1, on the reverse strand, counting down.
TCCAGTTGGCGGCTTTTCCAGCACTTCCAAACCAGCCTTACTATGGCTCCTTAGCAACGCTGCATGGGACTCTCCTCAAGGCTGAGTTTTAGCTCCAGGGGCCCTTCCTCCAAGCTTCTACATTTTAGCAGTTTCATCCTCTTTGCTCTTCCGGTTTTAGGGATTGGCAGCTGCAACAAAGCAATTGATACCTTAGCATTCCCTTTTTGCCTTTGAAATTCCCCAATACCTGGATGACAGTTCCTTATACTAAATTCTCTCTTCTAAAAAGTTCACGAGGTCCCCACCTCCTGGGTGGGCTCTGAAGACCCCGGCAGGCCTCAGGCTCCTCTGTCCTCAGATCTGTGGACACTGAGATCAGACACTGGCTTGAATCTCAGAACACATTGTCCTAACTAACATACTGGAATTAGAGGCAGGCTTCATGCAGACATGCTTGACACTTTCAATCGACTTAAACTTCCATGAGTTTAAAGGGTTCTGTGCTTGATAGATTATGCTTTTCTCTTTGCAAATTCCTGAGCCAGAAAATCGTAAAATTTTGGATCTTTAAGGGTCTCTAAAGAGTGTCTAATTGAATTTCCTGATGTAGAAGAGAAATGGGATCCCAGATAGATGAGGTTATTTACTCAAATTCATACTGACAATTAGCACTAAGGACAGGAATTGTGTATAGATCTTTCAGCTATACCTTTTATAGAACCTCAGAAAAATGTCTCCGTGAAAGGAGTGACAATTGCATTACCTTTGGGATAATTTGAACAAATCCTCTTGCTGAAGACAGTCATAAAATCTGGGAAAATCATTTTTCAAATCTCCTTGAAGGATCAAAAAGCTAATAAGATAAGATTTAATTAAGCCAAGTGAAGGATAAGACAGAAGCCTTATGGGTCTTAGAGGACAAAAATAAGCATCCCAGGCTCATCAAGCATGAGAGGCCATGGTAAATCCTTTGATCTTTGATTGAGACCCAGAAAGGATGAACATCAGGATAAAAATAAATCAATCATCAAATTGACTTCTACTCAGTTTCAAATAATTGAGTGGCATGGAAAAATCCCAGTTCCTGAAATTGTATTAAGGTGTTTCAAGAATACTAGTATACCAAGGTGCCTGACGAAGAAAAAAATTCTCTGGAGGAAAGGTTCTTATCTAACAGTATCTACAAACAGTTTTTCAAATACAATTTCCAGTACAAAATTAAAATATATCCAGGCACAAAAAAAAGGATAAGACATCATAAATGGAAATGGAAAATAGACATAACAATGTAGGAATTCCAGATGGTAGAATTATCAGATACATTCTTTAAAATAACTATGCTTATTATGTTCAAGGAGGTTATAAAAAAGATTGAAAATTTTGAAAAATAATTGTAAAGTATAAAAATGACATAGAAGATTTGAAAAGGAATCAAATAAAAATTTTAGAATGGCAAAATATAATACCAAAATTATGAGGTCAATGAATAGTATAACAGCAGTTTAGACACAGCTGAAGAAAGCATCAGTGAAACGGAAGATAAATCAGAAGAAAATGTATAGAAACACAAAGAATTAAAAGGATAGAAAATACAGAAGTGAGGACAAGAAAGAAAATAATCCCCAAAAGAAGGTTAGAGATGCAGGAAGAAATGAAAAATGACATGGAAATAAGTAGGTTAATCTAAAGTAAAACTGACTGTACCTGGGTCAGGTTTGGGGGAAGGAAGAAATGAGGAGATGTATGTCAAAAGATACAAAGTAGCAAATATGTAGAATGAACAAGTTAAAAGATCTAATATATAACATGAGGATTATATTTAAAGATAGTGTATTCAGGATTTTTGCAAAATGAGTAGATTATAGCTGTTCCTGTCATGTGAGTAGGTGGGTGGGAATAGGTGACTATGTGAAATGATAGATATGTTAATTTGCTCATTAGAGTAACCACTTTACTATATATAGAGTATATATGTGTATCTTATAGCATCATGTTGTACACCTTCATATGCACATTAAGATTTATTTTTTTTTTAATTGACTGTACAACACAATACTGTTAAAGTTTGGTAGTGTTTGAAATATGTATAGAATTACAATTCCCACGCCCTTCTCCCTTCCAAAAAAAGAAAAAAAGGGAAAGAAAATTATATCTGAAACATGGCTCAATCAGATATTCCCTCAGGTTGTCTTCTATAACTTTCCTTTTTCATCTGCCAGTGACTCTTTAGCAGAGTTTGAGATTAGGTTCCAGAAAATCTGGAAAATACACAAAAAACCAAAAAATAGAAGTGAGATCTTTCTTGCTCCCTAGGAATTGTAAAAAGGAGTTACTATTATTAAGGGCTTACTGTATTCCAGGCACTGTTGTAAGTGCTTTATAGATATTTAGATATAGATGTAAATATATAGATATTTAATTTATTTAATTCTCCTAACACTTTACTGAGGAAGGCTTTATTTTTACAGTTTGTTTTATAGATGAGGAAACTGAGGCAAATAAAGGTTTAGTAAATTACCAAAGTAACACAGCTAGGGTGGGAGTGAGGACTAGAGTTTGAGGCACCTTGAACTGATCCTTCTTAAAAATCCCCTTACAACTTCTCCACTCACAATTCCTCACATACAATATCCTTAAAAGTCTCTGCCACCTCAGGCTATATAGATCACTGTCCCCACTGGAAAAGGCTCTTGTCTGGGTTGTGAGGGAAGTTGGATTCAGACTCACTCTAGTTTGCACATCAGGCACTCTGAGTAGATGGCTAGCACTGGGTAGCTGGAGGCTGCCAGCATCCATCTAGTTGGTAGTTATCAGGGTGAGGGCAGAAAATGAATCCCAAAGGCATCTGAGAACAGTGCTCGTGCTCAGAGTACCATTTCGCTTAGGCTAGATCCTGCCTTGGCAGTCGAAAGGAGTCATTGCATCCTCTCTTCATCGGATGATGAAAGCAGAGAGAGAGACTAAGCTTCCCTATGTTTTTGTGGCAGAAAATGAGGTCTCCTAACTTTGACTTTACAGAGCCCCTCCCTGGAGTTAACTCCGCTGGCCTTTCCTTGGAGACAGGACCTGAGGTACTTGCCAGTTTTGCATTTCAGTGTCCTGGAGAGTAACATGTGCCCATCTGTGATAATACCCGATGTCTTAGCCTGTTTTGTGTCAATTTAATGGAATGCCTGGGGCTGGGGAATTTATAAAGAGAAGAGGTTTATTTGGCTCATGATTCTGGTGGCTGGAAAATTCAAGATTGAGCAGCTGCCTCTGGTGAGGATCTCAGGCTGCTCTAACTCATGACGGAAAGCAGAAAAAGCACAGGAGTGTGCAAAGAGATCACATGGCAAGGGAGAAGGCAAGAGAGAGAAACCGAGGCAGCCAGGCTCTTAAACAGCATGCACTCTTGGGAACTAATCCATTCTTTCCAGAGCGGGAAGTTGCTTGCCCTTGCGGGAAGGCATTAATCTGTTCATCAGGGATCTTCCCCCCTCCCCGACTCAGACACCCCCCATTAGCCCCACTCCAAACCTTCCACACTGAAGATGGAATCTCAGCGTGAGTGCTGGTGGGGACACCACATCCAAACCACAGCGCCTTGTATCTGAATGGAATTGCACTTTGTTGCAAATTGGATGAAAGGAGGAAAGAATAAGACATAAAATGTGACCATTTGGTGGGAGCCCCTTCCTTACCTCCATCTTCTCATTTGGTTGCTTTATACGCTTGTGGTTCTTGCTGGAAGACACTCAGTTGCTGTCACGGTCCTCACCACCCAGGAACTCCCCGGTTCCCTCAGGGAGGATCTGCCCTGCCAGGGTGAGACCAGCCCCTCTATTTCAGCCTCAGCGTTCCCACAAAATCCTGTTGCCTCAAAGAGATAGGGGAGGTCTTCAGACTGAGGGACACTGCTGAAAATTTGTAATTTTGTGGGATATTTTAAAATGCATGTTATTAAGAATGAACATCTAGAAAGCTCTTTCTCCAGATAGCTTCATGGCTAGAGCCCACCTCTCTGTTGGGTCTTGGTCCAAATGCCTGCCCCAGCAGCCCTATTCCTGCTGAAAGTTATAAGTCCCCGCCACCCCAGCACTCTCTACGCCTCATCCTGCATAGAACGTATCCCTGTACGGCACACACAATACCATACTTGACTATTTCTTTATTCCTGTCTCCTGCTCCCATGAAGAAAGGATTTTTATTTTGCAGTCATATTTTCATGGCACAGAATAGTGCCTGGGACTTCAAAGACACTCAGTAACTAATGAATGATTGTATAACACTCAGAAATTAACCCAATATTTTTCTCATGCATGCACAAATACACACACATACTTGGAAGTGCAAGGAGCTTTGTACCCTAGTATAATTTGGACTTTGTGCACACGTAGATATGTTTTAGTCCCAGAGAAGCTGAAACACTGAGGGTTATACTTATAACTGTGGTCTAGGCTCATCGCATCCTAATGGGAGCAAGTTTGCACCTTTCACCGAGGCCCCGATGTCTGGGGATGAAATACATTCATCCTCTCTTGTTCATCCATCCAACAGTCTGCTTTGCCCTCCCTGACTCAGTCCCTGGTCTCTCACCCTGCTGATGAAGGCACTGATTCAGACTTACAGGGAGACCCGGAGAAGCTGGGCGCAGCAGCAGAGGGGAAGGCCAGCTCTCAGTGCTGGAGGTGTGACCAGGGCTGAGTGTGCAGGCCGTTCAGGGGTGCAGGAAGGGCTGCCACCGAGCCAGTAACGCAGCATGGTGCCGGACTTTGGTCCAAATGCCCTGCACATTAGTCTGACTACGATACAAGCAGAGGCTTTGAGGATCCAATTCCATATTCATAGATCAGTTTTGTTTATAAGGCAGCTCACAGTTCGACAAGAGTCATTCTTCCCCCCAGAGAGGCGTGTTGGGCACAAACAACCAAGTCTGGCGGCACGAGCCTCCCAGGGCAATAAATGTCTGAAATACAAACAGATGACAGCAGCAAAAATGACACTTTCTTTTGGGAAAGGGCCAGATAGCAAGAGGACAATTTCAGAACTGGCCCGTTATCCGCTGTGCCCAATTTTGAACCCACAAATACATCACTTCTCGGTTGTTGCTATGCTTTTTCCTTCAAAACTCTACCTAGCAGGGACAAACATGAGTTCTCTTTCCGGAAGGAATCCTCCAGTTCCAGATGCAGCTCTTAAGGGGGTGCCACTCTCCTCTCCGTCAGACGTCTTCCCACTAACCCTAGAAACCCACAGCGAGTCCTCAGACTGCGGCAAACGTGTTCGCTCCACCACGCTGGCGCCCGGGCACCTGGGGGCCCCTTCCCGAAACATCCCCCCAGGCCACAGAAACGGGGCCGTTCTGGCGACTCAGGGGCCCCACTGTGTCTGGGGTTTATGGTTCAATAAGCAGGAGTGACTCACTGACATAAGAAGGTAGCTCAGATCCGACCGGGGTGCAATCGATATGGATATTTTTGGCTTCTCTTCATGCTTCAGCAAATACTCCGGATGCCGCTGTCTTCCTCTTTGTTCGCCCTTATTGTCTTGACAACCTCACAATGGAACTGCATACACTTCAGATCCAATCGCAGTCTAACAAGCCACCTCCCGCCCAGCCGCAGGAAAGTGTATCCGCTCGCGTGGAAGGCCTGTCTGTTACGCTCAGGGAGAGGGGAAGAGGGTGGGGAAAATGCCATTTTGTTTTATTATCTCCATTCGCTCCTGTTTCTCCAGCCACCCTCGGGCAATCTCAGCTGCAATCTGGCTTCAGAGCTACTTAAGCCAGGCTCCCTTTCTTCGTGGTGGTGACACAGTGCTGATAGCTTTGCCCCGGTTGGTGGCCGTCAAACACTGGAGGGGATGTGGCATCTCTCACCTAGGCCAGGTGACTCTGCAGCTGAAGATTTACTTGGAATCAGTAAATCTGACTAGGGGGGGTGAGGGTTGGCAAGGGCAATATATGTAACCTTAACAATATTTGTACGCCCATAATATGATGAAATAAAAAGAAAAAAAAAGATTTACTTGGAATCAGACCTTCACCTTTGTGTTCTCTGTCCTCTGCTTTTGTCTGTGGCTTTCTTTTTCCATGCACAGAGAGAGATAAACAGAGAGAGGGAGGGAGAGGAAATATTTTTAAAGTACTGAAAGACCAGGCGCAGTGGCTCATGCCTGTAATCACAAAAGTTTGGGAGGCTGAGGTGGGAGGATTGCTTGAGCTCAGGAGTTCAAGAACCACCTGGGCAACATAGTGAGACCCTGTGTCTGCAAAAAATAGAAAAATTAGCCGGGCATGGTGGCGCATGCCTGTAGTCCCAGCTATTCGGGAGGCTGAGGGAGGAGGATTGCTTGAGCCCAGGAGTTTGAGGTTGCTGTGAGCTAGGCTGACACCAGGGCACTCTAGCCTTGGCAACAGAGTGAGACTCTGTCTCAAAAATAAGTAAGTAAATAAATAAGTAAAAATATTGCAAACTATTTAATTGCATGCTCAATGTTTTTTCTCTTCCCCCCTTTCTTTTGCACTATGTCTGTCCCCCTGCTGTAGTTCTGCTCCCACCTGGGTCTGTGTCACCCCAAGTGCAGTGACTGTCCTGTGCCTGGCCAGTCTCCACTCCTGTGGTGGCCTCTGACCTCCAGCTCCCCAGTGTCGCTCAGTCTCCTACCTGCAGAGCTGGGAACTTCTCTTCAGCATCTATCACATTCTCCCTCTTAATTTTGTGATTCTGTGTGCACTTGCCCCTCTCCTGCTCTGAACCGCCCCCTTCCTGAGGAACAGACAGGATTTTACTAGTCTTCAAAGCTCCGAGTACCTAGCAACATGCCTGGCTCCCTTCGTGGTTGTGTTGAATGACTGGACGGATACCCGCAATGAAACCTTTCTATTCTCCCTTCCTCTAGCTGTTCCTGGTGCTCTGTAGCATCCTCCCCGGAGAGCAACAGGGAGAACAAGGGGGTGGGATCTGTGCTCGTTTAGCATAAACGCTCCAGCACCTCTGGTTAAACATTATTGCACCAGATTTCCGTACCTGCTGCTTCCTCAGCGGGAAGGTCAGTGCTGAGCCCCAAGGGGAGTGGCATTTAGAGGACTTTCGGGGCAGGGACTGATTGTGGGGCCACCTGGCTTCTCGACTTGCTACATACATGGCCCTCAGTTTTCCATTTGTAAAATAGGAACCAAAGTGCCTACCTGGCAAAATAGGCATGAGGATTAGAACTGAAATATGTAAAGCACGTCGCAGGGTTCTTGGCACAAAGTTGGCCCTTAATAATTCAAATATATTTTGACTTTAATTCTTCGTGCTGTCTCCTCCCTCGTCACCCGGCAGTGACCGCGCTGCCGATGCCACAGCAAAGATGAGAGGGAGGGGCAGCCGCACGACACCCAGTGGCCTCTTTTTTTTTTTTTTTTTTTACCACAAACATAATAAGAAGTGCTGACTATTCCAAAAATTTAGGAGTATTCTAACTCTTCAAATCTAGGCTTGAAGTTGCATTTCAAAACCACCAGATAGAGTCATCTATGGAAGGGTTTTGTGGCAACATTTTCGGCCATCAAAAATCTTGCAGAAGCATGAGGTGCTCCGAGGCAGAAGAGAGAAGATGTGGCTCCTAGACTGAGGAGTTTACGGCGCACCACCAAAATGTCTTCTCACTGTCTGAAAGATTAGGATCCAGCTCAGGCACTTGCTCTCAATGTCTCCCTTTCTTTCTGGAGGGTTCCATGATCGTGGGTCGGCACCTGGGCCAGGGCTTCTTTTTCCCTTGGGCAGGCTTCTCATAGACAATCAGACCACCGGGCTTCCATCGTACAAGACAGGGCAGGACCAACAACCCTCCCCCACCTCTCAGCAGAGAGCAGGTACATGATCAGCTCTCGGCACGGCAGGGAAATAAAGAGGAAAGAGAAAAGGATAGGAAACAGCAATAAGGGGGGGATCAATGTGATGTCTTTGCTCAAGCACTTACTCAGCACCTGCTATGCGGCAGCCACTTCTGGAGGGAGGCCCAAGAGAGGTGCAGGAAAAACCAAGAGAGGTTGGCATCAAAAAAGCCAAGGAAAGAAAGTCCGTGAAGAAGAAAGGGCCACTAGTTACTCTGAATGCCGGTGAGAACGACAGTCACATAAGACCAAAGTGGCCACTGGGTTTGACGGTAAGACAGTCACTGCTATTCTCGGGGACGAGTTCCGATGGAATGGTGCAGCAGAAACAAAACTGTGACGGGACAAGGAGCAGAGAGGAACACAGGATGAAGGGACGTGTGCTCATTGGCTTTTCAGGTGGGAGACACTGAACATATTCAAATGCAGGTGGGAAAGACTCATGTGCATGGGAGGGGCCGGAAGTCCAGCCGGAGGATAAAAGGTTCCTGGGGGTCTTGAGGAGTGGAAGGGTGGGGTTGGTGTCATCGGGAAGAAGGGCACACGTCCCACTGGGACCTGGGGGAGGGAACAGGAGAGGTGGAAGGTGGGGACATTTACATGTGGGAGAGATGGAGTGGATGGGGGGTCCTGCCCATTGGCTTTTGTCTTCGAAATTACAAGGAAGCAAGTTGGTTGGTGAGAGTGTTGGGAGAGGTGGTGAGAAGACATCTTATACTGGGAAGGAAGGAAGCTGGCAAATGCTGAGCTGAGAAACGTGGAAGCATTGCAAGCCTGGCTGGTGCTGGAGACCACGACATACCATTGTGCGACTTCTTCCAGCAGCATCCATTGGTTGAGGGTAGCATTTATCCCACCGTGGAGGTGTGGAGAAGGTAGGTGGACTTGTTCCAGGTTGGCATTTTATTGAGTAAATGTGGCCTAAGCACAAGAGCAGTGACGCAGACATTTCACAGAAGAACTGCAGGCAGAGGCAGGGCGGAAAAGTTCTCACGATAGCGTGCAGCACTGGTCCCTGATAACCTGACCCCAAGTTGCTGCCCCAGAAGTAGAAAGTTTTCTGGAAAATCTACCCAGCAATCAGGACACTGCTTAGGTTTCCTACCAATCTTTTCCTACCTTCCCAGGAAAATTCCCACCAGGACGCAGCATTTGGGGTGGGAGACTGTGGTCCCCACAAACGCCATGAGGGAAAGCTTAGGTCCTCTTCAGCCTGTTCAGTGCCAAGTTCAGACCCTAAGTAAACCAATTTCACTCTAGGGCTAAACCCACCGTGGCACCAGGGAACCACAGAGTGACCTGTTACTAAAACATTTTTCCATCAAAACACATTTTCCACTTAAACTACTCAATCCCATGGAGGCTTAATTTTTTTCTTTTTTCTTTTTTTTAAGCTGTTGGAAATATGCCATTAACTTGGAAGAGAACCGCCATTACAACCTTTAAGACTTCCTTGACTTAGGGAAGGCAGAGGGGATTAGCGCAGCCGAAACGGCAGGTAGCGCATAAAGACCGTCCTGGACTTTGATAATTAGTGCTTCTGTGATGTGTGAACGAGGCCCTACAGATGGGGCTGCACTCCAGCCTCGGTTTTTGATCTCTGTCAGTAATGAGATGCCGGCAGCCCCTACTTCAAAGCTTTGACTGATACAGATAATCTCCTGAAAGGCCCCCAGAATTTCAAGTGATCTCTCAGACTAAAGGACAGAGGATTACAGAGACAACAGAATAGATGATAGAAGAGGCATTGCTTGTTTGATATTTGCTCTTTGATTTCTTTTAAGTGTCCCCGTTTTCGGTTTCCAAAGGGGCAGTCTGTAGCATCCACACCCTGACACCAAAGATGAGCGTTGTCAGACTGCTACTGTCTGGGTGCTGGACGGACCAGGGGACCTCTATAAATTTTTATCTTTCCGTTTTTTGTATTCCGACTGTCTGTAAAAACACTGCCACTCTGGATCCGGTGACGAATGTGGTGCAAGGTAACAGTATCCAGGCTGCCGTGGAGACGGCCCTTTCATGACAAATCCGCAGCCGCTCAGAGATTACACTCGGATTCTTCTGAGCTTTAATCTCCTTTCTCAAACAGTTGTGCACTCAAGGGGGTGGGGAGACAAAAGGCCACAGGCTAAGAAACATGTTATAAAACAGCATGAACATGAGTTCCTTGTACCCAATTATGCTTTGAGTTAAAAGCATATAATTTTCGAGGCATGTTGGACCAGGAAACATATCTGCAGTATTTTCTGTTGGACAACCTCACACTCTGGAAGCAAAACAGCAGAGTAAGGTCATTCTCCATGACCTGGTCTTTTGTTATCCTCAGGCATGAAAAAAAAAATAGTAACATTTCAGTGCTCCAAGAAAACACATGAGATCCAAAGGTTAGAGGCAACCATGAATTAATCAGCTTAAAGAAAGACATAAATACTTTATATCCCCTTAATAGGCACATCATTTACTCTAACGGATTTCTCGGAGTTAGAATGTCAAGAAAGCCCTGCGATAGGGCGTCTTCTTTTCTGAGGATGTGAAGTGTGTTAGTCTTTATCCAGCCAGGGGCCTAGCTGGTGCATAGCTGTGTTCCCAGATCAATAAGTTCGTTGGCTGGCTGATGGATGTGACCGTGACAGCGTATGATTGAAGTGCTCCCAAGTGACAAAGAAGCATCCAGGTGCCCAAGTCCTTGCTTTACCCAGCAGATGGAAGCTGCGGTCTTAGCCACAGCCACAGTGTCCGGTATTCACAGAGGTTTTGTAACCTGACTGATCCAACGTTGCTGGCCTGGCAGAGATTGCTAACAACACCAACATCCGCTTCCTGAGCCCACAGCTAGACTGTACTCCTGGTCCCCTGCATTTAGGCAGGGCCGCATGGCTTGTTCTCCCCAGTGGAAAGTGAGCAAAAGCGGACATGCAGGTCACTCCTGAATGGAGGCAGCTTAAAAGCAAGCAGGTTAGAACCTCTCAAGAATGAAGGAGTTGCACACGTACCGGGATGAATCTGACGCCCAGGCCAGGCTAATGCTCCAGACGTGGAAGGAGGAGGAAATGTGTGCCATTTGCCTTGTCTCAGTGGCAGGACTTGCGGACCTGGTCACAGAGCCAGAAGGAGCTGTGCCCACTGTGTCCTCATCCCCAGCAGCTGGCCTTGGAGGAAGGCCCGACACATCGGCTCAGGCCTCTACTGAGTCCCGCCTCCTTCTCTGGCATCATAAACTATTTAAACCCTGTCCCACGACATGCCTCCCTCCTTGTCTTCCGAGATGTTGAGCTCACTTGTGGCCCTCAGCCACAGCACTTCGGAGCCATGGCTAAAGTGACAGGCACACTCTTGACAGTGGAGTGATCTATGCAGTTGGTCCACTGCGGTCTAAACGGCATTTCAAAACCATCTTAGGACATCGCCAGGCAGGATATGGGAAGAGAGACATCCTTGCTGTTGGACACAATGACAAGACTGCACAGGTCTCCACGGGTGCCATGGCACGGAGAACTCTTGGGCTTGATTTTAAATTGAGAAAAGAACAAGACTTTAACAAGTTTGGAATAGGTTGCTAAATTGCCTTGTGCTATTACAACAGTAATATAAAAGGAGAACTAGGTTTTTGTTCTGCCTGCTCTTTTTCTCTCCTCTCTTGTCCCTTCCGCGCCCCACACCTCTCTGACCAGCAAAGCCCATTGATACTACATTCCAGAGAGCCACAAGAAACGTGGCTCCACTGCGCATCACACGGTTTCACGAGCAGCTAGCAAGCTGGACAGCCCTGGGACGGCAATGGTGGCTCTCTGGAACTCTCCATGCATCTGTCAGGAGGAGGGTAGAGATGTTGGACTTGGACCCTCTCTGAGCCTTTTCATTCCTCAGGCTCTGTGATTTTGTGGGAGTTAAGATCCATTTCCAAGCAAATTCTGTTTACCTGGCAGGTGCCCTACCTTCCCCAGGCACTGGACTTCCACACAAAGACCCCACACTCACACCTGCGCAGGGGAAGTGGAGTCTCTGGAAGGAGGAACATGTTGCATCCGCTGACACCAATGATACTTGATGCTCACAGGTGAGAAGGACACGGCTCATTAAAATCTTTAGATAATTCAGTCACACAATCTTCTGAATTTCTTTCTCCTCTACTCTCCATTACTCACGGGGGCCCTGAGGGCGAAATGAATTCGCACACGCAGAGCAATGTGAGCAGGGTCAGGGACACGCTAAGTACTACATAGGCGTTTGCTAGTAATGCTACCGTTGGGTGCATTGTAGATGACGTAAAAAAATTCTGGATAACTAGTCCTGGGAAAGCTAAGAGTAGGTTATAATTAGTCATGAAACACTTACCCCTGGTTATGCTTGTGAAGGGATGCTCGCTGGGAAACTTAGGGAAGATGTAAAGATAGTCTAGCATCTTCCCACTCCCCTGCAGTACCTCACCCAGGAACTCTGTGACCCCAGATACCTTCTCATGCCAATTACACAATAACATCCCTCACCCAGCTAACTTCTGCTAGTTCCTAAAATCAGCTTGAATAAACTCACCCTCAAGGTTTGCATGACTGCAGATGAAAAGGGCTGCCCCTTTCATGGGCTGGGGTTGCAGTTTCTTCGAAACTTGTCTAGTGGAGTCACTATTCAGTGTGGAATCAAATCTCACAAATCTCGCTACTTAATCATACGAGAAATAAATATTTACAGTGCCTAGTATATGTCAGGTCCTGTTTATCCCACTGGAGATGGGATAATAGGCAAGAAGGACCATCCTGGAATTTACATTTTGTAGGTGAGATGGACAATAAACAAGTGAACAAATAAATCAATATAATGTTAGCTAGTCATTTAGGATCTTACACCCAGCTCTCTTTCCAGCAGCCCCTCAGGCTAGAGGACGTGGTCTTGAGTTGCTATGGATAATGCATGTGGAAATATTTGAATCTTCAGAGCCTGGGTGTTCGAAGCAGTGGCCAGGCAAAGCTGGTAAACGAGATACTCTCGGATGCATCCTAAACAGCTCGTCTTCTGATTTCCTTTGACCTTGACCTTGCAGGCCACTGGTCCTGTGCCAAGCTCCAAGCAATACCAGATTCCTGTTGCAGCCTATGAAATATTTACACTGACATTTCAAATATATACATTATTTACTTTAGATTCTATAAAATATTCACATGTCATGCTAAATATACACACTATTTCTATTGCTCTGTGTCCTGCCTGCTGCAAGTCAGGGAGCCTGGTTGGAATGTTCTCAAAATCTCCAGGAAGGATCGGTGCCAAGGGTGAGGCAGGGTGGGCACACCAGGAGACAGAAGCTGCACCTATCTGCCACCCAGGGAAGGTGCTCCCCAGGAAGAAGCAGGACATCGAAGATGTGTCTAAGAGAAATTAATCCTGCACTTTGTCCTCCATATTTTCCCTCTATATTTAGTTCCTGGTTCAAAACAAGCACCAAGACTGACGCCACTCTGAGTTCCAACTGATGGAAACTCTTATTCACCTCTGATGTCAGAGATACCAGTCAGATGGGTCCATCCAATCAAATAGTGGGGCAAGGAGCCCAAAGACATTTTGTGGGGTGCATTGACGGTCCACAAAATGGTTTAGAAGATTCTGCCCAGGTAGCTGCCATACCCCGTGCAGCTCACCCTTAGGAGGGGCCACCACACCCAGTGTTCATCACTCTCCACAGGGGAATTTTGATTCCTCTGAAATCTTCTTTCTTTGGGAGTTACATTAATTATAACACTGGAATGTGTATCCCTGCACAAAATGCCTCTCAACCAGATCTTACATCTCCTTTTTTGCTTTCTAGCAATCCAAGGGCCTGTAGGACCACACTGTCTCCAAGACTTTGCTAATTTCCCTTATCCCTTTAAAACTCTCCCAACTGGAACATTGATGGTTGTCTGCCAGGTTGATATCAGCTGCATTTCTCTCTGCATTGTGTCTTCTCTTCGAGGGCAAGATCTGCTTCTCCTCCAAGCCTGTTGCTTTCTCTGGGGTCCAGAAACATGATCTTGGCTTAGAAACTGCTTTACGATGGATGGAATGATGGTAGCCAAAGGTGGACCCTGGGCAGTCAGGGCATTAATGTATTATTTCAGAATCAGTAACACTCCACACTTCACAACCCCTTGCCACAGATGTCTAGATGAGCCTGGGACAAAGAAGAAAAGGTTTCACCTTGTGGATGTCACTGTTTCAATTTTTCTCTGCTGCATCCATGTTATGCTATTAGGAAAACACCAATGGAAGCCTCATCATGGTGAACTCAAGTCAGGATTTCTATGGTTTTTATAACTTAGCAACAGCCGCAGCCAGCTTTTCCTGCAAAGATATGTGCCAATAATCTTGGCACAGAGAAAGGGAACCCAGTCAGGACCCAAGCCCTCTGGATTCACTGTGTGCCTCACAACAGAGGCTTGCCACAACATGCGACCCCTTGTTGACCTTTCACCCTTCTGCTATTGCCCTTTTGTCCTTCCTGCTCACCAGTTCAAGGCACCATCTTGACGCTGGGCCTTCACCAGACACCAAACGTGCTGACACCTTGATTGAGACTTCCCTAGTCCTCACAAGCTAAACCTCCCAGCCTCCTCAACTGTGAGCAATAAATCTATGCTGTTTGTAAATTACCCGGTCTAGGGTATTTTGTTATAGCAGCATGAAGGGACTAAGACAGTGTGTTAGTCCATTTTGTGTTGCTATAAGGGAAATACCTGAGGCTGGGTGATTTACAGAGAAGAGGCTTATTTGGCTCATGGTTCTGCAGACTGTACAAGCCTGCCAGCAGCATTTGCTTCTAATGAGGGCTTCATGGAGTTTCCAATCAATGCAGAAGGCGAAGAGAGAGCAGGTGTGTCACAAGGTGAGAGCTGGAGCAAGAGAGGGAGGAGAGGTGCCAGGCTCCTTTAAGCAACCAGCTCTCAGATGAACTAATAAAATAAGAACCCAATCTGCGCCCATGACCCAAACACTGCCCACCAGGCCCCACCTCCAACACTGGGGATCAAATTTCAGCATGAGATTTGGAGGGGTCAATATCCAAACCATATCAGACAGCATGTCTGTTTTTTCCATTACCAATGTGTAAGTTCCTTTATGAAACATAAAGACTATATATTTATTAGTTGTCTTACTGTTGTGGAAAGACTCCTCTATTATAGAAATCAGAGAATCCACCTAATGTCTTAGACTCTTCTGGCTGCTATTTAAAAAAAGACCATGAACTGGGTGGCTTATGAACAACAGAAATTTATTTCTCACAGTTCTTGAGGCTGGGAAGTCCAAGATCAAGGAGAGGCAGTTGGTATCTGGCAAGGGCCGGCTTTCTGGCACACAGATGGCACCTTCTTGCTGTATCTACACTTGGTAGGAGTGGCAAGCTAGCTCTGGGATCTCTTCTATAGGGCATTAATCCCATTCATGAGAACCCCACCATGTAGTCTAATCACCTCTCAAAGGTTCCACTTTGGGGATTAGGAATTCAACATATGAATTCAACATATGAACACACACATTCAGACCATAGCACAGAACCTTGGCATTTTCTCCCCCACAAGGCAGATGTGCAGAGGCCTGGGAAGCGGGAAACTCTCTTTCCCTGATGCCAGCCATCCCCGCACAGGTGACCCATCATGGCAGCCTGCTGAGCTGTGATTGCCTAACCCAGATCGGCCCAGGTGTGGGCCAGGAGCAGCCTGCGGTGCCCTCTCTGTCTCTCCTCCCATCCCCCAACCAGCTCTCCTCAACCTGACCTTTGCCCCCAGGTAACCCAATCCCCTCTGTCCCTGTGACCTAGCCAGGTACTGACTCACCCTGTTAAGCTAGGTGTGAAGTTGAGGTGTTACTACACTCTCTGAGAACTGACCTTTGTATAGGAAACTCCGAAAGACTGAAACACTGAAGACTCATGAGAATTAACAGTGGTGACCTTCCACGGGAGGACATATCTGGGGGGCAGATGGTCCTGCCACGCACCCCACCTAGGCTGTGTCCTGGGAGGCCAGGTGCCCGGTCCTGAGAATGCCCTCATCGATGTGTCAATTGGAAAGCAGAGCTTGACGGCCCCCACCCGGCCCCTGGGCCCTTGCCAGGGCCTTCCGTTTGCTGGCGAGTGGCACCTTCGCTAGTCCCAGAGGCTGTCTGCCTTCAGTGTGGGGGTGGGAGGTGATGGGGTCTGAGGCTTTTAGGTTGGGGCTGAGCTTGGAGAAAGGAAAGAATAAAAGAAACAGATGCTGTCAAAATAGTTTATTGGCTTGATTCATTAGGTCCAGCAGCTGCCACAAAGAAAACAGATTCCTAGAGAACTGCGAGGCAGACAGCGGCTCTTTCAAGGGAGCCCGATGGAAGCAAAGATAAGGCTTTGCTTTTAAGGTATCATGCTTGCCTTGACTAGGACACCTTTTCACAACAGCTGTGTGTGTGTGTGTGTGTGTGTGTGTCTGCAGGGAAGGAGCAGGGATTCCACAATGCCAGGAACCCCAGCACACAATGCCACGGTTGTTGCGTGTCCCTCTTTTCCTGAAGTCACACCACCAAGCACTCGGCCAGGGATTGCGATTAAACAGAGCGTTTCTGTGTCAGCCTCATTCGTACTCAGCAACTGAATTCCGGAGATAAGGGTCTGAATAAGGGTCCAAAGCACACAGCACAGAGCTTCTGGAAACTGCCCAGACCCCCCTCCCCAG
>VBSM01003148.1:21452898-21484317 GCA_008086735.1 Cheirogaleus medius | reverse complement strand
GGGCTCAGGTGACATGCCAAGTATGAAGCTACCCCAGCTCTGAAGGGACGGTTGTCACTGGCAACAGTAACCTTCGAAGGGGCCTGCACCGCGGCAGGTAGGTGTGTGACAGCTCCCCCTTCACAGCCCGCCGCCACGCTGGGACCCCTGGACTCGAGTGCCACAGTCCCCCTGAGTGCTGGGACATGAAACAAGAAAGGTGACCGAATAGCAACGCATCTTGGGTCTTTTGCTCTCTCGGCAACATCAAGCACCTGCTGGGAAGGCATTCGTGTGAACCCATCTTCATTATCTGACAGACAAAATCAGATGCCAAGGCCTCAGACCGAGCTCTCGGGAATCCCGGCCCAGGCCGATCGCTCAGCTTCTGTTCCCAGCTGTTCCCAGCTCTCTCCTTCCCCAGCTCCACAGTCTCCAGCCGCTTGGCCTGAATAACGCCGAATACGCTGGCTTTTCAAAACGCCCGGAAGATGGATACACACTCACGCATATAGTGATGTGAAATTTATTTTTAACTGAAGCTCAGAATTAAAGTATCTTCTGCACTAGATTAATATATATTAATGACAGGTCATAGATTCTGATGCTCTGACCCTATTATCATAGCCCTTTTCCTTCCATAATTAGAGACTTTTTGGAGCCAAAGAGTAAAAACAGTAGGAGTCACTGAGAGATGGAGAAGGAATGTAGCTCAGGAGGAGTGATAAGAAACATATCTTGGGGGCGGAGGAGGCGACTTCTGCAAGAGAGGCTGGTTGCCAGGGCCCAGCATCACGGGCTGGGCAGGGCAGGTCCCAGAAGGTCTTCTCTGAACATCTTGGAGACTTCAGGAGCAGAGATGTTTCTGGGTTCCTTTGTGCTCCACACCGTCATTTCTATATGTATTTTTTTTTTGCAACAGATGGGCCATTCTCATATAGATGCTAAGTTCTCTATCCAGCTCCTTATTTTCAGGGCATTAGGCAGATTAAAAAGGAATTTTATGCAGAAATTGCTCTTCATATATTCAGAATCCTGCCTCATAGATGCAATTGGATGTGTCTCATTTTCCTGTGATCTGTAGGCAAAACTGCTCACTGTTTCCTAAGCAGGACAAAAGAGGTGGGGGCGGGGATCTTACCGCAAACGAAGAAACCAGCCCACAACCTTTTTGGGCTCCTAGTCGGCTTGTCACAACTCAATCCCATTTTCCTGAATGGCTTGTTTAACTTTCAGAGAGTATCAGATGTACTGAAGTGTAAATAATATTTGCACAAGAGCGAGATTATTAAGTTGCCAACTAAAGAGGCATTTTAAAGATACCTCATTACCCTGTTCAAATTCCCCTCGCATTAGAGTGCTTGGAAACCTCTTCATATTAAGTAGTCATTTTCAAACAACACACATTGTTTAGCAGGACATGTGCAATTCCAACTTGACATTTAGCACTTAGAGGAGTTTAGAGACTCCAGACAGCCTTATCAGCTCACAGACAGGGGCACTAAAAGGCAGGTGGGCTGCTTTTGCCTGGAAACCACAGGCTAGAGCTCAGGATGAACGTGGGCTCCAGTTAAGTGCTTAAAGTATTAAGCGAATCTGAAAACAAAGCGCGCCATTAGCCACATGGTGCTGGCTCCTGATGGCCTGCAGTGTGTACTTGGGGCTTGGTCTTTGTCAAAAGTTTTTTTTAAAAGAGAGAGGGTGAAATGACATACTTATAACCCTCTGCAGGCTGCAGGAGAATAAGAAAAGCCTATTAATAAGTCCGGGCCAATGAGCATTTCTGAACATCTAACTTTCCCCCTTAAATACAATTAGCTGCAAGAGGCTACCAGACGGGGAACAAACCCAGATCTAATGTGAAGAAATTGCTGGCGTGTACTTGCTAGAGAATCAGAAAGTGCAAATAAAAAGGCACTAGACAGTAAGTGGCTTTCTTTTTTTCTAATTTAAAACTATAGAAGCCAGACTTTGATCTCATAAGAATAAGGGATGGAAATTAAATTATATTTTTCTCCAATTAACTTAGACAATTAGTAAGACGGACGGAAAAATGCTCTTCTGTTAGTAAGACACAGTGCTTTGCAAGGCGCTTGGTGCCCACTGTTTGAATTTGAGCCCCGTGAGAGCCCTGGGACCTGGGAACAACTGTCCATTTTACAGATCAGATCAGGAAATAGTCTCAAGTTCAATGTCCTACCCGTCTGCACACTCTCTACATGCTCAATTTCAAACTTGCTTTTTTGGGTTGGGCTAGTGAGAGGTAGAACGGGAGTTAAAACACAGGCTACCTTGTAGAATTGCAAACATTCAAAAACAAAGCAAATCAAAACAAATGCCCCAACCATTCCGTGGAGATGCCCTTTTTCTTGTAAACCAAGAGTGTGGGTCCCCCAGCCGGTGCCACCTAACACCCAGGAAAGAGGGTCACTCTTTGTGCCTGTGTCCCCAAGGTTCTGGGGTCAGAGAACATTCACTTAATTGCGTGGGGCCTTGGGCAGATGGCATTGACCCTCGGTTCCCTCCCTGAGAAGCAGAGACAGAACCTGACATTTAGCATCTTCATGAAGACGAGTTACGGCAATGGTGAAAAATGCCTGGTATATACTTAATATTAATATTAATGCTTAATAAGAAATGGTCTTTCCTCATTTCCAGGGTGGGGATTCCCTCAGGACAAGCTACTTATGCCTCCTTGTCCTTGGCTGACCTTGATTCTAGGAAAGAGAGACCCTAAAAGGCACAGCATGATTTCCTTGTGCCCCCGACCCTGTCATTAAAGCAAACTCCCTCTCTTATTTGGATGGGGCACTTTGTGACCTGTCATTCCACACGGCCCGCATTCTAACTGGGGGCTTCACCACGCCGGGCCCTACTCGGTGTGGGTTCCAGCCCCGCAGGGCGTAGACACAGTGCCCTGGTCTCCCTGTAACACTACACAAGGCCTGTCCGGAAAGTGTCCGGCCATGTACTATGTTCTCGTTATATTAACAATGGCTGTATGTCTCCCCCAAAGAGACAGTAGGATTTCACTCCCACGTCTATCCCTATATCCCAAATAATCATATTTATATAAATGTGTCATACTAAGTTTCACCCTTGTTGGCAAGCCAACACATGTTCACCTTAGAAATCAGTCCACCTGGTGTCCCCTGCCGGTGCTCCTGTCAGGGCACACCGCTAGAAAGGCGCCCATGCACCTGCCCCGGGTTCCCCGTTAATCCAGCAAGTATTTGCTGGTCCGCTATGAACGTATGCAGCAGGTGCTCTGCTGGAGCTGGGATAACACTGTGGACAAGACCGTGTCTGCACTTCCATTTTCACAGGGCTTGCTCGCACTGCAGAACAGGAAGCAAAAGGACAAATGAGGTAATTACTCTGATCTGTATGAGGAAAAAATATGGTAGAGAGAGGGGGATTGACGTGGCGTCTAGTTAAGATTCCACGAGCAGTAAATGCGAGTCTGGGGAAAGGACGCCAACCTGAGCTCTAAGAACACCCAGCACAATCCCCCTTTCAAGCCAAGACTGAGCTTAGGGCATGTTCTGAACAATTGGCTTTGGACATCCAGAAAGGATTTTGCTATTATTTCAACTTTTTGCGCGCACACACACACACACACACCCCTTTAAATACCCAAACACTGTTTCTCCTTTAAGTCATGAACTGATGTTTCTCTGAAATGATATTTTATAATGTAACACAAATGTCAGTTGGAGCCCAGGACTGCTGAACATCACATCTTTCCAAAAAACCATTTCTGAAAAACATAAATCATCTCTTTGGCTTTCATTATGGATGTTAACATGGCAAGAGTTCATTCTTCACCTCACGCTCAATAATTCTCAGCAGCCTCTTCACTGCCTTACATTTGCTATAATCTAGGCAGGTTTTAGGGACTCCAAAAAGCCCCATACATGATTGAAGAACTCCTCACCTGCTTAGAAATGATTTATCAAGTGGATATAGCTCAGTGGTAGAGCCCTTGACTGCAGGCATGATTGGTCAAGGATGTCCCAGAATGAGTGGGCCATGGGAGCAGAGCCCTGGCAGGGGACCCAGAAGGAAACCCTTCACAAGCTGTTTTCCCACATGGGGCTCCGTGTGGCTAGACTGGCTGGTGGTGGGGAGGGGGTGTCACAGGATCACAGATAAGACCAAAGAGTCAAATCCTACAAGCAGGAGTTTCACCAGGAGCCATGCTGAGGTTAGGCAGATATTTTTCTATCAAGATAGTCAATGAAGGAAGGTGCCAATAAAAATCACATTACCAGGGCATCGTTCCCACCGCTATTAGTGCATTTATTCCATGGAAATTGTCTCCTTTGGGGTGATCATGCACACACTCTGACATGATGGTGGCCATACCTGCATATGAAATAGTATCGCTCTGTACGTGTCCTTTGAAAAGACAAGCCAAATTTGTAGAAAGCCCTTGTGTAAGAAGAAACTGATATCTTTGGGAGTTTTCGAAATTATTTGACTTTTCCACAGGGAAAAGAGACGCTTGTCTTCTGTGCTTTGACGTCGAAGGAAAGGAAAAGATACAGCTAATTTTGTTGCAATATTAGATTATCCGGGGATTGTTTATTTTCCATTGCTTCTCTGACAAGTCAGAAAAGATCTGGAATCCTGGTTCTCATTGAGTATGTCCGTCCCTGTGAACGGTGTCTTTGCAGAAGTTTGCATGAGAAGTGGTCGGTGTATTTTGCCCTAAATGGAATTACGACATTCCAAACAAGGATTGAGATCTTTCCCAGAACTGTTTCTCAGTATTCAGTGTCACCATTCAGTATTCATGTGACGTAATCAATGACCTGGGCATCGGATTTGGTCTTCAGCTCTCCCGGGCCTTAAAATACCAATTCCAGCTCTGGCAACACACAGAGCCGGGTTTTAATAAGCTTGTTCTTGTGCCATTTCTGTGACTGAAATCGAGTTTGACATTCAAAACAAAGTAAGTCACCAGAACTCGTTCAGAACAAGTAAGGCCGTTCAGAGCTGAACCAGGGCTCCTGTCCTACAAAGGGCAGACGGGTTTTTAGGTCTCTTTTTTCAGACAACACACTCATCTTGGGGTAATTAGAACACGGTTTATTTGGCTGGAGGTGGCACGGCACTGGTCACCCTTCCAACATAAAACCCTGGCTCCGGGGAGGCCGGGCACAGGGAACTTGACACGGTGGCCCTTCCACTCGGGTCACTGCCAAAACCTCACAGGCGCGTCCCTCATGTGTGCGGCAAGCTCCTCGCCACCAGGAGCTTCTCGTGGCTACGGAGCTGTGTGGCGGCAGGGGTGTAACCCAAGACAGGGTCACCCGGGGAGTTGAGAGACCATGGAGTTGTGAAGGCAGAGGAGCGGGGTTCTCCTTCTCCAGCTCTCCGCGTCCTCCTCTGTAAATTCTACATAGTAAAAACACTTGCCTCGTGGGGATGTTGTGATCATTAGATCAGATATCATAAAACCTACTTTCCTTCCCCTCTCCTTCTTTCCCTCCTTCCTTCCTTTCTTCCTTTCTCCATTTGGAAAAAGGTATTTTGCAAGGTGTTTGTTTTTTTTTTTTTTTAATTTAGCTTCTAGGGCTAGAAAACAGACGAATCCCTTAGAAGCTATAGTGAGGTAACGTCTCTGTGTTAGATATGTGCGTGTTTCACACCTTGCTTAGGTTTCTTGCTTACTCCTCTCAGTGCTCCTGCAGTCGGGGTATTGCAGTCATCGCATTTTACAGGTGGGAACACTGAGGTTCGAGGAAGTTCAGCGATTTGCCGAAAGTCCTAACCCTTGATCACTGCTGGATCTGAGATGTGAAGCCAGCTTTGCCCCCTTTCCAAGTCTTTCTATAGGACCAAATTTCAACTGGTAAAAGTAGATTGTATGATACATTCTAATCAGAATCTAAAAGAGAAACGAAGTCGAATTGTGTAGATCAGTGTTATCAAACACAGCCGTGTCTGAGAGAAATATGAGGGGCTCACTAAAAGGAAGCCCCCTCCCCCATAACAGAGCCCTGGAAATTTCAACTCTGCATTTTTAAAGCAAAGGGGGCCTAGGAATCTGCATTTCAACAAGTACCCAGAGGGTTTAGGTGAACTCTAGTTCACAATTTAAGAAACATGAGTTGGAGGCACTATTTGCTACTATCTCCTCTCCTCCTACCTCCAAGGCGCAAAAACAGTGCACACCCTAACAACGGCTGGCCCCTGGGAACAGCGCTAGCGAGAAGGAGGGCAAAGCCCGGTGCTGTGCTTTTCAAACATCTTGACCCTCCTGGCTCACAGGTGCTGCTGGGTGTCGGGGGCATCTCTGCCCTGCTGCAGCCATCGTGCTTGGGAAGCAATTTCCACGGCACAATTTCGTAAAGTTGTAAATATTAACACACAAGCCGCACCCAGTAACGAAGTGATGAACGGAAGAAAATGACTAGACTTTCTTGAAACTTATAGATCATTGGATTTTTCTTTTCTTCCAGGAAATGTTCAGAAGAGCCTTGATTCACTTGAACTCTAGAAGCTCTGACCGTGAACACCACTTACATTCCCATCACCAGGATGTCTGGACACACGCTAACTTCACCTCGGAATCAGTGATGTCATGGGACGAACCTGCAGGTGCGGCTTCTGCTGGTTTGCCTGTACTCCCCAGCAACAGCTCTAGAACATTCTCTCAGAAAGAATCTGCTTTAAAACCAGGTGCTAATGGCCCATTTCTTCCCAGACTTCAGGCTCCTAGGACAGTGACTCTCGACTTCCAGCTGCATCTGAATCCACTGGGATCCTGTTCACAGACTGCCAGCACCGGCCTTCCACGCTGACACTCCGTAAGAGCTGGGGCCCCAGCACTTCCATTTCCCACAAGTTTGCTGCGATGTGGAAGCTGCTGGTCTGGGAACACTTTGAAAAACCGTTGTCTCAGGCATTCATCCTGCTCCAAGATCAAGACCTTGGGACCTTCACGGCCATGAGGAAATACAAGCCCTTTGCCTCAGTTGTACCTGGAGGAGAAAAGACTCACCAGTTAACGTCTGCTAATTGAGTGCCATGAAAGTCGCCATGGTCATGGTCATGTTTCTAAGTGCGCTTGGATGAGAGTATTTTTAGAAAATAAAAATGTGAATAAATGGAAGGAAATTACGTTCCTAAAGGAGCCCATTTGTGTCACATGCTGTCTGTCACTCCAGACATCCTGCTGACCCACCACCAGGGGACTTGTTTTCGTTCCGTGTCTGGTTGCCACAACCACCAGGCAACCACCAGGCAAGGACTGTACCTCTAATCCAGACACCAGGAGCCTCGGTTCACAGGACAATGCACATTTTGGAATCTAGGTCTTGAAGGGCTTCTCCATGTGTCTGTTATCTAACATGTAATAGAACTTTAAAATAAAACAAAACCTTTTACCGGACTTTGATAAATCTTTCAGTGTTTCCTGAGTATACAGTTAGGCTAATGGGTCTACAAAATTGAGAGACCTCTTTGCTTGTCTGGACTCTAGAACTTCTCACAAAGGGTGGTGTGAACTTCCTCAGTGCCTCTGGCTGGTTAGTTGTTTTTAAAATCTGGGATAGATATAACAGGGTTTGAAGATTTAAAAATTCTAGATTAAAAAAAAGTCACTGCTCCCTACCCCAAGAATGAACAGTGGGGAGCTCGCCTGTCCCTGAGCATATAAGCATTATCTGCCACTGCTAGTTTTGCACTTAAAGACGTAGTGTGAATACCAGGCTTAGGCTATGACCAGACAGTCTATAGGAAGGTGATCATTTCAAAATTTGGGGTCAGATCTGGGAAATGCCATGAGGTGACCACAGGTGGAGCAGGTGACTCTACTTGAAAACAGCATCGAGAGGCCACATCTCCTACACACTTGTAGCTGCTGGGGCCAGATTCAGAAGCTGGAAGATGAACAAAGTAGGGGGTTAGCATTTTGTCTCATGAAGTAAAAGTTATTCCCATTGCAGGCAGAAAACTCAGGAACGTCACACATTTAGGAAAATATCCTCTTTCTTCATCTGCAAACAGCCTGCATTGTCCCTTAGAAGTCATATTTGTCCTCACAGTGAGTGTCCATGCGTGTGTGCTTGTGCCAATAGCTTAACGATTAGAGCTTGCTCTGTTTGCAAGTGACAGAAACCGTTCTGCTCCACTGAAGCTGGATTAAGACAGAAAAGAGGAGTTAAATGTCTTAATTCATGTTACTTTATAACTCAGAAGCAATCTGGGTTCCAGTTTGGCTTGCTTCAGGGCTCAAATAAAGTCATTAGCTGAAGTTTCTATCTCCCCATTGGTTGGCCCCACCTTTGCTAGTGGAAGTGCCAGGTGACCCTCTGTGACGGCAGCACTGCAGGGCCACCTCTGGGCCCGCCTCTGCCCGGACAGCCTGGGCTGCCGGTAAGCAGAGGTGGAGTCCACAGTGAAAACTCGATTTATCGCTGGAGGAAGAGAAGTAAAGAATAGCTGCTGTGAATGGTAACAACGGGTGGATGACCAGAAAGAATGAGATGGGAAAACCTCAAAGGGGACCGATTCCATTCCTCCAGTGTTACTGTGGACTGAAATTTTCAGCCTCTGGCAAATATGAGTTATTTTGTCTTAAGATTTTGCTGCCGGTTGTTGGGAACTGGATAGGATGTGAAGGCCACACTTCATGCCATTACCTTCACAGAGTTAGACTCAGCTAAGCGAATTTCCTCCTGCCTTTCCTATCTTATGCAGTTGAGATAAACTTCCTTGTTTCCTTAATATTATTTTCTTAAGAAATTCGTGTTATTATTCCTTGATTACAGCCCCAGTCATGAGATCCTACTATTTACTTAGCCTTGTGACCTTAATTAAGTCATTGAAACTTTCTGAATGTCAGATTACTTCCCTGTAAAATGAAAGCGTTGGTTAAATGATCCGAAAGTCTCCTTTTAAATAAATAAATACAGTGGGAATCTCAGCCTTAGCCTAAATTGTGTCCACTCTTGGGATTCAAACATGACCAGCCATGTCTGGGAAACTAGGAAAACAAGGCTTGGAGAATCCTAAGGGAAAAAGAAGTCAGATAGAATCAACCACAATCATGATCTCGTTCACCTGGGTCTCCTCTCAGCCTTCGTCTTCCAGCGATTCCTCTGAAACCCTCCATAAATGGCAAGAGCTCTACATAAAACTCGAAAGACACGTTCCATAAAATTGCTGTAAAAATGCATAACTCAAAAGGGGAAGGGAGGCTTTCTTTCCTCTCTCTCACCATAGCACATCAGGCAGCGTCAGCATATGGAAGGCTCTAGAACATCTACTCCAACCAAATAGGCAAAGGAACAAACAAAATCCCCCTCATTGGAAACTTACTGGCAGCCTCCGCCAACCAACTTTTCAAAAGCTTAAGATCTGAACTTTTGGTTAAAGATAGTGGATTAAAAATATACGACTATATGTATACCATGGAGTACTATTCAGCTTTAAGAAACAATGGTTATACAGCACCTCTTGTATTTTCCTGGATACAGCTGGAACCCATTCTACTAAGTGAAGTATCTCAAGAATGGAAAAACAAGCACCACATATACTCACCAGCAAATTGGTTTCACTGATCAACACCTAAGTGGACATACAGAAATAACATCTATCGGGTATGGGGACAGGGTGGGGGGAGGTGATGAGTATTTACATACATAATCAGTGCGATGCCCACGGGCTTGAAGCTCCAACCCGAGGGGGGCAAGGTAAGGGCAATATACGTAACCTTAACATTTGTACCCCTATAATATGCTAAAATAAAAATATATATATACGACTAATTCTGTCCCTTCCTAAAATGCCACTCACCTGACAGAAGGGACTTTTCCGAAGGCCACTAGGTTGAAAGAATGGACAAGGAGATGATAGCTGCTGAAATTGGCAAGCCCAAAGTTAAATAATGACTAGTGGCTGATTTAGAAGATCAGAAAACACTGAACCGCAAGCCACTGCAGAGGAAAAACAAAGACAACCGTCTTGGCACTGAGGAAGCCCCCACCAACGGCTCCCATGATGGTGGCACCAGGTGCCTCTGGAAGTGGGGGTGAAGGTGACACTGAACAAAGATTCAGTAAAAGTGGCTAGAGCATGCCTTCCTCCCATGCGGCTGAGTAACTGTCTTCTTGTCTACCCTGGCAGAGTGGTGGAGGTTCAGTCTCTGCATGGGTAAAAGTTGAAGGGACATCAACCCAGTGGAGAGCTGGAGTATCCTGCTCAATGTTGACAGCCCCAGCCACCTTCTCTCCTTCAATCCCAGAAGGCACAGACTCCCCCATCCGAATAGGAGAATAGGATCTAACCAGATCAAAAGAAAAGACTTATTGATGCTGACATCCAGCCAGACCCTCCACGGCGAAGCCCACAGAGACAGGCCTCTCCTACATGCACAGAGCATCCCAGCAGCTTTTTAACCTTCAGGCTTAAATGGGAGCAGAAAACCTAGGATCATTAGACAACTGAGCCCAGCCTATTCAATACACAAAGTGTATATTGTAGATTCGTTTGTAAACATTTGTTTTCTCTTCCCTGCAGCAAATTATAAACTCCAAGAAAGCAGAAAGCAGCATTCCCCGACGTATATTTTGGTAGCGCAGAGCTGCTTAATGATAGGTGTTTGATACATGCTCGCACATAGTCATGAAAGAGTAAACGAGGGAGTGAATGAATAATGGCTGAAATCTGAAAGAAAATAAACTAATTTGGGTGTACTTGCCTGCTTCCAGAAATATTTAGAGGAGAGAGTACTTTGCAAGGTGGATCGGAGGTCCTGCGTGAGCAGGTGGGGGCAAAAACATAAATTCAGCAATATCGATGCTAATGAGACAATTTACACATTATACATAGGCTAGTGAGTGTTGGTAACATTTGGATGACTGAAATAGCATTTTTTATTTATTGAATGTTTTCTACATGTTAGGTTCTTGGCAAAGCACTTTATATTCATTCTCTTAATTAAACCTTAGTATAGTCCTATGAACATATTATTTCCATTTTATAGATGAGGAAACCGCAGTTCAGAAAGATTAATTAATTTTTGCAAGTTAACTCACTAATCAGTGAAAAGGCTGGAATTCAAACACCTGTCGTCTGACTCCTAAACCCAATCTGCCTCCCCAACCCCACCCTTTATTTAATATAATGTCATCATCCTCCCACTACTCAAGTGGTCTCTGGAAACATGATTTTTGTTTAGCATTCTTGTTCAACCTGTGAGTATACCACAATTTATTTAAATAGATTACTAGCGTTATGCAGTTAGCGATTCCATTTTTTTCAAACGCTACAAATAATGCTACGCAGAACATCCTGGCACATAACAATTTAGAATGCTTCTCTAATTATTTCCTTAGGATAAAATCCTAGAAATGTTCTTGCTTCAAAGACTGGGAACTTATATAGGGCTTTGACAGGTACCTTTCTAACGCTCCAGGGGACACTGTAAACATGTTCCCAGCAGCCGTGTCCAGCACGCCCATTTCATCGTACTCTCACCAACACCAGGAATTATGACCTTTTCAGTCTTTGACAGTCTGAGATGTAAAAAATGGTCTCACTCTTTCATTTGCATTCCATTGATTGAAAATGAGGTTAAATGCATTAAATATATATTTATTGGATCTTTCTTTCTTTCTTTCTTTCTTTTTTTGAGAATGGCTGGCACATCCTTTGCCCATTTGTTATTTGGGTTGTTTATCTTATCCTTGCTAATTTGTGTTGATTCTACATATAAAATAACACCCTTTGCTCGTATGAAAAAGAAAATGTTATATCCCCTCATTTCCCACTTATCCCTTTAACTCTAACAATCTCTGCTTTACATATCTCTTTTCCTAAAAATGGTGGAATTCATTCTCCTTTTGTTTGAATGAAAACAAAAGTGTTGAGCTTGAGAAGAAGCATTTTATCAATGAGAGGACAGTGTGGGCTTCCTGGGACCTGGAGTGGGGACGTGGCTAAAGGAGTGACATTAAAAGGTCACAGGTCCATCTCTGCTGGAAAGACAGAGAAGACATCGGAACGTGGTCACTGTAGCAGGTGGATAGGGCAATAGAGGAAGAACTAAAAGGCTGTCAAATAGCCACGAAGAATGTTCTAAAAAGCTTTATATCTACCTGGCAAGAAAACTAAGGCAATGAGTTAAAACATAGTGTCCCAAGGAAAAAGAAATTGGGACATTATAGTTTTCTTAACTTCTTAAAAATTTTTGACTGATAT
The DNA here is from genome assembly GCA_008086735.1 of Cheirogaleus medius. Taxonomy (NCBI): domain Eukaryota; kingdom Metazoa; phylum Chordata; class Mammalia; order Primates; family Cheirogaleidae; genus Cheirogaleus; species Cheirogaleus medius. The sequence goes on along the minus strand of VBSM01003148.1, from coordinate 21,472,122 downwards.
AGAAGCAGTTTCTTTAAAAGGATCTTAAACAGGGAGCTTCGTCCCTCTGTGGGCTCCCTGCACGGTGTGGTCAGTTTAGAAATTTATACGTGCAACCTTGCGGCAGAAACAAACAAAGCCAGGCCCCATGCACGCCCCCTCTGATGCCAAGTAGCTTGGTGGCCCCCTTGAGGGTCCAGGTTCTTCACTGCAAAATTCACTTGAGTCAATTCATCTCAGCTACCCTGAAGGTGTTGTTTTGTTTCGTTTTCTTTTAACTTAAGATTTTGTAAAGAAAGCACAAAAATTATTAATAGCTTAGAATAACTGAACCATGTATAGAATGAACTATGTACCATTTACTAAGTAACCACAGATAATAGAAAGGTGTAGCAGCATACTTGTTAACTATAAACCTTTGCAGAATGCTCAGGGAAGGCTTGGACCGTGTTCTTTTCCTCCGTCAACATCCCAATATTTCCTTCATCCACGTATCTGCCTTTTGTGTCCATCCCACACTGGTCTTTCTTCTCTCCTGATGAATTCCCCACCTTAATGTCCTTTACTTTTATCGCAGAGGAGATGTTAATTGCATAGAATTCTTAATTTCCCATGATCAAAATTTAGTTTTAAAATTCAAGCATGTTATTTATCTCAGTATCCATTGATTTGGCCAATAATCTTTGTATTTGCTTCTAAAGTGCTGAAATTCTGCAGATTCCTTTTATTCCAAAGCAAAGGCGGTCTACCTTCTTTTAAAAATGCAGCCTTCCTTGTACCACATAATGAAAAGAGATTTTAGAATCTTCCTGAGTTTGGGAGGGAAGACTTCACATTTTGGTCTAATCGTCTCCCTATTCATTACGTAGAAGTTATTTAGTTGGGTATTTCCCAAGCCCGACTACTAGATGTTCTCTCTGCTGACTCTGGCAGGTGGGGGCAAAGGCAATTTGCTGTCTGTTCACTGGGTTTTATTTTTCAACCTTTCGAGCTCCACTCTGTGGTAGCTACATATACGGCTTTATAGAGCAAGTAATCTTTGTTTACCTTGGCTTGCAGATTCCTAACTTACCAAGGTGATAAGAGCACAAGATTCATTGTATAAAACCTCAATTCTGCAAACAAAGGAATATGTAAGTGTGCATAGGCGTCTGAGTGCTTTAGGTGGCATAGTAGGAGGGTTAACGTGACTCTGATGCGAGCTCTCAGATGTTCTCCCCACTCGGACGAAAGAGGAGAATGGAGTTCAGGGTCAGAAATGCAAGTGAGGAATCAGGCACTGCGCAGATCTGTGGAGTCTGAACAGAAGTGACAAGCAGGAGGACGGTGGTGGGCGGGCACAGTGGGCACAGTTACTAAGCACTTCCGGAAGAATGGAGTGTCACGTTGCCCAATATTGTATGGACCTGATCAGTTGTTTTATCATGTTCCCATAAACTGTTTTAGATTCAGACTACAAGAAAAAGTGGGAAAAGATTTTAATAAAATAAATCAATGGGAAAATTAGATTTGCTTCAGCCTAAAATCAGTTTACAGCTGTGAGTGGATGTGGAGGGTGTGTTTGCTCCATAGAGTGAGAGCACCCTTGACCTGGACTCCAGCTGACATCAGAGATTTCAGAGGTGCCGAGTTGTAGAAAATCTAAGGCAGGGCAGATTTTAATCCACTTGTATCTTTTTTAGTGATCCACTTTTATTTATTACTGACTTTGCCATTGAGACCTGTGCTCTCGGCTCCCTCCCCAACATGCAGTCCCCATTTCCCTCTTGCTAAGGGAACGTCTATTTTGCTCACCTTCTTCAGAATAGGCAGGTCCTTCAGGGGAGGCTGAGAACTTCCTCAGCCCCCAGGGCGAACTTGACTGATGTCAGTGAATCAAAGTGTTCTCAATCCCCTCGAAAGGGAACTATTTCCAAACAGTGATGAGACGCCTGCTGAAAAGCACGTGAGGATAGATTTCAGCAAGACGCTCTTGGGGGTGCCTATAACCCCTGAACCAGGGAACCAACTTGCAACCGTGGACTGCCAAGCCTAGGAACTCGGATGACACATTCAGGATGCAGGAAGAGTGAGGGTGCCCGAGTCCTTGATACAGTGTTGAGACGTCCAGACTTGGGGTCACGCGAGCAGAGAGACATCTTTATATTAAAGACACTTTTCATTAGATTTCTCTTGCTTTCAGCTGCAAGCTGCTTCCGCTACAGGTAGCATTTAATTTAGACCCTATCCATGGATAGATCTTTCAACTATTTTATTATATGTTCATTTCGTGGCAGAAAAATTATTCAAATGTATCCTATAACATGCGATTTTTCAGTGATCTAATAAAGAACAACAGAAAACGTAGCTCAGTGCCTGTCTCCACCGGCATTTAGTCAATTTCAGAAGAGTAGAGTTTATTCTCTTTTGCATGTTGAGTCCAAAATTTAAATTTCGATTTCATGTTCAACCCTGAAGTTATTAGCACATTTCATGTTCAGCCCTGAAGTTATTAGCACACTGTGACTGATCAGTGCTAATTGGGCTTAATCAGCTTATTAAAAAATATTAGTGAGATATTTACAACATCTGATATAATCATCATATGTTTTAAGAGCTCATGAGTGAGATTTCCTTATTGGCCAAAGGTACTTTCAGGTAAAATTTATTCCATCACCTTTCTACAAGCAACCAATAAATTTCCATATTATTAAACTGACCCATATGAAATGGTCGATTTTATAGGTTAAAACCTGTTGAAGACCTTCAATTTCATATGATTCAACCTATAAAATCTGGAACTCACCCACTCTTCATATCATTATATACCACTCTGAAGAGTCTGAAGCATAAAGACCAGGCCTTGATAAAACTGATCATTTCTATGCCATTAACCAACAGAGTTTTAAAAGGTGATGTCAACAAATAACTAGTAAAGCTCATTTGATTAAATTTTTATGAAAGCCAGTACTCCTGTTGTTAGGCAGATAATGAGGGATTCCAGGTCTCCTAGGGAGGAAAGTGGGTGCTGTGGCCCCCGTCTTGGTCCTGCCCCACTCTAATCTCCCGAGTGACTGCCATACCTGGGGAGGAGGGAACACCCTTCGGATCCGCCCATCAACTTAGCGGTGCCAGCTGCAAAGAATGCAGAGGACAATGCCTGGCGAGCAGCCCAGGCACCACAGAGTCTGGAGCTGGGCCTAGCGCAACCCACATGCATAGTAATGCAGCTCCCACTGTCCAATCAAAGTGGTTCCTCGGTGACGTCTGAGCCACTAGGGAGGCCCCAATCCAGGCACCAAAAAACAAGGCTCAGACTGTCACCAAGTCCCTTTTGTGGTCCTTCCTTTTGCTCTCCCTTTGCTGCGACAACGGGTCCAGTCGTCATCTGTGGCGTATGTATCACGCTCTGTAAACCTGTATCTTGCTCTTGCCCCATAATCCTGTATTTATCTCCCAACAAACCTCATTTTCATGCTTGTCTTACTTTGGTGCATCTGGTCATTCTTCAGCCATAAGCGCACCAAGAACCAACATTTCAGACTGAAACCTGCCACTGTGGGTTTTTTTCTGGCATTGTGCTGGATTTGTCAATATGAAAGCTACATTTTTTGTTTACATTTGTTGTTTCAAAAGCTATATAAACTTCAGTAAACTTCAAAACACCTCCTGTTGCATATGTCACGTTTTGCAATGTGATAATTCTTTCTCCTATTTGTCCAATTGACCATATCATAAGTAAAATGAAGTAATATCTCCAATCGTCATTCTCTTAAACAGCTGAATTAAGATTATCTCAGCCTTTGAATAGATTCCTTAAATGTGTTCTTTGCCCATTCTCAGATTATCCTCTTAACTATTTTCAGATAAGGATATTAACTATCTTTTCATTAGAGATTGAATAAAATGTAATAATCTTTTCCCAGATGGTAGGTTTCTCTCTCACCTGCCCGGGTGCAATTTATGTGTTGTTTTAGGAGCATTTAAATGATCAGACTTAAATTTAGCTTGCAGAAAGATCTTTGAAGCTGTACTCCAATAGATGACAAGCTCTGTGAGGTTAGCTCCTGAACGAGCTCAAGAAATTTTACCCCAAAATATGACTCCTCATGTAAAGAATATTTTGAATTAAAAACCATTCAAGATCAAAAAAGCCCTGGAAGGGGCTGTTCCTCTATCTGCACAACCAGGACTGGCACCATCAAAAGATCAAAGGGGACTTGACTTCCCTTCCTCTCCCTATTATCTCAATATATTGCCAAATACAGCCAGACAGTGGCCCAAATCATTTAAAACGTAATACCTGTCTCTTAGGTTAATTTACAAGTCAATCTGTTTCCCCCATCCATTTCCTCCCTAACAGCCACTTATTGCCCCTGAACAGAATTACCTGTACTCCTCATTCCTTGATCCTAAAAGGCATGTATAAAAATATCTGAACTTCATTGGGATATTGGGTAATCACCTTGTGATTCTGCCCATGTGCATGGTAAATAAACCTTTCTCTTATTAACCTGCCTTAATTGTGAGTTGATCTTTCTGCAAACTTTCAGGGAAAAGGGTAAGATTCCCCACACCTGAACGCTCCTGAAACTGTTCTGTTCATAGTTGTGCCTGTAGAACCTAGCAAGGGGCCAGAGTGTAGATAGTCAATAAATATTTACTAAAAATCCAAGAAATAATGAAACTTCTCTAGAGTTCTGCATTAAAATCACTATTCAGATCAACCCATCTTCTTCATATTAAGGTGAACCATATGAAATTGCTGTCCTTGTAGATCAAGAATAGGATATTGGCCATGTCATATGGTTCAACCTAATAACACATGGAGGCTCAGAAAGCTAAAGGTCATAAGTTGAAAGCTGGAATTGGGAGACACGCTCTTCCCACATAGCCTGTTTACCAAGGAAGGACAGGTCCAGCTGTTGCCGTGGCAGCGTCATGGTTGGTAATCTGCGTGCTATTGTCATGTGCGTGGTAGCATGCAATATGTGACTACAAGACGTCAATTGTCTGACACCCCTATGAACAGGCTGCCTGACTGTCGTGAGGTGTCAGACCCACCGCCTTCGCTCAGCCTGGCTCGGGGCCATGTGCTGCCACCACCTGAGCCTGGAGAACATGCTGGCAGAGCCAGCGTCTGGCTGTGAAATGTTGTCTGAAGCTTCCTCACTGACCTGTCTGTCTAGATCATGGAGACCTTAGGAGTCACCCGTCCTTCCTACACCTTCATCTTAGAGATGAAGACATTGGACTTTGAGAGGTGAAGCAATTTGCTCGGGGGCACACAGCTGACCCCAGACAACGGCATGTTCTGTCGGAAACAGATTCTTCACAGGTCTTTTGGGGTGTGGGTTTCACACCCTCCCTAAAGGCCTGAAGAAACAGCAGAACTCTGGTCGGAAACAGCCGGCCCATGGGGACTTTCCTTGACCTGGACCCTCTCTGAGCAGACCCTTCCCTGCCCTGTCCAGCGGCACGAGGGAGGCTGTCCCTAGAGAGGCCTGGCCTCAATGGTCAAATGCCTCCTTCCTGGGCCTTGAGCAGTTCTCTTGCTTGTTTGTCCTGCACCTCGAGCTTCGTGGCTGTCCCATGGGTCCCCTGGCTCCTGTCTTCCCGGGCTTTGGGCCTTTGGCTCACTCTGCAGACCGGGATGGGTGGCGACAGCTTGTTTTCCACCTGCCTGACCTCTGTCCGACCTCTCCTGACGCATGTTCTTTGTCCTTGCCAGTTCTGAGTCATCACCTCCCTCTACGCCCTTACACCTGCGGAGCCCTTCGAGCTTTGCCTGACTTCCTGTCTCCATGTCCACAGGACCCTAAACCCCAGTGAGCACCAGACTGGCCCCTTGCTGGAACCTCCTTCTCTAGTACTCACCTCCATTCCTCCTCCCGGGTTGCCAGCTCACCCCGCAAAGACATGGGGGTATTTGGTGATCACTGACTGTCACAGTCTGCTCCCACTGCTATAAAAATACCTTAGACTGGGTAATTAATAAAGCACAGAAATTTATGTCTCACAGTTCTGGAGGCTGGGGAGTCCAAGATCATCGCACCGGCGCTTGGCATCTGGCGAGGGCCTCGTTGCGGTGTCTGCAGTTGGCGGAAGGCGCAGAGGAGGCAAAGGTGTGAACACTATGTCGTCACACGGCAGGAGAGGTGGCAAGGCTGTCAGGGCCTAGCTAGTTCCTGCGAGCCTTTCATAAGGATGCTCCGCCCTCATGGCCTTGTCAGCTAAAGGGCCCGCCTCCCAACATGATCACATTAGTTCTTGGGTTCCAGCATACAAATTTTGGGGGGAACCACATTCAAACTGCAGCACTAACAGTGCTTTATGTTTCATCACATTTTCTAGTGCACAGAGCACTTGCCACATCTGGACAAAAACATTCACAGCATCCTAGAATCCTGGAGTCAGAAGGATGGTCCAGGATTCATTCCCTAATGCTAGTGTGCAGAGTAGTCAGGGGTATGACATAATTTGAAAAAAAGTTTTAATTTATTGATTCCATCCTGAAAATCTGTTTCAATAGCTCTATAAGTTGCAAGAATCTGTGTTTTGCCAGTATTCCATGTGGTTTTGATGAACAGCCAGGTTTAGAAACCACAGCTACAGTCTATCTGCCTCTCAGAGGGATGGTTAGCTAGCTTCCAATTAAGCATTGCCTATATAAATTACATATTACCTATGGCCATTCTGCCATTGAGTACCTTTCAGTGGTGCCAAGTTTGTCCTGGTCTGAGCCAAAATCAAGTTTGGACTATCAGATTATGAATAGAATTCAAATAGATATAAGATTACATGATAGAACATTTCGGAGCTTCTGTCAGTACCTTGGAAAATCTCAACAAATGTCAATGATCAGGTGAAAAACTCATAACTGTATCTTTTTATTTAGTGAAATTCTAAAATTATAATTGATCAAAGGACAATGAATTCATAATTTTATGATTTTTACCCAGCAGGAAAACTCCTGATTTTAGAAATGGGAAATGAAGAAACATTTTTGAGACTCATATTTTTGTTCCTCCTCATCTTTCTGCCTTAAGACTGAGGTCTTTAGAGAGGTCAGATGTTGCTTCCATGAAATGAAGTGATCATTGTTTCCACCAAAACAAAAGGCCAGTTGGCATCACTGGGAAGAAATGCTAAACCGGGTGCATTTCCGTCACATCCCAGAACGTTCCCGTTGTTAGGCCCTTCGCACTGGCAGATGAGTACCCTATAACTTGGGGATCACATTGGGACAGGAGGTTCATACAGATCTGCTCGATCACAGAAAACTAGACTCTTCCTAGCAGGAGTCACTGAGAGAAGTCTGACCCTTTTCAGTTCCTGTGGGGCTTTCAACATGCTCATTTGTACAAAGGAAAAAAGAATTAGAAAAGACATATGCAAAAAACCTGATGGATGTGGAATCTTCCTTTTCTTCTTAATAGAAGAAGTTTAATAGAATATATGGTGGAATAGTTGCATGCAAAATTATATTAATGAAGAACAGGTGCTGAAATAAACTTAACTACTACAAATTCCACAATCTGCAGTGACAAGGCCGATTATTCTCAGGCACCAACCTAGTCTCCCTCTACAGACTCCTTTAACCCTTCTGCTCCACCCCAAGACATTCCTGTCCACCCTCTGGCACAGGAAACATCACTGCCATGTTCGGGGTGCTCAGCCTTGGGTGCACACCTAAATGAACTCTGGATTTTTAAAGCGTAGATGCCCTGACCCTGCACCTGGAACCTGTGACAGGGCTTCAGTGGGGACGAGGGACTAGCTTATCAGAACAGACCAGTGGTGCACAACATTGCTGAAACCCATGTTTCCAAGATTTGTCTAATAACAGGACACCTGGGTGCTTGTTAAAAACATGAATTCACACGTTCTATGCCAAACTACTAAATCAGAATTTTCAGAAGATAGGCCTTCTGGTCTAGTAGAACCAGCATGGCCTGGCCATTTGCTAGTAACACAATCTCAGAAACACTGTATCAGAATCTACCCTGTAACAGAACCCCAGGTGACTCCTTGCTACTGTGACCACTTCTCCAGTGCCAAGGTTTGCTTTCCTGGCTGCATATCCGAATCACCGGTTTGTTTGTCAGTTCAGTGATAACACAAATGCCCAGGTCAGGAATAGTACCTGGACATAGGTTTATGTTGTTGTTTTTAAGTTACATTAATGTGCAGCCCCAGTTGGGCAACCACTGATTCCAGATGGCCAGTCAAAACAAAGCTCAGGCTAGACACACAGTCCGTCCACTGGCTACCACCTACACGCCTTCACTCTCCACTCAATCATCTCCTGTTTGTTGCACATTTACTCTGTATAAGGCGGACACAGACACTGTGGGCTACACGGACGCAAGAGGCACAGCACTGAGAATGCATCGAGGAGCTATGCCATGCACGCAGAACTGATATAAAAGAGAACGTGACAGTGCCAAAGGTTCTGTACAAGCCCAGATTTATGCACACACACGCACACCCACACATACACACGTGCATACGTGCACACAGGCATACACATGCATGCTTTTATTGTTCCTACAGGCAACAATAAAAATTCATGGAGGCTCTTGTTTAATCACTAAAGGATACGTAGGATCTGGGCAGGTGAAGATGGAGCAAGATTGCCCAGCACATTGGGCAAATATGAAAATAATAATAAGTTAGAAACAGCCAAGTATTCTTTAGCTTCAAACTCTTTTGTGAGTTTTCTATACATATGCGCATATATAGATACACAAACATAATACAGAAGCTTTAAGTGTCTATGCAGGACAGTGGGAAACACTGCACTTTTAAGCTCTCCTTTCTGAACCTGTCTTCCAGGGAAACTCAAATAGGGTCCATTTGTCACCCTCTGCCCTCAGCACCCCAGCAGAACGGCCCACAGTGACCTGGCAATTACAAGATACACCAGATAAACCTGTGCCCAAGCAGTGATTTCTGGGGAGAAGGGCAGGGTTAATATAAAAATAAATGCGTTCACTTAAACCACCAAAGTTTGGGCCAAACATGAAAGATTCGCCTTGGCAGGTGCACCCTACAGAGAGAAGGTCTGGGTGAAAACCAGGGCAGGAGAGACCTCTTGCCCTCAAGGAGGAGAGAAAAAGGGTTAGGAAGTCTGGAAATCTCCTTCTACCCCCGTGCCCACTGCAGCCCCAAATGAGAGTAAAACCAAAGAGAAACAAGCTTTGTTATAAGACGCGGGGACATAGGGATGGTTCAGAGCCCTTCAAAGGCGATTTCTAAAGCAGTCTGGACTGGAGCCCTGGTGTTTCCTGTGCCCGCTGGAATCAGGAAGGCAAGGAGTCTCAAAAGGAAGAGAAACAGTTTAAGTAGGTCACCCATGTCCTGGACCTTGAGTAGTCCTGGCTGCCGGCTCGTGCCAGAGCCCACACCACCCTGCATTCGATCCGAATCGGGTCGGCTTTTGTTCCGTCAGTGACACGGTGGCAGGGCTCCCTCCACAAACACTGACAGGTAGGGGCACCGTGCACGCGCTCCCCACGGGCAGTCTACACCAGCCAGCACAGACAGGACCACTACCGGCTCCGTGAGCTGGTTTCCAATCCAGTTTCCAGTAACTGTAGACATTCTCTTTAAATATTTCAGTTAAGAATATAAACACAGCTCAGACTTGCTTCCTGAGTCTCGTGGGGCAGTCGTCACACACAGCGTCAGCTGAACCCGGTAGCCAGGCGGGGTGCGCACAACAGCGCGGCGCAGGGAGCGCGTGGCAGCTCGGTGTCCTGAAAAGGGGGACCCGTCCCTCTTCCCGTGAAATCAGCACCTCTGCTGCTTCACTCCTCTCTTTAGCTCACAGACCGCATCTACATTCGACCTTCAGATTTATTTAACATTTCGAGTCTCAACTTCTCCGGCCTCTCAACCTTCACTGGGCGATTCCAATAGCCGGAGAGCGGGCGGGAAAGCCGGCTGAAGTGGCTTCCGAGACAGTCCTCCGGCGGGAGCTGCAGGCAGAAGCTGAGATGAGACCCAAATGCAGACACGAGCTGCGCCTTCTCCCAGCACCCCGAGCCACAGTGTGCTCGTTTGGTTGGGCGTATTAATGCTGGACATCGGGCATAATGGTATTCAAAGGTTCATACAAAGACTGTATCCCAAGGCACGTCAGCGTGAGTTTGGGATCATCTGCCAGTTAGGACGCTTTTGCTGTGTTGTCCTTACATTAGAAAAAGGGAAACTGATGATAAGTCAACATTATAAAGCTTTTGGAGACTCTTGGGTAAAAAGCACCTTTATATTATCAAAAAGGCATGTATTCCGTATTTACTGTTAAACCACCGCATCCTTTCCCGGCATTACATCATTAATCCTCAGTCCTCACTGCTGGTATGACAGGTATGTTTCTTCCATGAGGAGCTGACACGCTTGCTTTGAAAGCACTCAGAGAGCAGGCTGCACGCACGGTGTGACCGTGTTTAAGTAAGGGTGGGAAGGGTTGAATACACCCACTGCCCCCGGGCCTGGGTAGCCATTAGGGTCTGCAAGTTCCCATCAGGAGGAAATGCTCCCAGCGCTAAGGGCTCTTTTACGTTAATGTTTTATTCTCCGTGCATGAATGTGTTGCCACTTGAAAATATTATTTGTTTCCACTGTTAAAAAAGATTACAGTAGTTAGTGGTGGCTAAAACGGCAAAAATGGCCCTTCAATAAAAAATTCTTACCTTGTATGTTTTCTAAACGTGGGAACATCTTGATTTTTTGTTTTGGAGAGGTTTTAGCTGCTATTGGAGCTAAATCAAAGAACTACCAGGCAGAGACACAGGAGGAGAAGCAAAGGGGAGTAAAAGCAGTTCGGCTCAACCAAGAGACACCCCTGACAGCGCTCCTGGCTTCGGGAAAATTCTCTCCCTGCCCCTCACAGTGTCTCCTCCCGGGCCGCAGCCACACTGCCGCTGTCTTCTCCGGTTTGTAGATTACCAGTCTGTCGATTTGGGTCCCAGTTTCCCAAAAGAAGAGAGCCAGATTTGAGAAGGAATTCCCTGATGATATTAGCTAGAACAAGAGTCCAATACCTCACTCATCCTCCCGATGTCAGAATGTCTCAAGGTCAAGGTCGTGGCAATAAATACTCCTGGGTCCTATGAAACCATTGTAGCTTCTCAGCACACCTGCCTTACCTGGTCACTTCATCCCAAATTCCAGCCTCCCCTTATCCTCCTCAATTTCGTAGTCCCCTTTCCTGCTGTATTTTTTCTCTGTAGCAAGTATCATTGTTTACTTGTTCAATCATGCACGTATTAATCTTCTTTATTGTTATGTCCCTCCGGCTGGAGGAGAAGCTGGTTGAGAACAGGGATTTTCTGTTTTAGACTCTTCTGTATCCCCAACACTTAGGACAACCTGTCAATAAATATTTACTGCATGGAAAAATAAATAGTTGACTTGTTCATTTTTAATGGACTTTATCCCTGAAAAGAATGTTTTTGGGTAAAGGAATGAGCCGTTTCTTTGGGCAGATTTGGGAGCAGGACCACCCTGCAAGACCCTCTCACCTCAAACAACACATTAAACTGAATGAAGCCTAAACTTTTAGGAAAACTCGTTTCCAAATCTTAGGGACCAAACCACATATCAGAAGAGAAATGGGCCTTATTCTGACGAGCACACGAGCACTCTGGCCAGGAGAGGACAGAAAGGGCTGTGATACCTTGACCATCTCAGAAGGTTAACAAAGAAAGGAAGAAATCACACTTGCTGATTTGGGAAACTGTGATTAGCTTTGGCAAAGCTTCCCAATATTGTTTGCTTAATTAAAATTGATTTATGTCACTGTCAGTAAAATCAAAAGCTATTAGAAAAGGGAAAATTATGCTAAGTGTAGAAAACCTAGGAAACACAGAAAAATATAGAGTAAGAAAGAAGCAAAACCCATCCATAGCATCATATTAAAAATGTAAAAACTGTTAAAAGGCTGATGTGTTAACAACCACTCAGTGTGTGTATAATCTAATGTGTCGCATCCAATATATCATTCTTTGTTTTTCATCTGATATCATAAAATGTATCATGACAATTTAGTTGATATCATGTTTGATGATGGAACTGGGCAAGAGTAGGAAGTGAAATGCTGGGAGAGTATAAATTGGTCCAAACATTCTACAAGGCAAGCTTAAACTTGTGTATAGTATGTGGCTTAATAATTTAACTTCCAGAAATTCATCCTCTAGCACTCTGGGAGGGCACGGTGGGAGGATTGCTTGAGCTCAGGAGTTGAAGACCAGCCTGAGCAAGAGTGAGACCCTGTCTCTATTGAAAACAAAAAAATTAGGCAGGCGTCATGGCACGTGCCTGTAGTCCCAGTATCTATATCTGCCTATATCTATCTATATCTGCTGGAATGTAAGCTCAAAAAGGACAGTGGCAAATGTCATTCTTCTTTGATATATCTCAAATGCCCAGAAAAGTTTTTGACACATGGTAGACACTCAATAAATATTTGTTGTAGGACAGTGCCTCAGAACTAGAATTTCTGGGTAAAGAGGCATAAACACGTTCAAAACTTTTAAGGCATCCTATAAATCTTCCTACAGATATGTGTGTGTGTGTGTGTGTGTGTGTGCATGCATGTGTGTGTGTGTGTGTATAAATTCACACTTAAAAAGTGACTTTTCAAAGCACTGTGAAGCATGCCCAGGGATGGGCAGAACATCTGTCACCAACACCGCTGCACTTTGCAGAGTCTCTGGCAGAGCGTCACGTGTTTGTTCTGCTGGAATTTACAGAGAACGCTTTCTTTTTCCACAATCTTCTTTTCAACTCTAAGAACTTAAAAACAGTCGTTTTTTAAAAAATAAGCTCCTGGGATTTTCCTTGACAATCCAAGTTGTTCTAGAACATAGTCTAAAAGTCATGATAAAGAGTTATTTTTAGACTGACTTTTCTGTTGCTGTTTTATGTTTCTTGTGTTTTAAGAAAGCATCTCACAGAAATGCTGCACTAAACAAGCCAAATAAAATCTACTGACAAGATCGGTTTGCAGAGGAAAATATCTGTATATTCCTTAATCACAATATGCCACTCGGTCCCTTATCATTGGTGATGAAACGTCCCATTCTTTCGTAGAGCTGAGGCAGTCCCCCAACCAGTGGGGGAGGGTGTCCCGCAGGGACAGGATTGAGACAATCTGGGGCCAGAGCTGGGAGGCCAGGTTGAAAGGCAAAGGATTCTGTGCCCATGGGCTGGTAGAGCTAGGACTCAGGAAGGCACCAGGTCCGAGGGCTGTGGCTGCAGAACCGCCTAATGACTTGGAGAGTCGCAACGTGAGGAGCACACGGAGGCCAAACCCTAACGCAGCTCAAGGACAGGCGTGATCCGGGCTGAGCGCAATAGTCCTGTCACGAGTTAAGCTCCCTTCCCCCAGTGCCAGGGCGTTTCTGGACCTGAACATCTGCATGCGGAGAGCATCGGGCGCCAAGCGTGGCCCCGCTGTTCAGACCTGAGGTTTGGAGGCTGCACTTGTCCTTCCCACGTGCTGGAGTTTCCTGGGGTCTTCTTGAGGTTGGTTCTGGGACTTAGGCAGGACCCATGACAACAGAAACAGTGACAAAGTTTACATGTATTGAGCTTTAATATTATGATATATTAATAATAGGTCCTATACCAGTTGCTTTACAAACACAACCTCATTGAGTATTTACAACAGAGTCCTATCAGGTGGCCGTGATGATTTTTCCCTGTGTTTAGGTGGTGAAAATTAATTAACTCACCCAAAGTCACACAGCTATTAAAAGGTGGAGCCAGGACTTAGAAGGCGGCCCTGACTCAGCCACTGTGCTATTCAGCGGGTCCAAGTCAATGCGGACAGCCCGGGCGGGTGAGCGTTCTCCGCTCCTCACTCAGAAACAAGAGCAGGAACAACGGCCCACCCGTCTGCTATGATGTGAGGAAGTCATTTATGGTTTATGTATTTGCCTTTAAACTTCCATCTTTTAAAACTGTCTTTTAAACAGTCCCCAAATTTCAGTGAAACTAGGGAATGTTGAAACTAGGTCGGCTCCTCTCCTCGGGAACCTGTTATCACAAAGTGCTTTCACTGTTGCTAGTTATTTAGGGAGTTATCTTTTATGTCCTAGAAGAAAAGATTCTTTTTCAAATGTAACTTTGCTTCTCACATTCTGCTTAGCCAAAATGTGCTGTTATTCTATTAGTCGCCAGTGAACTGAAAAGGTTGTACAAAGAAAAAGAAAAAAAAAAGAACCAAAATGTGCATAAATACGCTGATAGGATTTGAGATCAAGGAAACCTCTCAGAACCATTCACTGCGCTGCCTGAGAGCTGGGGTTTCGTTTCCCTCACAGGCAGCCCCATAAAAGAAACACGACCACAGAGATAAGGCCCCGTCCTGTGTCGTGCCGCTCCCGGAATCAATGCAACTGGCGCTCTCGCTCTCCGCACTGATGGGAACGAGCACACTTGACCTAGATTATCGTGAAATTATTCCCGATGTCTGCTCACATGAACTCTGAGCCAACTGATGCCGCTGAACAAAGAGGGTTTGTTAAACTGGGACTTGTGCCATCAGCCTGGTTTTAGAATAATTTTTAACAGTAGATTGGGCGTGGTGGGGGAGGGAGGTGTCTTGGAGGGGAAGTTAGCAGGAGCAGAGAATGAAGAAGTATTAAGCCACTAATAGGACGCATCATATTCTAGATTGTTCTACTATTCTCTATACACTTTGAGACTTAGTTGTTTCATAGCATATTTATGTACCTTGAGTTTTCCATTGTTCATTTGCTATAACACTGAGGTCTTTTGACAATAGAATATTTCAAAGGCCATGTATATAAAGTACGGTTTGGTTCTTACTGAAAATGGTATTCTATGCTGAGTCCAGGTGACTGTTCCTTCCAATTGTCTTTTTCCGTTGTTACCCTCCCCCCCAAAAATGTGGGAATTGTCTTATCAGCTGGTAAGACAATCTCTAAATACTCTTAGAAAAATCTCCCAGTCAGTTGCATTTGGATACACAATCCTAAAAGCTGTGTGAGAACTTCTCTGTTATAAAACAATTCAAACATCTGTACGAGCCTGAGGTTGTGACATGATCCCACTTCCCACGTCCTCACCCAAGCAGGCTCCTAGGAGGAAGTCTACTCTAGCTGTCTCAACCCTGCTGCATTCTGTGCCTCCCTCTTCTGCCCACTGCAGACCAAGCTTACATGCCACATACCCCGGAGAAAGCGTCTGGCAAAGATTCCTGGAGACTAATGTGACCATATGTCCTTGTTTGCCCAAGAACACGTGTTGCTCTGCTATAATTATTAATAGCACCTCTGTTCCCTCTCAAATGTGTCCTAATTTGCAAATAAATTCTGTGGTCTCTCTACCAGTGATCTCTGAATTGCCAAATCCGAAAGACTCTTGTGTTTGCGTATTGCCTGACCACCCTGTAGCATCTCACGGGGTTGCTCAGTCCCACAGTGGTATCACTCTTCCCCTTGGCTTCCATAACATCACTCTCTCCTGTGTCTCTGTCCCATCTCAGCTCTCTCTGTGAGCTTCTCTTCCTTTCCACACCCCTTAAGTGTTGGCGGCCCCAAGCTTTCATATTATAGCCTCTTGTCACGTTATGTGACCATCTTGGATGATCATCTACCCACATCCTTGGTCACGGTTTACAATCTGATGCCCTTTCTCTCTCTAGCCAAGACCGTTCTCCTGGCTTCGCGTCTTCTCCACCCGAGTGTCCCACCAGCATCGCAAGATCAATGTACCCAAAACCTTCCCCCAAGCCTGCTCTCCCTCCTCATCACAAATCACGGCAGGCAGGAGGCTTTCTGCCTCGTTGTGCCCAACCCAGCACAGCCTCATCAGCCATATGCCTGCCAACTCTCAGATCCATGGGGATAGATGCTGTTTTAAGCCACAGAGCTTTGGAGTGATTTTTTTTTTCTAAGGAGACAGGGTGTCTCTGTGTTTCTCAAGCTGGAGTGCAGTGATGTGATCATAACTCACTGCAGCCTTGAACTCCTGAACTCAGGCAATCCTCCCACTTCAGCCTGCTGAGTAGCTAGGACGACAGGTGCACACCACCACACCCAGCTAATTTTTTAATATTTTGTGTGTGGGAATGAGGTCTCCCTATATTGTTGCTCAGGCTGGTGTTGAACTCCTGGCCTCAAGTGATCCTCTCGTCCCAACCTCCCAAAGTGCTGGGATTACAGGCGTGAGCCACTGTGCCTGACTATAGAGTGACATTTTCGTAACGAAAGCTAACCAAAGCAGAAATTCAGTCTGGGAGTGGGGTGTTACCATAAGAAAAACTTAATACATTACTATAATATATTAGCTTAAAGACTGGGCGTCGGGAGGTAAAGAAATGGTTGCAGAGGGATGGAACAATGGTGACCCATTTATGTGCTGGCAAAGATCCTGGTAAGGCCTGTGATAACTTGGGAGATAGACCAGGTACCTAATGAACTCATAGATTTGGGCAAGATAGTTTTTTGAAGTGTTAAAATCATGAAATGGTTACTTTTAGCTGCATATGAATAAAGCTCTTCTAGAAAGAACTGCCAGTCTGGACTGAAAGAGACGGAGCCATGTTAAATCGAAGGCCCCTGCGCTTCTGCGGGAAAGGCAGTGGTCTCGCAGAGCTGCTTGGCCACCAGCGTCCCCAGAAATGGCCAAGAAAGATGATGGAAATAGAGACATCCTACAACGGGGCACCAAGAACCATGGACAGCAAAGAGCTCGGAAGACACTGTCAGGAAGCAGAGCACGTGGCTAGTTGGGGACACTCTCCCGAGGCAGGAAGACCCGGCAGCACTTTCCAAGTGAGATTTGGCATTGCCATAGGTCAGTGCCACGTGGGTTCCTTTCTTCCCCTTTCTATTGGGAGTGTCTGTTGTGTTTACTTTGTCCTGTTCTCACCATCGTACGTTGGGCATGATTATCTGTCTGTCTAACTCAAAGGTCTCTGAATTCGGAAGAGCCACATGGGTTCTAAAGCTGATGATGAAGTCTTGGACGTTAAGCCAGATGCCACAATTGGCGCGGCTGTGGGGGCACAGGGATGCTGGGGAGCACATTTTGCACGTGGGGGGCTGTGAATAATTGTGGCCAGGGGCAGACTACTATAAGTCGAATCACTGACCTGCATTCTTCACCCCTCCTGCATCCACACCACTGCCCAGAGTGCACGGCCCTGCCCCGATGCTGGACACAGTCACAGGACTTGCTTCGCCAGTGGAGTGGTCGAGGCAGCCCGAGTGCCCATCTGCGCCCAGTCCCTGGAGGCTTTGCGTGTTTCTGCCTGCCCGCCTGCACCCCTGCCACTGACGTGGAAAGCACGTGCCTGTGTTTCTCACTAGTTTGATCAGGACGAAGGACACGGGGTGCAGCACGGTTCCATCCAGAGCGCAGACTCTCAGCGAGAAGCCGCTGTGCGTGGCCTGAAGCAGAGCCGCCCAGCTCAGCCCGGCCACACCACCCTCGGGTCCACGAGAACAAACAGCGTCATGGTCACAGGAGCTGATGCGTGCACACTGCCACCTGCTCAGGGCCCCTCCCCATCCAACTCTCCCGCTGCCGTGGGGTAACAAACACCCAAGTGCTGCTGACCCTACAGCCCCTCCTCTCTGTGCCCACTGTCCTTGTGTCAGTCTACATCTGTGTCATTTCTCACCTGGTTCATGCCAAACTCTCTTCACCTGACCCCTTTAATGAACTCTCATTGCTACCAGAGCCATTTCTCTACAATGCATGAGATATCCCGTGGCCCTTGTTACGACGTCGGGATGCTTTAGGCCTCGCAAGGTCGAATCTCTCTCTGACCTTCTCCTTCCCTCCTTTCACTTGCTCCTTTTCCTCCCCAAGACGGGACTATGATCTTCCCCCGCCTTTCTATAAATAAATTCTCTGACCTACCTTGTCTGACTGTAGGTCATAAGACCCCATTCCAGAAAGGGTCTTGCCCCGCACCCAGGAGGAAGGACACTGCACAGAGAGGCCAGGAAGAGCAGAATGCTGAGTGAACAGGCCCTGCTGGGTCTCTCCGCCCAGACCGTCAGCATTAGCTCACATCCTTTCTTTCCAATCACATTTCTGCACGATTGTCCATGCTTCGATCACGTCTATCCAGTGACGTCTCCCTAAGAGGTCCAAGAACAGGCCTCAGAGAGCTTCTGGGCAGCTGAACACGCGGCAGTTCCTGGAGGGTGGGGCCCTCCTGGGGAGGACATGGGGGCCCCACGCCCCTTCCTCCATGCGTGTCTTCATCTCAGTCCTCTGCAACGTCCTTTACAATAAGCCGGTAAATGGAAATCAGTGTTTCCCTGAGTCTCTGAGCTGCCCTAGCGAATTCATAGTACCCAAAGGGGATCATGGGAACCCCGATTTATATCTGGTGGGTGAGAAGCACAGATAAAGTCACCTGGAGCTTGCACTTGACATCAGAATTGGGGGAGGGCGTCAGCAGTGGGGACCGAGCCCTCAAGCTCTGGGAGCTGACGCTGCCTCCAGGCAGATAGTGTCAGAATTGAACAGGGTTGGGTGACATCGAGCTGACATCTGATGCAGGCTTGCCTGCTCGCTGGTGGGGAGACACCCTCACGTGTGTGGTCCCAGAGTCTTCTGTGTTGATTGTAGCGGTGTGAGAGCCGAGGAAACACTGACAGTTTGGGTTTTTCCACTCAGGGCAAAACTAGCATCAGCCCTCAGCTGAGCCCCTCTGGAATTCTCCCCGTTGTGTAGCATGAGTCACGCTCTTGGGAGTTTATGGGTCTAATCTGGGCCCGATTCTTTCCTTGCTACAGGTCACACCTGAAGGGTTCTGAGCGTGAAGGGGCGTGCAGGCTCCCCAGTTTGCACGGTGGCCTCCACTGCCCGCTGTTTTCACGTGGCCACTTTGTCCTTTTCTGCAATAGTCCTGGTCCCCACGGATACTTACGCAAACACAACAGAGTACTACAGACTAGGTGGCCTAAAACAGCAGGGATTTATTGTCTCTCAGCCCTAAGAGCTAGAAGTCCAGCATCGAGGTGTGAGCAGGGCCAGGCGGTGCTCCCTCGGTCCCCCGAGACTTGGTGGAACCCTTTCTCGCCACTTCCCGGCTTCAGGTGGTGCCACCAATCCTGGGAACTCCTTGGCTCCATCACTCACTTCAGTCTCTGCCACTGTCTTCACACGGCATTTTCTTTTTCTTGTAAGGACCCTGGTCATTTTAAACTAGGGCCCCTGTGGGGCGCGGCGGCAACGCCATTCTAAGATGGCGCCCGTATCCGGTGG
>VBSM01003148.1:21375362-21433965 GCA_008086735.1 Cheirogaleus medius | reverse complement strand
TAACCTTGTGTCACTCTCAAGTATTGACATGACTGAACCCACGGAAAACATTTAGACCAGTGCCTGGAGCCAAATGAACACTCCATACGTTTAATGGATCTCAGCTGTTACTAAGACTATACAAAGAGTGGGGCTGGTGGCAGAGAGTGTTCATCACGGTACATTTTCTAAATGAGTTAAACCAGCAGTCTCCAACTATTTTGGCACCAGGGTTTCATGGAAGACAATCTTCCCATGGACTGGAGTGGAAATGGTTTGGGACAAATTTTCATAAGGAGTGTGAGATCCCCTCATATACACAGTTTACAGGAGGGTTCGAGCTCCTGTGAGAATCTAATGCCGCTGCGGATCTGACGGGAGGCGGAGCTCAGGCGGGGATGCGAGCTCAGGCGGTGATGTGAGTGATGGGGAGCGGCTGTAAATGCAGAGGAAGCTTCGCTCGCTTGCTCACGGTTCCTGACAGGCCACGGACCAGTACCAGTCTGCAGCCCAGGGGTTGGGATAGCAGAGTTAAATTACCAGTTTGTTGACTGAGTCACCAAATAGACGGAATCAACTAAAATAACTACCCTGCTTCCTGACAAGGCAGGGGAAAAGAAACCTTAGCAGTGAGCCACTCAGAGGCTAAGTGGAAACAAAAGTGTCCTG
Source organism: Cheirogaleus medius (assembly GCA_008086735.1). Classification (NCBI taxonomy): domain Eukaryota; kingdom Metazoa; phylum Chordata; class Mammalia; order Primates; family Cheirogaleidae; genus Cheirogaleus; species Cheirogaleus medius. Next base: position 21,433,317 of record VBSM01003148.1, on the reverse strand, counting down.
ACAGACCCTGAGAGCCCTGTGGGGCCTTGCCATCTGAAACACACAAGGAGACATGCTATCATTTTAGCAAATTACTGTTTTGTATTTATTTAAAGAGAAAGCCCCGTGTTCTGGCTGCGAATGAATCACAGCTATTAAGCTGAACTAGATTTCCCAAGCTCCATCATCTTTTCACTCAATAGCTTCACCCCAAATTGAGCTCTTTGCTTTCACATGAATGTCTGCCAAGTTTTGAAACTCTTGTTTCTAAGAAATCTCACTCTAGAGGATATAGCATCTCCATTCTAGTCCACAGGAGAGAGAGCATGTATTTGGGAGGCTGAGAAAGCAGGGGTGAGGGCAGGGTGGAGGCGAAAGTTTCCTACAAAGGGAGGCCTCTGTGCAGATTCAGGGACACCCTTGTGTTCACCCAGCATCACGCCTCCTGAATTTTGATCTGGAAAACTCATCTCTAGTGGACTTTACATTTTTTTTAATTTGTTTCTTTTTGTATTTATTTCCCTTTTGAATCCTAAGAGTTGCTCTTTTTTTCTGCCCATTTCCAAGCTGTCCCCCGGCTCCTTTTTCATCCTGTGAGCTCCTCGGTAAGCTTCTAACAAACGCCTTTTCTTACGGACTATACCAGAGTCAGTTTCTGTTGCTTGCAAGCAGAGAACTCTGACATTCTATATATTAAATATAAACTATTAAGTTACATGTATCCAGAATCTACTTATGTATAAAATTAAATAATCCAAGTTCCACGGTTTTTATAGAAAAAAAGATAATAGGAAACCACAAGAGCCTTGCTATTTTTGCTTTTGTCATTTATTTATTTATTATGTATTATCACTTGGGCATATAGAACAATTGTCCATTTCTTCATCTGATCACAATTCTACCATTGTTGTCATAAACACCCCTTATGTTTCATCTTTGTCTAGAAGCAAATACACAGCCACTATGGCAGGAGGCTCTGTGCAGACTCACCTCCGTCTCCTGTACTTCCCTGACGTTCACCAATGGGCAAAAATATCTAATTTCCATAACAATTTCAATGGTGTGAAATTCTCCAGAATCAAAGAAAGATTACATTGTGTTTAATATTTTATTAGTGTTCTGTTGCCACAATAATGCTGGTAACAGACACCCCACAGCTCAGGCATGTAGAATAATAAGCATTTATTTATTGAGTTCATGAGTGTGGATCAGCTGGGAACTTTCTCTGGGCTTGGCTGGGCTTACTCACACGATGACAGTCACCCAGAGTTGGCTAGGCACCTCTGCTGATCTTGGCTGGGCTCTCACGTCTGGGGGTTGGGGTGAGCTGGCTGCCAGCTGGTCTGGGATGGCCCCAGTTCGGACAAATGGAGTGACATGTCTCATTTTCCAGCATGGGTGTGTTGTCATCATGAGGGCAGAGAGAAGCAGCAGAAATGTGCAACCACCTTTTTAAGAATCTGTTTGCTTCGAGTTGGCCAACATCCCTTTAGCCAAAACTACACGTCCGAACTCAGAGCGCCAGGCTAGAGCAACCTATTCCACCTCCTGACGGGAAGCTGCGAAGGCACAGACCCAGGATGAGCTGGGGTCGTTAATGCAGCCCATCCAGCACAAACAGAGTGCAGTAGTTTGCAACTTACATCCTTGTATAATTTGGAAAAGTGGCAGGCAGCCGTACTCCCTCTGTGTAGAACACATTTTTACTTTTAGAAAAGGTCCAGTTTCAGCAATATTAAACTTGGTGTTTGCTATGTGCTAAGCAGTATGAAAGGGACTATAGACCTTTCTTGAAAAGCTACGATGCAGAGAAATAAATAATAATATAAACTATTTGAATATTACATTGCTTCCAATTTCATCAGGTGAACAGAAACATAGTTTATTTGAAGGTGTTCTGTTCTTTCAGAGACAGACTCTAAAGTTATAAGCAGTTAAAATATCTCACAAAGATGGGTTTGGCCATTTGGTGTTTGTCACTGCACCAGGACAGAAAATATCTCAGGAGGAAACCACTGACCAGAGAACCCCGAGGTGGTGGCACTGCTGCTGGGCCCCATTGTGGAGACAGGGGACAGTGGCTTGGATAATGTCCTTGGTGCTTAGACAAGCTCCTCTGATCCTTCAGACAAAAGGGTCGCTTGTAGACATAGCTGCTCATAAGCAAACACCACCTGGAGACCTCGGATGTGACCTGTAGCTAAAGGACATAGGCCGCTCTACATCCTTCCTGTGCAACCAGCAGGCACTAAAACACAGCACAGGCTGCGGCGCAGGTCCAGCGTCAGAATGAGCGTCTGTGTGTGCACGCACATGCTCTGCAGCAGGGGTTACAGGAAACGGCAAATTAAAAAGCAAAAGGAATTGGGTCACCGCAGTCACCATCTTGATGGCCCAAGAAAACACTCCTTCTAAGCTGCTTGGTGAGTGACAGTGGCCTTAGGGAGAGGATTTGTCTTAAGTGCCTGACAAAGAAGACAATAGTGGCCAATGACATCTTTTGAGAACATTGGGACCTCCTGAACACATTATTTGATGACAATGATTCATTTGCAGACTTTCCCAAAAGCAATCAAAACGCTGAGCATAAATACTATGCTCCTCTAGTAACTGTTGAGTAGAATATGCATTTTACTACTAAGAAAACAGGAGTCAAATGAATAATAAAAAATAGAATAAATAATAATAAATAATCAAAAAAATGTTTAAATAGCAGTTTACAATTTAGAAATTCCCAAGACCTCAGCATTTTTGTATCCCAATGTAAGATACATTCCCGAAGCTATATGGGGAGGTCCTTCTGAACTGTGGGTTGGTTATCAGTGGTTTTGCTGCATGAAGTAGTAGAGTGAGAACTGGATTAAAACTGCAAGGATGGAAGCTGCCGGCCCTGCTGTGCCATGCTTTGGGAGTGTCCTACCTCTTCTCCAGAACCCAGGTTCCTTCTCTGTACAACTCCTGCATGCAAGTTTCCCTTTGTTAATATCCTAGCAGTTTGCACCAGAAGTCTTTAGAGCAAACCAAATATAATTAAGTATATTTTTCCAACATATAATGTTGCAACATTTCCCCCAAACCATTTAACAGCCTCAAGGGAAGCAGGATTTCCTTTCAAAGTAAACTATATTTCAATTCAGAGAATGTTTTATGATCCAAATTGGACTAAGTAATTGACTGTTTTGAAATTGATTCTTCCATTGTCTCAGTAACAATTAGCTAATGAAACATTGCAAAGTAAAATGATCACCTGGAAAGATTCAGGTAAGATTTCCTATAATCATTTGCTATAAAACCATCTTGCCTTCCTCAGTTACTCTTTGACTGCTCAGAGTGTGATCACTCCATTTAAATCGGTCCTATGGCTTGACATGTGGACGCACTTGCAAGTAGGCAGCAAGCCCACCCTAACGCAACAGGCAGGGCTGCTGTCTTTGCGCTGCTCCTTGGTGTGCTCTGGAGCACCGTTCACACAGGGGCAGAGTGCAAGCAGCACTGTCACTCCAAAGCACGGTGTTTCTTTCATATCGAATTTATAAACGATGAAGTTGAACAATACTTTTTCTTTCTTTAACCACTTGGGTGCGGCGCTCACTGGCCACGAAGCCTCGGCCACAGCCGGCACTCACAGTCCGCACGATAGTTTGTGCTGTGCATTGACGACGCATCCATTTTGCTCTTGTGTGATGAGGAAAGCTTTAAAGCACTGAAAGCTTGTTTGACTTTACAGGCAGCTTTAGGAAAATAACTAGAATAACTCCTAGTAAGGACTTGTGAAAAGGTCACAGATTCGTAGTAACTTATTAGCTGAACGTACACACTGCAGCTGCAGAGATAAAAGCTGTAAAAGTAAAAGCTTTTGGCTGTCGGCTGAAGTCAACGCTGGGCTGTGCGCATTCATATCACGGCTGTCGGCTAAAGTCGACGCTTGTGTTCGTCTGTGGCTGACGACTATAGTCGACGCTGGGCTGTGCGCGTTCGTCTGTGGCTGTCGACTATAGTCGACGCTGGTACCGAAGTGGTTAAATTCTCAGCTTTGTCTCCATTTTTTTTTTATTGTATCCATCATCCAGCAGAAACATCCACTGGCACTTTCCCGTGCAAAGTACCACACTAGGAAGATGTGAAAGACATTGATCCTGCTCTTAGGAAGCATACAACTTCTATAAGGAAATAAGACATGAACACAAAAACATAACTATCACCATGTACCAAAAACATCCATTATTATAGAGTCAGATTCATGGTCCTGACCCATCAGGTTCAGCTGATCAAACGAAGGGAGAAGCCATTTGTGCTGAGAAATGGGTAAAACCTAAGTGGTATCAGTACATTCCTAGAAGGAGAACAGAACACACCACGGTCACTTCTCATTTTCATGGAAGACAGATGTGCATTTCTAATTCCAAGTGTGAATTGTTTCTTTTCTTTTCACACTTCCCGACTATTCTCTACCTTTCCTAGATGTGTCTCTCTTGAATTTTATCTTCACGAACTTTTCAGCTATCGTATCGTTGTATTAATACTTGGGCACACAAACTTGCTGCACCAACTTGCCCCACTTTGCAACTCTAGAAATAGTTATGAACTGCTATTTTTCCAGAAATGGAAAACCTGACAGAAATGTGCCCCTAAGAATCTTGTTTGTGTGCACCTCTTACAAAGACATGTTATTTGCTAGCGGTAACAGGAACATAGACAAAGGGACCAAGCTCGTAGATGAGCATTTATCTGGGGAAGTCACCCCTCCCTTTGCTGACAAAGAGGTACGAATCCAGCCAAGAACATCATCTTGCTTAAAGCACCAGAGCTAACCGTACAAAGGTGGCTCCAGTCCTTCCGGCAGCCGGGTCAGTGCCCCTCTCCACGGGCAGCTTGGCCACAGTGATAGAGAAATCTGCTGTTGCTACATTGCCTCTTTGGAATATTTGCGTTATATGTATCAGTTGAGCATTCCTAATCCAAAAATCTGAAATCCAAAATGTTCCAATGAGTATTTCCTTTGGGTGTCATGTCAGGGCTCAAAAAGTTTCAGATTTTAGAGCATTTTGGATTGCAGAATTTCAAACTAGGGATACCTTACCTATATCATATTTATTTATTTTCAATTAAAATTATTATGAAATTAATTAATTAAAATTATTTGCATTAATAATCAGCAATTACTAATTATTAATGAATAATCAGTGATTGATTGCTAATGAGTAATCATTGATCAGTTGTTAATCATTAATTGTTAATTAATAATCATTGATTAATTAAAATTAATCATTAATAATTGTCTGTTAATCATTAACAAGTAATTAATTGTCATTTAATAATTATAGATTAGTCATCAATTATTAATTAATTGTTCATTATTAATTAATGATTACTTGTTAATTAATTATCAATTGTTCAATTATTGATGGTGATTATCAGTTAGCAGCTAGTAATTAACAGTTAATGATTAATTAATAATTAATTGACAATTAATGATGTTGATAATTATTGACTAATTGCAATTGTTATGAAATAAATTATTTTTAATTAAAATGGTTAATTAATTATGACACAGATAATTATGTCTTAATCATGTGTCACAGGTATTGTGACATAATCATGGAGTACAGTGTGATGTTCCAATATGTGTATACATTGTGCAATGATCAAATCAGAGTGTTTAACATAGTCATTTCTCATACATGTTTATATCATTTCTTTGTGGTGAGAACATTCAAAGTCCTCTCCTCTAGCTATTTTGAAATATACAATGCAATATTGTTAACCACAGTCATCTACTGTGCAATAGAACACCAGTACTTATTCCTCTTATCCAACTGTGCCTTCATACCCATAGACCAATTTCTCCCCATCCCCACCTCCCACTCCCTTCCCAGGTTCTGGTGACCACCATTCTACTCTCTGCTTCTATGACATCAACATTAGATTCTCTATTTTTATGAGTTCCTCATTTTTTAGCTCCCACATGCAAGTGAGAACATGCAATATTTGTCTTTCTGTGTCTGGCTTATTTCACTTAGCATAATGTTCTCCAGATTCATCCAGGTTGCTAAAAGTGACAGGATTTCATTCTTTTTTATGACTGAATAGTATTCCCATATATATACCAAGTTTTCTTTTTCCATTTGTCCCTTGTTGGATACATGTTGATTCCATATCTTGGCTATTGTGCACAGTGCTACAATGAACATGGGAATGTAGAATTCTATTTGGCATATTGGCATCATTTCCTTTGGATATATACCTAGTAATGGGACTGCTGGATCATATGGTAGTTCTACTTTTAAATTTTGAGGAAGCTCCGTACTGTTTTCCATAATGGCTGTACTAATTTATATTCCCACCGACAGTGTATAAGGGTTCCCATTTTTCCACATCCTCACCAACACTTACTATCTGCTGTCTTTTTGCTAACAACCATTCTAACCAGGGTAAGGTGGTATCTCATTGTGGGTTTGATTTGCATTTTCCTGGTGATTAGTGATGTGGAGCATTTTTTTCATATGCCTGTTGGCCATTTGTATGTCTTTCTTTGAGAAATGTCTATTCAGGTCTTTTGCCCATTTTTAAAATCAGATTATTCGTGTGTGTGTGTTTTGTTTTTGTTTTGTTTTGTTTTTTGTTTGTTTGTTTCCTTATGTATTCTGGGTATCAACCCTTGTCAAGTGTGTGGTTTGCAAATATTTTTTCCTGTTCCATAAGGTGTCTCTACATGCTGTTAATTGTTTTCTTTGCTGTGCAGAAGCTTGGTAGTTCGATGTAATCTAATTTGTTGATTCCTGTTTTGTTTTCTTGCCTGTGCTTTTGAGGTATTATCCAAAAAATCCTTTCCCAGACCAATGTCATGAAAGCCTTCCCCTATGTTTTCTTCTACTGTAGTAGTTTTATCATTTTAGGTCATACATTTAGGTTTTTAATCTATTTTGAGTTGATTTTTGCATATGGTGAGAGAGAGGGGTCTAGCTTTATTCTTATGCATGTGGATATTCAGTTTTCCTATTATTTATTGGAGAGACTGTCCTTTCTTGAATGTGTGTTCTTGGCACCTCTGTTGAAAATCAGTTGACTATAAATGCATGGATTTATTTCTTAGTTCTCTATTCTGGTCCACTGGTCTATGTGTCTATTTTTATGCCCAGTACCATGCTGTTTGCACTACTATAGCTTTACAGTATATTTTGAAGTCAGGTAGTGTGATGCCTCTAGCTTTGCTCTTTTTGTTCAACATTTATTTGGCTATTGGGGGTCTTTTGTGGTTCCATACAAATTTTAGAATCCTTTTTCTATTTCTGTGAAGAACTTCACTGGAATTTTAATAGGGATTGCATTAAATCTGTAGACCTCTTTGGATAGTGTGGACATTTTAACAATGTTAATTCTTTCAATCCATGCACACAGATATCTCTCTATTTGTGTCCTCTTCTTTCATCAGTGTTTTATGGTTTTCATTGTAGAGACCTTTCCCCTTGTTGGTTAAATTTATTCCTAAGCATCTTACATTTTTTGTAGCTACTGTAAATGTATTTTCAGTTCTAACCCTCCTCTAAGGAAGTAATTTATAACTGGAGACAATTCAGAGGCATCTTCCTTCTCGTCTTCCAAAACTCAAGCTTAGTTTCCATGAGCCTCTTACAGGATACAGCCCATACCAAGTAATATCTGAAGTTGCCCATCCTAGTAGAGAGGCCACTTGGTTGAACTTCATGGCACAGGTGCACCAAGGGTCAGCTGCTACACAGCTCTTTTATCTGCTTTATTAGCTAAAGAGAATTGACAACACCCTTCACATTTCTACTCAGTTCCAGAGATCTGGGTCTTTGTTAGTGCTTTTCATTTTTATTTTATTTTATTTTATTTTATTTTTGTTAATGCTTTTTAAAAGACATGAATCGCTTTGAGCAATTGGGAAAATATTAACCAAGAGTATCCAAAGCAAAAAGTATAAACGTTCCTTCAGAGCCAGGGGTATTTGAAGGGTCTGTGAGGTAAAGTACATAAGACTGTTTTCATTCAAAATTAGGTAAAACACCCTATCAATAAAATGCAGACGTGCACATGGGAATGCCTGTCAACCCTGGTATATGTTGCATCTTATGAAATTTTACGTTGACAAAATAAAGACTGTGGAGTCCTTTGAGCTTCTCAGAGGAAAGTCACTAAAAATGCCAGAAGTAGGTCAGGGCATTGTTCAGTTAAAGGGGGCTTTGTCTTCCCAGACTGTGGTCCTGGGTTGTTTGCCACTTGGCGTTTTCCCTCGCAAAGAAGATAATAGGCGAGGAGAACAAAATGAGATCCCAAGGACAGACAGTAAGTATGTTCACATAGACCAGAGCAAGAGAGAGGACTGGAGGTTACTGAAGAGGTTTGATTAACACAGAAACCCTGACAGCATTGTTAAAGCAAACAGACTACATAAACAAGCAAACCCCACTCTACTTCATATCTGAAGGGAGGAACTATAGAATTTTCCAGATTTTCATTTCATGTTGTGGTTGGTAAGAGTTAGGGCCTGGGATGGTGGTTCACCTTTTTACAGCAAAATTCTAACACCCAAAATTCTGTGACGGGCAAGGCTTGGTTCTGTGATAGGCAATGCAGAAGAGGTGTGTGCAGACACCAACGGGCCTGGGAACGCTAAGGAAGAAGGAGAGAAAAGCAATACTGCTGCCTTCTTGTCCTGCGGCTCCCACTGAAAGTCCAACCTGGAAGGAAAGAGGCTTTGGGAGTGTTTGGGCCAAAGTCAGAGGTGAACAGGGGCTTCGTCTGAGCTCTGTTAGGACGAAAGATCCCCCAACCCTGTGGTTTAGCCTGAAACCCCAGCTTTCTGTCTGCCTGGGAGGCAAGCAGGCCAAGCAGAGACAGCAGAGCGGCCTAACCATCAAACCCAAAGTCCTCTTCTCTGCTGCTTCCCAGCAACTTTCCTGTGCTATACCCAAAGCCATGAAGTGGGCCCTTCACTAGCCAGGTCATGGCCTGAGACTTCTTTTCATTCTCAGTGAGTTAAAGATCGATAACCAACATTTCCTCCATGTAAGCAGCACGTTCCGTAACAAATCCAAGAAAGGCAAAACATCCATTGTGGGAATGGATAATACAAGCTCTTTTGCAAACTTGAAAAAAACTTGAAAAGTATGATTTTCATTGTAACTAAAAGAAAGATATTTAAAGAGAAAATAAAAATCCTATAATATTTACATGACTGAATTGCCAAATTTTTAATAAAACTAAATATGGTAGAGGGGAATTTACTCCACTTGATAAAGAGCATGTACAAAAACCTGCATCCAATATTATACTTAATTGTGAAAGACTGAATGCTCCCCCCGAGACCAGGAGCAAGGCAGAGATATCCACTCTTACCCCTTCTACTCCACACCCCACTAGAAGCTCTAACCATAGAAAAAAAGGCAAGAAAAAGAAATGCAAGGGATACAGATTGAAAAGGAAAAAAATTAAGCTACCCCTATTGCAGAGAACATGATTGTTTGCATAGAAAGTCCCAAAGAATCTACAAAAATAATCTCCTAGAACTAATAAATGATATCAGCAAGCCTACAGGATACAAAATAAGCATACAAAAATCAATTGCTATATACTGCCAATGAACATGAGGACATGGACATTAAAAATATAACACCATTTACAATTGCTCAGAAAAATGAAAGACTTAGGTGTAAATCTAATAAAACTTGTATAGGACTTTGTATGCTAAAAACTACACAAAGCTGATGAAATAAATCAAGTAAGATCTAAATAAATGAAGAGACACACTGTGTCCACAGGTTGGATGACATAACATAGTAAAGGTGTCAATTCTCCCCAAATTTATATACAGGTTTAACACAATTTCTATCAAAATTCCAGCATGATTTTTGGTAGATATAGACAAAATTATACTAAAATGTATGTGGGAAGGCAAAGGAACTAATATAGCCAAAACAATTCTAAAAAAAGAAGAAGAAAGTGGGAAGAATCAGTCTACTCAATTTCAAGACTTACTGGGTATCCACAGTAATTGAGACTGTGGTTTGGTGGAAGAATGACACATGAATCAAGGGAACATAATAGACAGCCCAGAAATAGAGCTACACAAATATACTCAACAAATATTTGATGAAGGCACAAAAGCAATTCGATGGAGGAAGAATAATCTTTTCAACAAATCACACTAGAGCAATTGGACATCCACAGGCAAAAAAACTGAACCTCAAGCCTATGTCTCACATTTTATACAAAAATTAACTCACATTGGGTCACAGATTTAAATGTAAACTATAAAACTTTTAGAAAAAACATCTTCAGGGCCTAAAGCTAGACAAAGAGTTCTTGGAGTTGACACCTTATGTGTGATCTATCCAAATTAAAAGTTGATAAATTTCCCTTCATCAAAACTATAAGCATTTGGTCCATGAAAGACCCCGTTAAGAAGATGAAAAGGCAAGCTACAGAGTGGGGGGAATTATTTACAAAACACACATCTGACAAAAGACAAGTATCAAGGATACACAACAAACTTTCAAAACTCAACAGTGAAAAAGCAAAACATCTGATTAGAAGATGGCAAAACACATAAACAGACACAGAATACATACGGTTGGCAAATAGGCCAATGAAAAGATGTTCACAGCATTGGCCATTAGAGAAATGCAGAATTAAGCCACATGCGATATCACTATACTCCAATCAGAATGGTTCAAATAAATAAAAAAAGTGACACCGCCAAATGCAGGGAAACTCATACATTACTGGCGGGAATGTAAAATCATACAGCCACTCTGAAAAGCAGTTTGGTAGTTCCTTAGCAATCTAAACACACAACTACCACATGACCCAGCAGCTGCACTCTTGGATATTTACCCAGAGAAATGAAGACTTGAGTGTCCACAAAAATCTGCACACTTACAAGAAGTAAGTGGGTATTGCTATAAAAGGGAACGTGAAAAATCCTTATGACAATGGAAATGTTCTTTATCTTAACTATTAATATCTATATTCTCTGATTGTACTGTAGTTTTGTAAGACATTAGTTACCATTGAGGGAAAATTGTGTGTTTCGGATCTCTTTTTGAATTGCTTAAACCGTATGTGAATCTACAATTGTCTCAACATAAAAGGTTTAATTTAAAAATCTATCTATCATGTAAGAAAAACCTCTCTGCAAAGTTTGCAACACTATGTCTTCTCCCAATTACCTTCAAAACTGTAAATTGCATTCTGGGAATGCAGTATTCATCAAAGTAAATTTGTTAATAGCATCCTTGTATGTGTAATTATTTAAAGAAATGTAACTGCAAATACATGCAGTTGCTCTTGAATATTTTTTGAGGTGAATTTTGAAATGATTCACTTTGAAATGAGTTGTATCTGAAGTAACAGTTTTGAATCATAGGGGAAAAATGATTTATTCTCAAAGCAAGTTAGTTCTAATAGAAAATGCACAAATATTAAGTAGTGTGCTCTTGGCATGACATTTTATATTAATTCTTCATTTTATGTACGTGGGAATTTGCATACCACAGTTTTATACTGGAGCCTTTGCCGAAGTTTCCTTCTTGTCTGAGGTCCAAAGTTTCTGGCTGGAGTTTCATAACAAAATATGCATTGTTTCCACTGGGGTTTATACCAGAAATAATTAGGTAAAATAGTGGTATGATGGAAACAATGTGGTTTTTGTAATTCATTATTGCATTGTTGCTAAACTTCACAACTTTCTAAACTTCACAACTTTCCGTGTTTGAAGAACTGAACTAAGTCTGCTGCTGCCAGTTCCCAGGAGGAAACCCTACCGATGTAGAAGCCCCCTTATTTGGTTTGATTACCAGTTTCAGAAACCCGTGACCCAAGACACTGTCAGTTTTTGCAGACTCTTAATATTAAAAGGGCAACTGCATGTCCATGCGTTAGCAAATGTATGAGGTTCATCACTTAATTCAAAAGCTGCACAGAGCATCACTCAATCTCTCTGACGTCTGTTGATATTGACAGACCTTGTTTAACTTCCTGCTCGTTGATTCACACAAGGCACTATCTGTCTGTATCTCGTTTGCTGTTCCATATTTCATTCTTTCTTTACCATGCTCCCTGTAGTATATTTGAGAGTTAACAAAATGTTTGCAAAGCACTTTCAGGTTATCAAATGAAAATAAATAAAGGAAACTCCATTTGACCAGAATAACAGCATATCTGTTAAAATAAAAAATGTAAATGCATATACAGTCACACCTTGCTTAACGACCGGAATACGTTCTGAGGAATTTGTCTGTAGGTGATTTCGTCATTGTGTGACGTTCACAGAGTGTCCCACACAGACCTGGTTGTATGGCTCCTTCACACCTGGGCTGTGTGGTGCAGCCATTGCTCCGAGGCTGCGCGCCTGCACGGCAGGTTACTCTGCTGAACCGTGCCGGCGGTTGGAGCGCAATGGTAAGTCTTTGTGTATCTAAACATAGAACAGGTGCAGTAGAAATGCGGCATAAAAGATAAAAAGTCACGCCTGTAAAGGGCACTCAGCATGCGTGGGGCCGGCAGGACTGGAGGTTGCTCTGGGTCAGTGGGTGGTGGGTGGTGAGTGAGCGTGAGGGCCCAGGACTTTCTAAACGCTGTACACTCAGGCAACACTAAATTTATAAAAAATACTTTTTTCTTCAATAATAAATTAACACTAGCTTCCTGTAACTTTTTCATTTTTTAAGCTTTTAAACTTTTGACTCCTGTAATAACAGTTTAAAACACAAACACATTTTATAGCTGTATAAAATTATGTTCTTCTCTGTGTCCTTATTCTGTAAACTTCTTTTATTTTTAAAATTTTTAATTTTTTTTCCATTTTTAAACTTTTTTGGTAAAAACTAAGACAAACACACACATTAGCCGAGGCCTGCACAGGGTCAGAATCGTCAGTATCACCATCTTCCACTTCCACGTCTTGTCCCGCTGGAAGGTCTTGGGGGACAGTAACAGGCACGGAGCTGTCATCTCCTGTGATGACGATGCCTCTTCTGGAACGCCTCCTGAAGGACCTGCCTGAGGCTGTTTTACAGTTAACTTTTTTCTGTAAGAAAGAATACACTTTAAAATAACAATAAAAGGTATAGGATAGTATAGTAAATACATATAGCAGTAACATACTTGTTAATCATCATTGTCAGTTACTATGTGCTGTGCATCGCTGCACGGGCTAGACTTTCGCATAACTGGCAGCTCAGTAGGTCTGTTTACACCGGCGTCACCACGCACATGTGAACAAAGTGTTCTGCTACAACAGCGTGGCAACGGCTACGGTCAGTAGGTGACAGGAATTTTTCAGCTCCATTATAAACTTATGGGACCACTGTCATATATGTGGTCCATTGTTGACCAAAATATTATTATTCAGCATATGACTGTATATAATTTAAAAATTTTAAAGTATGTTTAAACTTTCTGTAAATATGAAAGGTCTTCAGAATTGCTGAATTTTTTTAAAAGATTAAGTTTAGATTATCTTATGATATTTTACTTTTTTGAAAATTGGTTACCCAAATATATTGTCTAATTTAGGGGTACTCGAAGTATGGCCCATGGACCAGCAGCATCAGAATCACCTAGGAGCTTGTTAGAATGAAAATTCTTGGGCGGACCTATTGAATCAAGTTCAGAGCAACTGAAACAGAATCTCTGAATGGGGCCAAAAGTCTGGATTTCATCAGTTTTTCCAGGTGATTTTTGTGCATGCTGACACTTGAAAATTGCTAGGATTAGATCCTGGTCAGAAGCAATGAACGTGCTAAGGACTGAATTGTGTCCCCTCCCAATTAATATGTTGAAGCCCTAACCCTCAATGTGACAGTATCTGGATAGGGTCTTTAGCAGATAATTAAGGTTAATTGAGGTCGTTAGGGTAGGGCCTGTTAAGAAGAGGAAAAGAGAAAGAGAAGTCTCTCTCTCTTTCTGCCACAGAGGACACAATGAGAAGGCGGCCACCTGCAAGCCAGGAAGAGAGCCTCACCACAATGCCGACACCCTGACCTTGGACTTCCAGCCTCCAGAACTGTGAAAAGATGAATTTCTGTTGTCTAATCCACCCAGACTAGGACATTTTGTCATGACATTCCGGGAGACCATTATGGTACATATATGAACCATCCAGGGATCTTGGTAAAACAGATTCTGATTCCACAAGTCGGGAGCAGGGGCGGTCTCCTAGGCAAGGCCATTTTCCTGGTCCAGGGACTGCACTGCGGGTAACAAGCACACTTCCCATTTCACCGGGAACGAAATTCAAACTTGTCGTTTTTACCTTCAAGATCCCACCAGATCAGGGCTGGCCTACCTACGACTCCACCTGTCCCACCCTTCCTCCCGCTCACACCTCGGCACCACACCCTCCCACCTGTTCCCCTCTTCTTCCTGTCTCAGGGCCTTGGCACTTGCTTTACCTTCTACCTTTGCCCCCGGCTGGTTGAACGATGGGTCCCTTTCTAGCCCCATCTTTCTAGCCCAGCTCAAATGTCTTCTCAAAAAGAGCACAACTACCCAATATAAAGTGACACATCTCCTGTCCCCATTGATGCCCCTCAGCCTTTCCTAGCCTTGACTCATTCTGAAACTATTTTGTCCTGTCATAAATGGTGTATAATCTATCTCCTCCATAAGGATGCAGTCTCTGCAATAGCAAACTCCTGTCTATCTTGTTCACCTAAAAATATCTGCTGGTCGAATAAATGTAACAATGTAACTCCCCATAGGGTCAGATATTGTAACATAGGAATACACCATTTCCCCAGGCGTGGGGAAATGAGACATCAGATTCATTCGCTGGGTGTTGATTGAAGTCCTCATCCTGACTGGCCCTGGTTTGGGAAGTGTTGGTGTTCTCCCTAGGCCAGCCCCCCTTGTCTGGTCTGAGCCAGGTCTGAGCAGGGGAGGAAGGACATCCATAGCCTTAAGCCATCAACCATGATGTCATGTGAAACTGGCGAAGGAAGAGTGCTGGGCACCCATGCAGCCGCTCTGACATCAGTCCTCCTCCTCCCCCGCTGCTGTGATTGACGTCTGCCCCAGATTTTCAGTGTAGCGAGGGGTCCTGCTGCCTCCGAACCTGCCCTGATCCTAGCCCGTGGGGCCGGGCCCTGACGCTGTCTGCTTCGTGCCTGTGGCCTCCCTTGGGGATTCTTCCCCTCCTGCTCCTGCCTCAAGAAGGAGTGTGGCCGTCAGGAGGGAAAGAATGAATGAGTGGATGGCACAGTGACAAAGCCCTGTCTGCTCACACAGGTCACAGGAGCCCATGGTACACGTCTCTCTACAGTTCCACATTCGGGGACTCCCTCCACGGCGGTAGCTGCAGTCAGGCACACCAGGAGGATTTAACACAGAAATCGGCAAATGCTCAGACCAGGACTGCGTCCCCCCGAGACCCGGTCTCTAAACATTTACCAGCACCTCACTGGCCGAAGTCCACCAGAGTTGGAAAAGCTTCTGCTCTCTGGCCACCTCCTGTGGCTTTGCAGAACCATCCAGAGAAATGTCTCCCATGGAAGCCCCTTGTCCTTCCCCCACAAGCGGGGCCTGAGTTTCCGTGGGCAGCAGCCTCCTTGGGTTCTGTTCCTGATCCTGCACCCAGGTCATCGCATTGCCGGCGCTCCCCCTGCACCCCCGCACCATACACACCGCTCTCAGCTCGGGCTGCTGCCACGGGGTGCTGTAGACCCGCGGTCCACAGCCTTTGTAGCACCAGGAGTCAGTTTCATGGAAGACAATTTTTCCATGGACTGGGGTGGAGATGGTTTCAGGATGATTCAAGAACATCACATTTATTGTGCACTTCATTTCTATTATTATCGGATTGTAATATATAGTGAAATAATTATACAGCTCACCAAATGCAGAATCAGTGGGAGCCCTGAGCTTGTTCTCCTGCAACTAGACAGTCCCATCTGGGGGTGATGGGAGACAGAGACTGATCTGACGGGAGGCGGAGCTCAGGCAGTGATGCGAGCAGCTGTAAATACAGATGAGGCTTCACTCGCTTGCCCACCACTCACCTGCTGTGCGCCCTGGTTCCTAACAGGCCACCGACTGGTACTGGTCCGCAGCCTGGGAGTTGGAGACCGCAGCTTTAGACTAAGTAATTTATAATAATAGAAATGTAATTCTCATAGTTCTGGAGGCTGGGAAGTCCAAGACCAAGGTGTCAGGAGAGGCGGTGTCTGTGAAGGGCTCGCTTTCTGATTCCAAACTGGGACTTTCTTGCAGAGTCCTCACATGGCAGAAAAGCTAAAAGGGCAAAAAGGCCACACTGTCTTGCTCAAGTCCTTTGTGAGGACTCTAATCCCACTCGTGAGAGCTGAGCTCTCGGAACCCAATCGCCCCCTGAAGACCCCACCTCCTAACACTCCCGTGTTGGGGATTAAGTGTCGCCATGGATTTTGGAGCAACAGCAACTTTCAGACCATAGCAGCACCTCACACAGAGCCAGGTCACTGGCGCTGAGTCTTTCAAAGACATCGCCGATTCAGACACACGTGCTGGGTACTCTGGGAGGTGCTGAGAGAGACGCAAAGACACAAGAGATCACGAAGCTTAAGCACAGCACGGTATGATTTCAAGTCACCCAAAGCAAACAGAGTCCATGTTCATTTTTATTCCCCCTAAATTCTTTTCCAGACACTTTTCTAGGTTCTCACGAGCCAGAGATAAGTACCGTGTGGATCACTGTTACCATCGAAGGTGCTGGCGCAACTCTGCAGTCTGTTGCCGGGAGAGAGAAGGTGTCTCAGGGCTGCCAGGAGGGAGGCGCAGGCTCTTCCCCGTGTCCCTGCGACATCCGCCCATGGCGCCTGCAGACACCCCTTACTCTCCCCCAGCCTGACGCTCAAACCGTGGTTAGCAACCAGGGGCAGGGGACTCGTGACCGGCGGCATCTAAGGGGCTTTTTAAAACTCGGGCAAGTCCGTCTCCTCGTGGCCACTCCCTTTCTTTGTGAAAACTGGTGCTTTAAATACTGCATTGTTTATTCTACACCTTTATCTCTTATTTCCACAATTAGATTGTAGGTTCTTTAAAGACAGAGACAGTTGCTTACACATTTTTAATTTTTTTCAAGACCCTTGAGCAGTGTTGACAACATTCAGATTAAAATTTTCTACATGTCAAAAAAGAGAAAAAAACTATAAATACAATTTAAAGGCAAAGGAAAAAATGCTAAATTTATTGGCAACACATCACATCCATAATACAGTCTTGAAGCCTTTTATAAGAAATTAGAAAAAAAATTTTCTCCTCTCTCCCAAAGGGACACAGAATAAAAGGTGAACTTCACAAAAATACACAAATGGCCAATAAACATTTGATAATATAGTGATCCCTACAAGTTACCAAAAGGATGCAATTTTAAGCAATAGTAAGATGCTTTCTTTACCTATTAAATTGATTTAAAAATATTTTAATGCTTATACCCATTGCAGATGGTTTTTGGGGAAATGGGTGGTATTCTATGTTTCTGGGAGAAGTGTACATCCTTGTGGTATTGCTAAAAAAGAAAACTTGGAAATAGCATGAATGTGTGAAAATAGGAAATCAATTAATTAATTGGATCGTGATACATACATAGAATGAAATATAATGAATCCATTAAAAATAAATATTACAAAAACTATTTCATGACATGGAAAATGAAATGAGCTAATTGTTTGAGTGTAGGAAAAAATACATTATGCATCACAAGGACAGGGATATGCCCTGCGAAATGCATGGTTAGGCGATTTCATCATTGTGCGACACAAGACGCCATGGAGATGTGCACGTGCTTTCACACACCTAGACGGTCTAGGCTACGGCACACCTGGGCTGTAGGGTGCAGCCCACTGCTCCTAGGCTACTAACCTGCACAGCGTGTGACTGCAGTGAATTCTGTAGGCAATGGGAACACAACAGGAAGTAGTTGTGTTTCCAAACATAGAAACAACCTAAACACAGAAAAGGTAATGCATGTATTATGATGTCACTAGGCAATAGGAATTTTTCAGCTCCATTATATAATCATCTTATGGAACTGCCATCACATATAGAGTCCATCATTGACCAACATGTCATAATGTAGCACATGACTATATAGAAATATCATAAACATACATTGTTTTTGTGATAAGAAAAAAAGTCAAGTGTTTAATATTTTCATGTGTCAAATAAAAACAAATAAAATGGAGCCCCCTCTTTTAGTACTCTCATATCACTTAGGAATAATTCTTCATATCATGTGCTCGGTTTCCCCCAAGCAATTTATGTCAATAGGCAGATAAAATATGTCACCTACTAGAAGATCAAAATATGCCTTTGACCAAGGAGGCAAGTTCTCGATTACAGCGACATGGCAGTAATAAAAGGTACCTCTTTGACACTGTAGGTCTCCTCACCTTGGATTTCGTTACAGAAAACATCCTCTAGGGTGTTGAGCGTGGGGTCCCAGGTCAGGAGGGGAAATGCGCACTGGTGGGGAGGTGGAGATCGGGTGGTCCCTGCTGCCCGCGTGAGAGCTGGTATTCCCTGTCTGCCTCCTCTGTGAGGAGGACGAGCACTGTAGACCTCTGACCTTGGGGCAGCCTTCTAGAAAGTTCTCATTCTTGTTCTACACGAGCCTCCTTAGCAAGACACATCCTGTGCTACCAAATCAAGAGCTCGACATCACTGTTTCAGCAACAAAATCCAGAATATGCGGAGTCTGCGTGGTCTCAGCTTCCTTGGCGAAGCTGCCCAAGGATATGAGAAGGGCTGGGAGTGCTTTTCATGTCAGTTCAGATGCTCGCTTGCCCAGGGCCTGGAAATGAGATCTGAAGTGCATTTCTGAAAGCACGGACGTTTCTTCCAGCGCCTCCAAATAGGACAGTTCACCTGCCCTTCTCCCACCACCCGTAAATGCAGTCTAGACTCTAACACTTGTGACGTTTCTCCTACAAACGGAGTCTCCACGTGGAAATCTGCTCCAGCACCTGCTGAACCAAGCTTGGTTCACCCAAACAGCTAACTAAACCAGCCACGCACCCCAGGCCTCAAAGGCCTGAAACTAAGCTGGAAAAGATCATTATGAGAGAACACCAAGCACAGGGAACGGCTGCGCTCCTCGCGTTGCGTGCTGCGCACCTTCTGGGAATGGAAGTGGTGGAAAATCTGAAGTGAAAACCATTCTTTTTGGTCCCACTGAGGTGCACGGGCCCAGACTGCAGCGAGTGACGACTGCGCCACGGCACTCCAGCCTGGGTGACAGACAGAGCGAGACCCCGTCTCTGAAAAAGAAAAATGTCACAAGGCCCAGAGAAACCCGAGACATGATTCTTTGCTGTCTCCCTCCTGAGGCCGGCACCCTTCCTCTGATCCCCGCTGCCACCGCACTGCCCACGACCGGCGCTCGCCGCCTTCCAGGTGGCCCAGTCCACCGGCGGCTCTGATGCGAAGGAAGGACGTCCTTCTGTTGAATTAGAAGCTGCCTTTCCAAGTCGCACACTGCGCTTCCAGCTCTGCCTTCCTGCAAGTCCAAAAGGTGGGAAACGCAATTTGCACGTATGCTGTTAATTATAGCATCGGTGTGGTTTTTGGAATAGACAAAGAGGAGGAAACACAGACTTCATTATAGGATGACCCCCTGAACATTTCACCAAGCTCATGGGACTGTCTGGGGACAAATGCTCACAATGTCCCAGAGAGAAAACTGGGATGTGGCCATGAGAACCCAGCACTGACCACGAGGATTGGAACCTCACGCCACTCTGAGCGCTGCCTTGCTGCTCCCAGCAGCCGTTCCTCAGGAGGTACAGACCCACAAAGAATTAGTCAGTGCAAACATTGTTTTCGGATTGTTTTCCTCTCCAGTACTAGAAACATTACGGCTTGTAAGTGTTAACTTGATCGAGGAACTATTACAGGGAGGTATAGATGCCACTGCTTCACGTTTACTGGTCAAAGTTAGTTCTAGAAATAAATGTGGACAGACAGGTTACCTACCCACATTCAACTTCATCTTATACTCCTTACAGGCACAGAGGAAAAATTAGAGGAAAACCCATAAACGCTAGGGAAAGTTTCTTTCCTGCTTAGAGAGAACACAGACCTCAACCGGTGTGTGCAAGAGGGTTCCTTCTTTCTTTGTGAGCTTTTTCTTGATAACTTTTGCTAAAAGACAAGGTGATTGTCTCTGTATTTCTGACTAGTCTTAAAAAAAAAAAAAAAAAAAAACCTCTAGCCACGACTACATCTCTTTATTTCTAGGGCTTCTAAGCCCTGGAAGGAAGCTCCACTTCCTTAGAAGGTTCAAGACAAGAACGAGGCAAACACAAAAAAGTAGACTCTAATTCTTTTAGGCTGTGTTTCCAAGGTCCGAAAAGCAGTTAAAAGAGAATTCGTTTCTTTACCAACAGGAAGAAACTCGGAGGTTTTTCTGGGTTTAGACTAGTAGAAGACATTCCGGCAGTGCTCACATTTTTGCTATAACCATGTAAACCATAAATGAAGTTCTTCTAATCCAATATTTTGTGGTGAAAATCATTTACCCAGCCTCAGCAGGGGCACAAAACCTTCAGGGCTGGAAAGTTGCTCACTATTAACTTGGGGGGCTTCATTATTAAATTTGCAAACGTTGGAGCTTAGCGTTTATATGCAAATAGCCCCTCAATTACATTTTTCCCTTCTCCATCCCCTTTGGCAACTTCACAAGCTCTTTAAGGACACAGGGTCTGATTGTAGACATCTTTGTGCCCAGCGCTTCCCACCGAGTGGGCAGTCAGCAGATATTTGTTGAGTGGACAAATTCTTGAGGAAGGGAGCGTTGACACTATGCACATTATCAGGTGGGGGAATACAGCAAATACTTTCAAATGAAATACGTACCTGCAAATTCTTCTGGGGTGAACAAACACATACAGGGCTGCCGTGCTGCCAAGAGGTACACCCCCTGAGGACCCCATTCTGGTAGACGATAAGCTGTTTGGCCCTCCTTATTTGAAAAAAAATCTTACTGGGATGACATGAGAAGAAAATGCAGAATTTTTCTATTTTTCTGTAGAGAAGTCCTTTGATGCAACTGTAACAACAACGAACTCAAGTTGCTCAATCCACATGCACATATAATGGAACATCAAAGCAAATATGTGTCTGAAAAACCTCATGGCTTCATTGGTAGACAAGAAGAAGCCCGAAGACCAGAGATTATTGCCCGTGAGAGACCAGCTCATTCATCCGGCAGCCGCTGTCGATACCTGAAAATACACCTGGGCGGGAAATGTTTAAGCGACTCAGAACTTCATGTCATTTGTCCTGGAGACATTATTTGAGCAAGTCCCTTTCAGAGTCTAACACAAAGAGGTAATGGAAACAATTCTAGAAAGAATCAGCGCAGCCCAGTGTCTCCAAGTAGGTCCAGACAGAGGACACCGATTTGGGAAGAAAGAATCGCAAGTCACAGGAAGGCCGTCTGAGCCAGACTGCATAGACGGACTGAAATAAAGCCCCACAAACCCAGCACAGGGAAGATGGGCGGTTACGTGCAGAGACACTCCGAAAATGGACCCGGCTTAGCAAGTGATAGGTTAGGCAGCATGAGTAAGATTAAGTAGATAAATATTCACCTCTTACTCAAACAAAATAAGCATTCTATGCTGCATGCATGCTTCTTAAAACCATCATAGATATGGACATTCCATCCAAATAAAGAAAAGTAAAAGAAATTATAACATAATAAAAAAATAAGAAAGTCATTCATAGAGAAGCCAATATCTTTGATATTAAATGAGAAGGGAATGCAAAGAATGTAATAGTAGCATAAAATGGTACAGTTTTACCAAACAAATAGAATAGTCCTTTAAGAGTTTTATGAAAACTTCAAGACTTTTTCCTTTTACTATTCAGGGGCTTGAACAAGTTTCTGGTAAGAATTACACGGGGTTTAACGGAGGCGTCCCCTAAACCAGGAGCCCCTGTGAGATACTCTTTACCAAACTTTTTACATGAAACATGTATGACTCACAAGTGCAAGGGAAGTGCAGTAAATGCACTTTTTAGGAACAGAAATATGTTTATTGGCCAATTTATATTTCAACAAATCTCTTACGCTGAGACTCGGAGGAGGGAATGACATAGGAATGGCGCCACTTTTGTATCTGATCGCATGGCAACGCCAGCAATATATTTAGAATCTTAGGTTTCTGAAAGAGCTGAAAGAAGCCTTAGAAAGCCACTTGGACATTGTCAAAAGAGATTTTCAAACCTGCAGAGTGCAGATGCCTTTGGTTGTTTGTCCAGGAATAGTCTGCTGTTCCCCAGCCCAACCCCTTCGTGCCACGAGGCCATGTCTCATCCCTCATTCCAACCCAATTTCAGATTTCTCCATCCTAGGAAGTAGCATCTGAAAGCAATCTCGCCACACTTGCAAGCCCATTAAATCAAGAAATAAATTAACATATGGAACGGTAGAGACATTGGCTTCCATCCGTGTAAAACTTTTGTTTTGTGAGTCCGTGAATATGATACAAACCAAGTATGAAAATGATCACTAAAAGAATGAAACTGACGAGAAACAGTTTCCTAGAACTGCTTGTTGAAGTTTTCTCTTTCCTCAGTTTCCATCTGCACTTTTCGGATCCTTTTGTCAAATAAAGATTTTCTACAATGGCTTGACGTTGAGGCACTCTTGTCCAAAGATCATAAGAACTTTCTTTTGAGGTATTTGAACATGTATTTCAGATTGAGTCTTTCAATGTTCTTATACACCAAAAAGGAGGAGGCAGTAGAAATGGAAATATTAAAGAAGCAAGGAGAATAACTGATAAATCAAGATTTCAGGCTGGGCACAGTGGTTCATGCCTGTAATGCTAGCACTTTGAGAGGCTCAGATGGAAGGATTCTTTGAGGCCAGGAGTTTGGGACCAGCCTGGGCAACATAGCGAGACTCCATCTCTACAAAAAGTTTAAAAAATTAGCCAGGTGTGGCGGTGCCTGTAGCCACTCAGGAGGCTAAGGTGGAAGGATCACTTGAGCCCAGGAGTTTAAGGTTATAGTGAGCTATCATGATGACACTGCACTCCAGCCTGGGCAACAGAGAGAGACCCTGTCTCTAAAAATAAAAATGAAAAATAATTTTTAAAAAATATTTCAGACAAATAAAAGGACAAAGCAAGAAAACACAAGTGGCAGCAATTCCGCTCCTAGGTCTGTACCCCAAAGAACTAAAAATTACTACTCTTACACTCCATGTAGGTGGACCTCATAGCAGCCTAGTCACAATAGCCAAAAGGTGAGAACAGCCCAAAGGTCCATCAACAGATGGATGGATAAACAAACTGTCTACAGTCCATGGTTTCCCCTGGAGTGCTAATTAAAAATCGGTGTCTAGTTACCTGTTTAGCTGAAATCTCTCCCTAGCCCAAAAGATCCTTGAGGGCAGGGTCTTTACTATTTCAATTACCAACTAATGACTTGGCACCTAACACATAGCGGGTGCTCACTGACATTGTTTGATTTCATTCAATGGTTGTAGTCTTTCCTATTTCACAAACCAAAGGGGGAGACATAAATAAGCATTGCTTTGTGGGGACAGGGTAGTGAGGAGGACAGACAAAAGAAATATTTTCCTGAATTAACCAAAACGTATGAGGAAGTAGGAAGAGCAAAAGGGATATATAGAGAAAGATGAGAAAGGTTGGAAAAGGTAGAACTGATCAGAAACTACCAGTGACAAAGACAGAGGAAAAGTTAGAGCGTTCCCAAATCAGTATCCATCTACCCCCACCTGAGTTCTCCCTGTGGTTCTCCATTGGCAACCTCTTAGACAGCAGAAGCAGCTCTCCACGACCAGGCCGGGGGCCTCGCTCTCCTCCCGGGCCCTCAGCCGCAATATCCCACTTGCTGTACAGAAAGGTGTTTCTCGCCTCCGTCCCTCTGCCTGGAAGGTGCCTGCCTCGCTTTGTGCTCGGCCAACCCAGAAGTTTCCTCCCTCCCTTGGTTCACACACTGGTCCTCTGAGAAGCACCACTGGTCTCCCCAGGGTCTGGGTCCAGGGCCCAGTCCAATTTTATAGGGTCTGAAGTTTATACTGAATAGAAGGCCCTCTTTACAGAAAAGGATCCAAAATCAGAAAGAGAAAATAGGCATAAACGTGAACATTCATTTAGAATGAAAAAAAAATCACACCATCACTACCACATGTGACAAATACTGTAGATATTACAAAATCCACAAAAATAGTGATTGCCTTACAGACCTCTATGATATGTGCCTTTCCGTTACTTTTTAGCTCAGTGCTCTTTGATCACTTCTTCATAGAACAATTTTCTGTCTTCTGTTTTCTATATAGAAAATGAAAGATCCATTTAAGAGTTTAAGATTGTTGTCAAATCTGGGGAAGTTTTTCCATAACCAAATCCTCTACTTACAAAACGACACGTCTGATAATTTGAACAACATTCCACAGACTAGATTCTGGCTCCACACATTTAAATCATGTTCTCCTCCCTCACTCGCACACTTCTGGTGCCAGGAGCTAGAAGACATGTTTAAATTGTGATATCAATCCGGGCACAGTGGTTCACGCCTATAGTCCCAGCACTTTGGGAGGCTGAGGCAGGAGGATCATTTGAGGCCAGGAGTTTGAGGCTGCAGTGAGTTATGATCACATCCTTGCACTCCAGCCTGCAAAATAGAGCAAGACACTGTCTCTAAAAAAAAAAGAAGAGGAAAAATTGTGATATAACCTCTATTCATGACGCTTTATATCACGGTGCTGTTGAGTCATTACAGTAGATGGTAGGAGATTTCTGGAAGCCATTCTGAGGGTTTATCTTTATTAGCTTCGAGGTCAGCATGCTTCAGGCCCTTCCCTACTGCTTGCATTGCCCCTGTGTGTACCTGTGTTATGGTACAATCATTGTGTAACTATAATCACCCATCCATTTCCTTACTGAGCTGTGACTCCATGAAGGCAGAAACCATGTCTGTTCTATTGGTATCTCAACATCTAGCAGGATGCCTTGGGCATAGTAGTCAGCCAATGAGAAGTGGTTGAATGCATGCATGAATGAACGAATGAATGGAGTACGTTCCTACTGAAGGATTAGCTGGAGATGGCCAAGATGTGGGGTCAGAGAGTCTCTCCACGCTGGCCACCAGGGGGAGCTGTCGGGCGGCTCTGGGGGTGGGTATTTAGGGTTGGGGAGAAGCTGAGGCAGGGGAGAGAGGAGAATGCAATCTGTAGTTCCTTTAAAGGATGTTTGAAATCAGGTTTTTGTAGATCTGGACACAAAAGGCAAGGCGGGCCTTGTGCGATCAAGCAAAAGTGAGTCAAGAAATGGAGGTTGAGAAGGAGCGGCCGCCCCTGCTCCACAGAAGCGCGGAGTTGGCAAGCCACGTCCATCTCCAACTTTTCTATGACCTGAGCCTTTGATGACGGCGGACGTTGGGAGTGTTCTGGAAACACCACGCCCAGGTCTGCTCCTTATATTTATAGAGCTTTTAGCACAAAGGCATTTTCATCAAAGCACTTTAAGAGCCGGGCACACCCTGTCACACGCATGATCTCCGTGAAAGGAACTGCAACTTCACAGCAGCCCGGGGCTGAGCTGGCGCGCAGGAATGCTCTGGAACAGACGCCCTGGCCACAGGCGAGCAGCCCAGCCTGGAACTGGTGGGAAAGATGACATCAGGTGGGGCCGGCCGAGTCCCCGCAGAGGGCCCTGACCTGTATTTCTGGAAGAAAACTTTAGACGATGCAGGTCAACTGATGCTCTATTAGACACTTTCCATACTTTATCTCATTTAATCCTCACCTTATCCCCGTTGTGCAAATGAAGAAACTGAGGCAAAGAGAAGGGAAATAACTGGCCTCCGGGTATAACCAGTAAGAGCCAAAGCCAAAGTCAGACTCAGATTCATCTATCTCAAAGTCATGTGCCTTTTTGCTGCCGTCCTCATGCGTGATCTGAATGTATCAGAGATGTGCGATGCTTAAGATCAAATGCGCCCAGGACGATTCTGGGCTGACTTTACTGCTTGATTTTGAGATTCACAGGCAGGCCCGGAAGAACTGAGCATCTAAGCCAATGTCTTAGTAAGTGGGTCAGCCCTTCTGGGGTCCCTGTGGCAAGAAGGGTGACAACTGCCTTGGGGCCACTTCCAACAGGCCCCCCAACAGGGTAGCACCAACTCCCCTAGATATAAAAGTCTGACACACAGAAAGCCTTCCGTGGACGCTGAGACTCTGGAAATGCCATCATGCCTCATACACACAGTCTCTTCATCTGGAAAGCAAGGGCGTCCCATTCCAGGGTCGCCATGGTACCACAAGAGCATTCTCCAGTATCATTCAGAGTTCCCCCAAAATTCAATTCATCATGGAAATCTCAGTCCTTTTCCTCCAATAAAGTCTGCTGAAATTCCTCCTCTTAGAAAGAGTTCAGATTTAAGTTCCAGTTCTGCCTCTTGCTAGCTGTCTAACCCCAGGCAAATTTCTTAACTTCCTCATCTGTCAAGTGGAGAAAATACTGCTCACCTCACAGATTATTAGGCAAAGGAGTAAGAGGAATGACGGCAGGAAAGCGGTGGCTGTGTCAGATGGTCATGGTGAGAGTGACCATGATGTGAGTGAACGTCTGTTTTCCCTGTTCTTAGGAACATCATCTTCTGCCTGGCCAAGTCGCTAGTCCTGGGTCATTGGTCTGTCCTTAGCACCTAATGTGTCCTGACTCTGTCCTAAGAACCTGCCGTGCGGTCAAAGACATTTAGGAGCAGGTTAGTATGAGACTGTGTAGCAGTCTGGGGAATGAAAGGAGCTTGCAAAAAGGGCGACCATGTAAATAAGACAGAAGGGAGTTTCACTGTGAAAGTGACACATTAGCTGGGCTTGTAAGTGTGGCATTTACGTAGGATGAAGGCAGGCAGATCAGAGAAGAAGGCGTGTGCTGGGGATCGTGGCGTAGCTTCCACTCCAGTGAGTTCTTACTTCAGATGAGGACTTTGGTTCATTCAGAGTGCAGCACCGACAGTAGATGCTCTACAGTGTGGCCGCTGATCTGTGACACCTGCCCGTCTCCCTGATGCTTTCACGCTACCAATAAGACTAAAAGCAGAGTTGGGAAGAGACACTGACCAGCCCGCGTCGTATAGTATTTCCACCATGCAAGTACTACAGACAGCAACAACCCCAGGAGCACAGATAACAGTAAAATAGAGTAAAATCACAAGTGACAACATCTCAATATTTATTACCTTGGTTTTTAGTATAATTTAATGATAAGTTTATATTATAGAATTTTTAGTAATGGCTGTGCTTAACAGCTGCCTTGCAAAATTTGGGGAAATTCAGCAGTCAGCTCTTGTGATTTAACAAGCCACGGAGGCAGGTGCAGTAGTCCAGAGAAGAGACACTCGTGGCTTGGACCACGACGTGAGTTGGGAGGCGGTCAAAAGGCCTTGGACTGGGGACACGTCATGCAGACAGAGCGGGGAAGACTTGCTGGCAGCCTGCCTATGGAGGGAGAAGGGAGACCTCAAAGGCGACCCACTGGGTTTTATTTATCTCACTCCCTGTGCCGACCCCCAGAAAGCCTGGGGTGGGGAATAGTCTTCTCTTTCCCTTCCTCTATGTCAAATTCACCCTCTTCCTAGAATTAGCCCCAGCTGCACACTGTGGGAGAATTCTGGGCTCGGATGTGGTCAGTCTCTTCCCTTTATGTAGGTGTTGACAAAATTCTTGCTTCCTACCAAGCCGGGGTTTTAACACTATTATTTTATTTGTGCAAAATAGCATCCCTATCTTGTTTAACTATATATGGGGGGGGGAAGAAGGAGAGAGGGAGGGTATAAAAGAGTGAAGGGAAGGAAGAAGAGAAAGAAGACAAAGAGGGGTAAGAGAAGAGGAAGGAGGAGGAAGAGGAGGGAGAAAGGGGAAAGGAAGGGCAGGAGAAGGTAGGCATTCCCCGGCCAAGGAGCGCAGCCGGGTGTGTGTTCCGAGCCACGAATGGGCCTTTCACGTTGCACTCTGCACTGTCACACATAATTTAAACCCTTTACAATGAAGATGTGTTAGTATTTGTATAATAAAAACTAAAGAAAAAAGGGAGAATCAAAACTAAAAAATATATTCACTGACTTCAGCTTAAAAAGAGGGGGAGAAAGTGTGAAGAGGAGGAAGCCCCAGCAGGGACACACGGACCGATGGGCGTCACTGGGCAGGCAGCGAGGCAGGGCGCGGGGCCGGGACGCAGGGACCTGAGCTCTCCTCCAAAAGCCTCTTAGCCTGGGTAAGCCTGGTAATTCCTTTCGCCCCTTTGCCTCCTCTGAAAAGAGGGGATGTAAAATACCACGTCTCTGCCTCATGTCATGGGATTGTGATGACCACCAAGTGAGAAGACGAAAGTCAAAAATGTGGAAGTCTTTTGAGACGGATTATACACTTCGCACGTGTGCCTTTGACAGCAAATTGCTTGGGAGGTTGCCATGAGCACAAACAACAAAACAGAGACCTCTTTCTTTTTAAAGACACTGGGAAAGCCGGATGATAGTTTTCCACCGCATAGGAGTGGGGGTGGTTCCTGGGACAGGACTGAACCCCTAAACACGTCAGTGGCCTTCGGATGGGCCTTTAATCAACGCGACCCTTAGTCATTATGACTCAGCAGACTTAATTTTGTACTCGACAGACTTGATTGAAAATAATTAAAGAGGACTCCCGGCGGTCAAATGGGGAAAGGGAAGCTCAACGGCAATTTAAGGCTGGAGAACATTGATTGGCTCCCGGTGACTTTCTGAAACCTCATTCCTGGACTCCCATCTCAGAGAGATGGATGGGTGTGGGGACGTGCCCAGGGCCTGGCCCGCTGGGCAGAGCACTTAAATGGTGAGGGACGTCAGCGCCTCTGCAGGAGTCCGAGTGTCCTTCGGGCTCTGAACGCCACCGGCCTGCAGCAGCCACACGGCCCTCCGACGAGACATCTGCTATTGACAGCCTGGAAGGGCTCCTGAGCTGGTCAATACCAGTGCTCCTCCTCTGCCTCCGGCTAAAGGCTAAGAGACAGCTGGCGCATATGTGATCACTAGAATTTAATTATATATCACATTGATTTTTAATTAGAATGCAAGTGAGGGCCTCATCTATGAAAAAAATATTCCAAGTGGTAAATGGGTTTTATCCAGTCCGTCAAATAACTTGAAATGCACTGCCCCTTCTGACCCTTAATCCTCTTGATGAGGAGGAAACCTGCCACCGACCCCTGCCATGAGGACGGAGACCTTGAGCCAGCTAGCGTGTCTCCAAAATCTGCATTCAAGTTCTGTCCTTGGGCCTATCAGGCAGCCACCTGAGAACAGTGGTGAGGGGTTTCTGTGTTATTCATAATTAAGTCCAATTAACACTGGAAAAGGTCCCATTGGCTCTGATTCCGTCTGATCTCTTTGAGGAGTGGGTCCAGAGACAGTCCGGCTCTGAGATCAGAGCTGGCTCCCTGACCTCATCTGACCCCTGCTTTCCACCGAGCTGCGGCGCCCAGAGCTCCCGTGCACACAAGAGCTTTGCAAGCCGGAGGTGACAGCGGCCCCAGGGCCCAAACTGCATCCTTGGAAGAGCCCATCAGTGCTTCCGCTCTCGCGGAGGGCCTCAGGGACCTAACCTCCCCGGCTCGAATCGCGAGCTTTCTATGGAAAGCCGCCCTGGGAGCCAGCAAAGCCGCGCACGCCGGCGGGGGGCTCCCTGTGCGAGCGAGGGAAGGCGCAGGCGTCGGCGCCAGGCAGTGCTGCCCACCGAGGCACGCCCGCCGCGCAGTGTGCCCAGGACCCCTCCAGCGAGGAGCCCAACAGGTGACATCCCCAGTCACGGCGACATCGTGCGGCCCGCGCCCCACGCGCCGTGCTGCTCGCCTTACGCGGCTTGTTTTGCTCGTGCCAGATCGGAAGGGCCGCGTGCACCCTCATTTACAGACACGGAAGCCTTGGCGAGTCCAAGCAGCGAGTCCAAGCAGCGTGCCCGCGCTCGCTCGGGGGGCGGAGCCACGGCCCGAGCTGCGAGCCCGCGGCCTTACCCGTCTCCACTGCCGCCCGCGTCGGCGATGTGCCCTGCGGGAGCGGCCGGCCCCTGCTTCGGCCCGCCGAGCACTGCCGAGGAGCACTGCTGAGCACAGCCGAGGACAGCCGAGGACAGCCGAGGACAGCCGAGGAGCACTGCCGAGGAGCGCTGCCGAGGACTGCCGAGGAGCACAGCCGAGCACAGCCGAGGACAGCTGAGCACAGCCGAGGAGCACAGCCGAGGAGCACTGCCGAGGAGCCCTGCCGAGGAGCGCTGCCGAGGACTGCCGAGGAGCGCTGCCGAGGACTGCCGAGGAGCACTGCCGAGGACTGCCGAGGAGCACTGCCGAGCACAGCCGAGCACAGCCGAGGACAGCTGAGCACAGCCGAGGAGCACTCCCGAGCAGCACTGCCGAGGACTGCCGAGGACGGCCGAGGACCACAGCCGAGGAGCACTGCCGAGGAGCACTGCCGAGGAGCACTGCCGAGGACCACAGCCGAGGAGCACAGCCGAGGAGCACAGCCGAGGAGCACTGCCGGCCGCGGTGACAGCGGAGCAGCAGCTTCCTCAGCTCCTTCCTGCTAAGCCCAGCGGGGCACACTGCCCCGCCTTCCGCCGCGGCTGACGCTATTCCCACTCGGACAGAGTCGCCCCCACGCACGCTCTTCGACCCGCCCTCTGCCCAGGACGTCCTCCCTTCTCCTCGCCACTCGCTCATTCAGTCCAACACGCACTTACTGAGCTTCTACTATGTCCAGGCCCCGTGCTACATGCTGGTGCACGCATGATCTGTGCATGCTCTCCAGGTGTACGAACAGGACAAGCCTTTGTCCTCGGTCTAGTTAGGGACGTTAGCCAGGTACAGAGACTGTGAGAAACAACGCGGGGAGCCTGAGACAGAGAAAATCAGAGGTCGATGGTGAAAAGTATGGGGCACCGTCTGCGCCAGCGCTGGGTGGGAAAGGACGCCGGTCCTCCCGAGACCAGCACGGTCCCGCCTCCCGTTCCCGCCCTCCCTGACCTCTCCGGGCCCTCCCCGTGCTAGGTCCCGTCCTTTCTCAGGCAGACTCGGCTCCAGAAAACGCCCCGTAATTCTAAGTCCTTCAAAGCGCACGGACGCCGCTCCCCGCCCGGGAGAAGGAGGAGGACTCCAAGTCAGCTGATGGACACCTCCCCCGGCGGTTCGCGCGTGGCCTCGCCTGCCGCCTTTCTGCAAGCCCTTCCCCGCGTGGGCGTCCCGGGACGCGGCGTCCACCGCAGCACCAGCTTCGTGTGCTCTTGTGCTCGCCGGCGACTCGCCATGGACTCACGCAGTGGAAGGAGAAGGGAAGAAGGCGACATTGATGAAAAGTCGGCGGAGCCTGCGCAATTCTGTGCGATGATTAGGGCACGGTAGGATTTAAGGATTTTTTGCACCCGTAAAACAAAGGTACTCTTAGCGCACTTTCTCCTGAAGTCAGTTCTTTCACTCCCGGCTGGAGTGGATTTGACGCTCACTCTTGTGCTATCGTAGAAATACTTAAAACAAATGAGCCAAAAATCGCACCAGCACACATTCCTCCTATCTGGAACGTGGGACCACTGCACGGAGTTCCCTGCCAGGTTGTTAATGGGACAAAAAACCCTTAAGTGTTATAAAAATAAGGAATAAGAGGGCAGTGAATTTAGTTAATCCCATTGATTTCCTAATTCTTTGCCCTTATTCCCGAAGTACACATTTAGACATGAGGCGGAAGGCAGGGAGTGTTTGTCAAAGTCCTCGTTAAGTTGGGTGACTTGCCCATTCTGTCTCCAGCCCCATAACCTGCCGCTATAAACTGTGCGCACCAGTGAATGTGGCTCCTGGGGACGCTTCCCGGTCACATACTCAATAAATGCAGGTATTATGCTTCGGGAGGGGACTGGGGGAGCTGGAGTGGGGCGGCGCGTTGGGTAGAACTCTAAGTCTGCTTTTCTTTAAATCTTGCTTCCTCCGGGGCCACGCGCCCTGTGGGTTGACCAAGGGGAAGTGCAAGTGGTGTCCTTGCTCACGTAGCTGCGTCCGGGACTGGCAGCTGAAAGTCACCCGTTTGCACCGACACAGCGTATTTGAAAAAAAATTAAAAGTGTGCATCTAGGAAGTTCAAATCTGGTATTAAAGTAACATGGGGGCGATTCCATTTAGAAGAAAATTACCATAAAATTCCTGTTAGGAGCTTCCC
The DNA here is from genome assembly GCA_008086735.1 of Cheirogaleus medius. Taxonomy (NCBI): domain Eukaryota; kingdom Metazoa; phylum Chordata; class Mammalia; order Primates; family Cheirogaleidae; genus Cheirogaleus; species Cheirogaleus medius. The sequence goes on along the minus strand of VBSM01003148.1, from coordinate 21,401,124 downwards.
ACATGCATGATGTTGTAAAGGCGGCATGCGCATCAGATAACTCCAGTGTTCTTTTGTAACTCTCTTCTCCTACAAGAAATTTTAATTTTCTGTGTGTCTACTGTCTACTTTTTATGTTAAACACCTTTAAATTTAATCTGCTTTCAGATACTGCAAATTACATTGTCACTGTCTTTTTTTTTGCCTAGATGCTGTTCTCCCAATTTTCCCTCTGGCTGTAGAGTGTTTAAAACCTAGTTTCAATATCTAGCTCTTTCTCTGACTCCTGGTATCCCTTTTGGAAGCAATTTCTTTTCTGGATATTTCAGCTTTTTTATATGAGTACAAAGGAATTAAAACTTCTTGCTCCCATACCCAAAAATATTTGCATGGATATCTACAGTTATGTGCAGAAATAGTCTTAAAAAATTGTTGCTGAATATATCTCAAGACATTTTTTTTCTCTTGAGGTCATATGTGTTTAGCTTACTTTCATTTTACTAACTTTTTTTTTGTCAGAGTCTCACTCTGTCACCCTGAGTAGAGAGTAGCATCATCACAGCTCACAGCAACCTCAAACTCCTGGGCTACAGCAATCCTCCTGCCTCAGCCCCCGGAGTAGCTGAGACTACAGGCGCACACCACCACGCTTGGCTAATTTTTCTATTTTTGGTAGAGATGGGGTGTCGCTCTGGCTCAGGCTGGTCTTGAACTCCTCAGCTCAAGCGATCTTCCCGCCTTGGTCAACCAGAGTGCTGGGATTACAGGCAGAGCCCCCATGCCTGGCCCATTTTACTAACTTTTATCTACAATTAAGACAGAAAGAGGAAAATACCAAAATCCCATAAGAAATGGTGTATTCTTGGATGTTTGTACTAAATATCCAGGCAAGAATCTGGAAAGAGCAGTTAACTGTGTGGATCCTCAAGGTAGAAGCACAGCGACCTGATCCGGCAAGTCCTAGATAAAAGTGGGAACTTCCAAGTAGACAGAAAAATCTGTGAAATCTTGAAGATTTCCCAGGGACTAATGATTTAGGAAATAATCCTAAATAATAACTCTACTGTCCACTTATTCTCTACTTTGAAATATAGTAAACAAAATGTAAATATTATCCACATTGATGTCAGCCCTCTGCTTGTGGGTTTTCTTCTTTTTTCAAATGTCTGCGCACATCTCTGGCCCTCGTGTGTCCCAAGAGCACACACCTTTTTGTGAGAAGACATCTAGAGAGTTTCACCTACAACTAAGTAATTAATTACTACTGGGGGTTTGGGGTGAGAGATCGCATGAGCCCTCCCATGACCTCTTCTGGGACACACATGATTGGTCATGGGGAATGCCAATCAATTTTAACTTCAATACATCATTTGAAGCAGCTTTAATACACAAGTACCTCATTTGTAACAGCGCTGAACAATAAATAATTTTAATTTTGAAAAAACTTGTTCTCTCAGGAACATTGAAAGCATTACACATACTGTTTTGCTTTTGTTTGCAATTTGTCTTTTTAAAAGGTGCACATAGATCTCAGTGTGACTTCCTTCAGTATTAAATATGAGTCACAAATTACTAATTTCATTAGTTTTCCAAAAACACAGATAAATTCTTTATTGTATGGTAAGTACTAAAGTCTTCAGGTCTATAAGGGAATCTGGCCAATTTTTTTTTTCTATAACAGCTACTTTAAAACGCAAGTTCCAGCTAAGAAACTTCCTGGCATCATTAGCACATTAATTAATAACCAAGAAGATATAAGAATATTTATATATGATATTTGCTCTAAAGTGTAATATAAGACTTGACTTCATAATCAAGACTTTTCATACATTTCATACTTTTTCAATACATGAGTACTGAAAGTAACAAAGAAGATACTATCCCCTTCCCCATTTATAAGTGAAAGATTACCCTTTATGTATGTTACTAACTTGGCAACAATATGAAAAATATTTTTGAGGCAATGATGAAGAAACATTTTGTAAACCTTATTTTAATAAAGGAACATGAATTTCACAATGAATACAGCTTGTATGTTTTTAAATGTGATCAGTCCTCAAATTCAAATAAGCCCCAACATTACAATAGCTGTCAGCCACAGAGGAATTTCAAATAACTGGAATGTTTTGCTAGAACCTACTTTGATTTGAAAGAAGCAAATCATAAGAAATAGTTTACTTTTGAGAATTTCCAAAGAAACCATATAAGACATGCCCTCTTCGTGCATGTTTATTGCATCGCCACTTCCTACATCTGGCGACCTATGGGATCTTCCAGGCCTTGTTGGCACTTGTCATAAAAATAGATTCAGAAATGTTTACTCCACTTCTAGTGACTTTTCCATTCTGGATTTTGGTAGAATTATTATGGTTTGTGTAATTTTATTATTTTCAACAAATTATTAAATGTGATTTGTTTGTATATTTTTTTGTTGTTGTTGTTTGTATATTTTTATAAGACTTTTCACTTAAATAGATTAACAGCTTATGAAACAATCCTTTTGTCAGACCATGAAACTTGGTATTTAATTTGGAAAATATGGTCATTGCAACAATATGAGATGCAATAATTCAGTAAAGAATAAAATTTACTACAAGTCAAAAAAGTAATCAAAAGTAATCAAATCAAAAAAAAGTAAGATTGTGGGTTGAGCACATGCTAGTACCCCTTCCTTCTGTTTCTGTATAGAAATGCCTCCTATGCCAAATATATAGACATTCTAGAAAAATACTAAATTAGACCAAAGAAGAAAAAAGTAATTATACTCAAAAGCCAGAAAAGCAAGAAGTAATCATTGCTACTTAGGAAAATACAGATGCATTAATTCATAAACTAAACACAACTAAAGTAGAAATTATTTTTAAAATCACTTAAAAACACATGAAAAACAGAATATGAATTTGATTAATAGATTTCTAGAAAGAGTATAGAAAGAATAAAGGAGAAAAATATTCAAAAAAAAAAACCTGGAGAAATTCCCAGGAAAAAATAAAAATATGAGTCATAGTAAAAATACCCACTAAGGATTAATAAACTCACAATATCTATATGTACCCATTTTAAAACTGCAGAATTTGACATAAAGAGAAAACACTAAAAGCTATCAGAGAAAAAATTAGGTTGCCCACAAAAGAAACATACAATAGCAGACTTTTCACAAACAGTAAAAAACAAATGCCAGAAGAAAACTGAATACTCTCTCTTTAAAAGGTTGAGGCAAAATAGCTATAAATTTGGAATTCTTTTCCCAGACTAGGTTTTAAGAATGAGGACAAAATATAAACATTTTCAGAGACATATGGACATAGAAAATTTACTCTTGCAGGTGGTTGCTGGAAGAACCGCTAAAGAATATATAATTCCTCCACAAGAAGAAAACTAAACCCATAATCCAGGAATAAGTTGCAAGGAGCAATGGTAAGAAAATAAAGGCTGAAACCATGGTAGATGATCCAATTAAATACCTCTTAATAAGTCAGTGCTAGAACAGGAACAGAAAGAGGAAGACAGAGGGAAAAAGAAAGGAAGAAAAGAAGGGGAAGAAATGTCGGTGTGGCTTAAGAACAAAGCTTGAACTGAGAGGCAGGTGAGGATGTGGTGTTGAGATAGGGAACGTGTTGAAGCTAACACGGAGCCTGCTGGTTGTGTCGCCAGGGTTAAAAGAATACAGATATTGGCAAATTTAAAGTTTTGCAAACATATAAATATAGGTATACACATCAAAACTTTATTGGCACTAAAAAGGCAGAAATGCAATGAATACATTTCACACCAGTAGAAGAAAATAAAAGCAATGAGTGGATTCCATGGATATACACCACCCCACCATGATAGAAGCCTTTGGGAGCAAAGTGGGAATGGGCGTAGACCTAGGCTTGGCCGATAAAGAGTATTTTAGTTTTAGCGCCAATGTTTTATTGCCTTAAAAAAAGTACAGCAAGCACGTATGACAACATTTGAAAAGTCAGTATTTCTAGATGGTGGGAACATAGGCTTTTGTTACATTACCCTTTATACTTCTCCATATTTTATATTTTTCTCAAAACAAAATATTAAATCTTCTGTGCTTATTTTGAGCTGTTAGCCAAGTGTGTGTAGAATGTAATGAATTGCAAAGCAGCCGGGGTTCAAGGCCCTGACGCCTAGCAGATCGTTCAGCCCAGGTCCAGAGCAGACACGGGGCTGTAACACACACACCCCACCTGCTCTGTGCAGGTGAGACAACTCTCAGTGGAAGAGAACTCCAGCGAACTTAAAGGGTCATTGCCTTTTGAACGCTGGTAGTTTATAAGAGCCCCGTTATCTCACGTTCTCTGTGGGTTTGAATTGCTCGGCTCTGGCTTCAGTGTGCAAATGCCGGAACGAAGATATCAGTACAGAAACTTCCAGAGCCAAGGGGCAGCAGGGGCTGCCCAACTGGAGAACCCTTGTGGAACTACAGAAAAGAAAATAACTCTTCTATCATCATAAGGACCGCTCTACTGGAGACTGAACGGTCACTTGTGTGCGTGTTAGTTTTCTCTGGCAGTGGGGGAAGCGTGACGCACAGTGAGAAACACGGCCAGACCGTCTTCTGTGCGTGACGTGCAGAGGCAGCGGGCTGCCTGCGGAGCTACTGGCTCTCACCAGAACATTCCACCCATGCCCTGGGAGGGAGGAGTTAGAACAGAAGAGGAAACACAGAGGGCAAATCAGCGAACGGGCTGTGTTTGCATTTCCCTCCATGGACTTTTACATGAGAAACTTCCTCTAAGGAGCTTCATGCTCTTGGGACAGAGCAAGGTCATGGTCATAGCCAAGGGAGGTCAACAGTGGATTCGGGGCTCGCTTCTCTGAAGGCCTCCTCTTCATTGCAGAGCGGGGAATGGCTCAGTGCGGGCACTCGATCAGGGTATCGATGCCGTGATCCCTACCCAAGGTGACAAAAGGCCAACCACGCAGTGGCAGTTACAGACCTGAGAGAGATTTTAGAGGTGGAATCATAGGAACGGTGGGCACTTACCTCTGCAGGAGGTGTGAGTAGGGCAGTAGTCGAGGATAACTCCAGACTTCCTTGGAATCCCACCAATTAACTTAGAGAGTGAAGAAATGTTAATAGAAGAGTTATTTACCTTCTTAGAAGGGTGGAGGTGGCAGGGAGGATAATTGGATGAAATCTCAGAAATGTTGAGGAATAAATATATGGACCTTCGTGGGCTGAATCCCAGCAAGGATCTGGGCAAGGGCGGCTGAAGGTGACAGCAAACATCGGGGGTGGACTCAGAACTCACAGGTGCAGAGCTGGCGGCTGCTGCACAGGTGTGGGGGATGGGCGAGGGCAGCATGCAGCGAAGGGGCTCGCGGGGCTTCCTGGGAGGGGCCAGGCAGGTAGGACTCCAGCCCCCATTTCTAGTACAGCAGATCAGCACTTTCTAGATCACAAATTAAAGTCTCCACATTAGATTTCAATTGAACAGAGGATTCTATGGTTCAAAAAATTTTCTGAAAACCGCTGCTTTTGTCCACAAATTGACCAAAGCTGGTAAGATGGTTCTGGTGGAACGGGCCAGGGCATACCTGCTGCTCGGCCATCTGAGCCCTGCCGGGGTGGAGCCCAGCGGGTAAGACCCTTGGGGCCAGACGGGGCAGGGAGGGGACGCCTGCGCCTGTTCAGTGCTGCTGGAGGAGGCAGGTATGGCAGCTTTAAGCCACCAAGCTTCGTAACAGAGCCTTTCTTACTCCAGGGCGGAGGGGTTCGGCATCTGGGTTGCATCCTTTAAGGGACCCTGAGAATGTCACTTGGACAGGAGATGAAGCCTTTACCTGCTTTCTCGAACCCATGAAATGAAAGTGCACACACCCCGGGGCGAAGAAACACATTTCTTTGCACTTACCTTACACCTGAAATAAACACAGCCGATAATGGCAGGAGATAGGAAAACCAGATGGAGTTAAAATCAAACCTCGTCATGAAACCATAGAACTCGTGTGATCATCTTTGATCTGACAAAGTTCAAGTGCACTAAAGGTTGGAAGGCAAAAGGGCAGCGGAGGAGGCAGGCACTGGGAAGACAAACTATTTCTACCATGACTTTGTCCCAAATCAGCCCAGTGGTACCAACACCACAGTTGGGACGACAAATCTCTTCTAAGTCAAAGTCTCAAGAATCCACGGCAATCCCTACCTTCTTCCCTTACTTTTCTGGAAAGTTCTGAGGTTAGCAACCATGCCTTTCAGTCTGTTCAGTGTACCTGCCCCCGGCATACCTCCACCTGCCCTCACCTTTCCACTCGGCCGTCTTCCTGGGCTCGGTCTGTGTTCTCCACCACAAAGACAGCCCCTGCGCCCCAGGCAGGGAGAGCCCATTCCTTCTGGATTGGACTTTAAACATCTGTTTTTTAATCCCAGCATGATTTATAATCCCTATTCTTTGTCTTTTATGGACCCCTTTTAGGAATATCCCTATAAGCTAGATCTTGTCATTTTTTAATCCTGTTTCTAGAAAAACAGATGGGGAAAAGGGACTTTACAAGCCATGCAGCCAGTGCCTCCAATGTCATAAGAAAAACTCCAGAACAGTCACTATTTCAAGGCTTCCAGAAAGAAATACCTGGGCAGCCTTACTCCATATTCCATTCCAGTGCTTAACTACTTCTATCCTAATCTTTTTCTCTTTTCATTATTTCTACATTGTAACTCTTCTGATGATAGTGTCTGGATCTAATTCCTGTACCCCCAAACCACTACCTTTTTGGTTTGATCTTTAGAGTCTCTGTCTCAGTACTTTGTATTCAAAGATGCAGTATAAAAATTAATTGCCTTGTATCACGGGAAGCCAACTATTTAAAGTGTTGTCAACCTGCGTTATTACCGTGAACATGATAATAAAGTATAAGATGAGTCATGCAGAGTGAAATTGCAAATGTGCTCAGATGAAAGAGTCAGCGGGAGTCACAACCAAGCCTTGTAATGAAGGGATAGAACCGGTGACGACATTCTAAAAATCCCATTTCTGTTCGGACAGACGCAATTTGAAATAATGATAGGTGTATCTAAATTCAACCCAAGTTCTTTTTTTACTTCAGCTTGTGTGATTGTAGAAGCTAAGATGCACATATCTCTTGCCTGTGTAAATGTTCAAAAAAAGCGACAGAGAACATTGGAAAGGGCTTTTGCACCCTGATGATACAGCTTTCTCTAACGCCTATCAACAAGAGTGATCCCAGCTCCTTTTCCCAGTCATCAGAAAGAGGCATTGTGCTAATGAGAATATAATGATTTCTGTCTCCCCAATGGAAACCTACTTTTCATGACTGTTGTAATGCAGGAATCAAAGTCAGGAAATCTGGGTCATAGTCCTGGCTCTGTCTTAAGATGACCTTGGTCAAATCATAGAAAACTGTCAGGACCTCACTTTCCTCATCTGACAAAAGACAATGAAACAAAACCCTGGCCCCATCTACCTGACGGATTTGCTGTGCGCCTGCCTTGGGAAGCATGAGCTGTGCAGTTGGTTCTTACTCTCATTAGTATTTACAGCTTTCTGGCCTTATTCACCTGAACAGATTACCTGAAATTTCTTCACCTGAAAAGGTGGCAGCTCCATAAATTTGATGTATAGAAAACCAGCCTGGCCTGACATGACTGAACAGGAGTCAGACGGTGAACTGATTGAGGAACCCCTGCCCTCTCTGAGTCCGAACCCTGTAATTACAGTGAGCTATAAACCACGGGGCAGCACATTTGCCATGAGCATTCTAGCAAATAACATAGAATTACAGGGCTGGAAGGGCCTTCAGAGATCACCTAGTCCAACCTTTTCATTTTACAGATGAGGAAACTGAGGCCCAGGAGGGTTAAGAAGTTTGCGAGCGGTTGTGCCAGCAGTGAATGACACTGGACAAGGATCTAGACTCCTGGTTCCTTTCGTGTGGTCTGTCTTGCTGTACAGCTGCCCACTAGCCTCTTATGTGATGGAGGTTGAACTGCTGTGTTGAGACGAAGGCCCATTTGGAGATTCCTATCACAGCTGCTGCCCACTTCTGTGGTCTAACACATGTCTGTCCCCTAACAGTGGCAGCAAGTCCTCGTTTCTTACTGGCTTCCATCATAAAGTTAGAGAAATATTTTCCTGGAAAGATCTCCCTGGTAGGTGGAATTGCTAATATCTCCCTAATGATATTACCTATTCCTTGGGGGCAGACACAGTGGTGCATGGAAAAGACCACAGATTTGAACTTAGAAAATCCTGGATCAAAGTCTTGGTTCTAATCCTTTGTAGTTGGGATCTTGGGGAAGCCTTAGATTTACTCTGAGCAATTTTCCTCATCTGGAAAATGAAATAACAGCTCTGAAAACACTTTGCAAATTATAAAGCATGGTGTAAATATTGATGACTGTTGCCTGAAAAGCCCAACAAAACCCAGTGTGCAGCGAGCTGCAAAACTGACACTTGCTCAAAGAAATTTGGTCCCGAGTGATGCAACCCAGTGGTTTGGTAGGCGCTGTGGGAAACCAGCAGTCTGCTCGTATCTATGTGATGTTTTTTTCTCCTTTCTCGAATTTTGAGTCTCTCCTCTGCTTCCAGCCTCTTGCCCCACTCCCACCTCTGAACCACTAGAGTTTTCCTTGACCTGTAATGACCTGGATCCCTATTTTCAGTAACCAAGATTTGCCAGTTGCTCAAAGCTGACTCGGGGAGGTCAGTGCCTCCTCCCACACACATAGAGCAGTATATCAAGGAATGATGCTGTATTGGACTGGTCATCACTCTTTGTCTTGCAAGTGGCCGACTCAAACTCTCTTAAGCAAAACCCGTGATTTGCTGGACCAGTACTAGGATGGCTCACAGAATTGAAAGTAAAACTGAATACCCAGGGATGGGAAGTAGTGTAGCTTCCTGCCTACAGCTCACCCAGCATCTCCCCGAATTGGCTTAATTCTCTCCCACGACGGACAAGTCCCCTCTGCACCATGGGAGGTGGCCACGGCATGTCACTTTGTGACTGGAGAGAAACCAGCTCTGGTTTGAGAAATCCTAGAGAAGGCAGTCCTGCTCTAAGTGGTCTGGCTGAGGCCTGGTGTGGAGGGGAGAACCTGGGGGTTGTGAGACCAGCCTGGGCATACAGCTCAGGTGCACCGCGTTAGCCCCAATCTAAATAATTGGTTCAAAGACGGGAGTATTTTTTTGGAAGAAGTGTACAAAGTCTGCTGGGCAGTCAGAATAAACAGATGTATATCACAGTTTTTGCAGCCTCATTTTTCTCCTCTAGAAGCAGAATTCCTCACTAAAACAAACACAAATACTTGTAAGCACTAAAGATCATTACTTCCAATCTGATGACTGAAAAGAAGAAAAGTGCCTACTTACAATCAGTTGCTTATTCCGTATTAATCCTCTACCTTATCCAGAACTCCTAGCAATCCCACAGCCAAGCTGAATAAACGTATTGGGGTGAACAGCTTTGGAAGGGTCAGGGCGTGTGTGCTACTTTTTCTTCTACCTTGTTTTTCTCTGTGTACCTGCATCCTCCTATATCCAGTGAATCAAGCGTTCATCTGAAGATTTAGTTAGAGTTCTAAGAGTACTCACAGAATTACAACTAGAGCCTCGCAGGCAGCTGCCCCTCATACTGACAGCGTTGAACTTGACTTTCCTCCACATCAGAGGCTCTCGAGTTTAACACACGTAAGAATGACCTGGACGATGTGCTGAAATGTGAATTCCCTACCCCGTGATTCCACACTTGTCTGCATATTAGAATCGACTGGGAAAACTGTGAAACCTTCCAGAGCCCAGGCCACACCCCAGACCCTCAAAATCCGGGTCTCTAATGGTGGCACGCAGGCACCGGGAGTTTTTCAAGTTCGCCAGGTGCTTCTAATGTTCAGACAAGTTTTGGAGCCCTGCCCTAACCCAGGGTTCCAGCTCTGACAGCACCACCTGGACAGTGTAACGAAATCACAGTGCCTGAGCCACAGCCCAAACCTAAATTAGCCCGGATTAAGCCTGGACTAGAATCTGGGTAGGAGAAAGATGGGGTTATTGGACACAGCTTTTTAAAAAAAACAAACAAACAACTCTGCAGCTGCTTAGTCTGAGCCCTCCCCTAGGGATTCTGACTGAGCAGGTCTGGGTGGGGCCCAGGAATCTGTATTGTAGCAAATACCCTCTCCCCTCCACCCCAGAGATTCTGACTCGGAGTCTCAACTGTAAGAAACATTTCCCTTAGACCCTGGTTGCTCAAAGCGTGGTCCACAAACCAACAGCACTAGCACCTCCTTGGAGTTCGTTAGAAATGCAGAATCTCAGGCCCCACCCAGGCCCCACCTGCTGAATAGAATCACATTGGATTAGAGTTTAACACATTAACTGCTGTGTGAGTTGTATTTAACTCATGCTAGTTTTGAGTCTGGGGCCTCGTGTAGCATATGAAGACTCAATTCTCTGAAACAAATTCAATAAGTATGTCATGAGTCACATACAACTCACGTGGCGTGCAGTGTAAAAATTGATTCTAGTGCCAAGTGAATTGCATATAAATCACAGAAAACAATAAAAAATAACAATTTTTTCATTAAATTAGAAAGGGTCATTTTGTTTTTGAAGTTTTTATTCTATTTTAGTAATAAAACACAGTGGTCCCAGGGAAAAATAATTTTTTTTTCTAGTGTGGCAGTCAGTGCGTTAGACACCACTGGTCTAGAGATGCCTCTGAACGCCGGTGGCACATGCAATCACCTGGAACTTTAAAAAGTACAGCTGTGGAACCCACCAGGACAGATTTTGACCTAATGGGCTGGAGGTGTGGGCGGGGCACCCAGATTTTTTAAATCGCTGAGCTTAACCATTTCTAGAACCTCTGCTCTCATTTGGTTGGTCATTACTCACCTCTCCTTTCAGTTGGGCTTAAAGATTGTAGTCCCATCACTGATCCCTTTACACGGCATGGAAAGTTCTGTGTCAGTCACATGTTGTCAGGGTCACTTCTCTATCCATAGCAGCAGAGCATGCTGCCAATGCCAACAGGGAAAACAGCCCCAACCCCGGGTTTCATTTCTGTTCACCTACCCTTATTCCCTCATTCCTACCCCTTTGTAATGATTATTTCCCTGCCTCATTAAGTGCACATGTGAGAGTCATCAGCAATTAAACATAAAAGTCCCTAAGTAAAAAAATGAGGGGTGGGCGGGGGGCTTGTGCTATGTTCCAGACTCAGTCTCCTGAAAAGTGACAGGAAGCCCAGTCACGGGACAGAACTAATGAGAAACAAGAGCTTGTCTTGTCTTCCTCGGTTTGCCTTGTAAGGTGACGGGATTCCTGACGGACGCCGCCGGCCAGAGCCAGGCCTGGGGTCCGCAGCTGCTCGGGCCGCGCAGTGCCCAGCACGTCGGAGCCACCCAGTGGATGGACCGTTTTCCTCCCCAAACCCTCGGAGCCCTGCGCCTGTGTCTCCGCGACACACGTCCCGGTCGCCTGAGTCGCCCTCCTGGCGCACGTCTCATCCGCGCTTCTGGATTGAGACTAGGTTTCTCGCGAAGAGAGGACCTGTCTTGTCAGCCTCCCACACCCCGTGTACTGGGACTGCATAGAAATCATGGTCACGCGCGGATGAGGTGTTCCTCTGCATGACTGTCCCTCACGGGTGGGCGGCCGCTTTCCTTGCAGAGGTGCCAGACTCAGTTATCGCAAGTTGTCATCGGCCCTGCTGAGTCAATCTCTTTCTGCCGTCGGTTGTGATCTGAGCCGCGGAAGCCCGTGTGTGCAGCTGCAGCCACGCTCCGGCCACGCAGGTGATTTGGTTCGTCTTCCTTGCAGTTTTCACACTGCAAACAGACTCGGCTCCTCCGGCAGACCGGCTGGTAAGAGCAGAGAAAATCGGTTCACGCCGCGCCAGGTCCTGCCTGTGTCTCTTGCGATAGGTATCCTAGGGGACCCAGGATGTCACCAGACCTCGGCCTAAGACCCGCACTGCTGGTCGCTGACGCTCCCTCATCCTTCTCCCTCCCAAACTTAGAATGACACCGGCTGTCGTGCAGGACGCCGGGAAGACTGCAATGGTCCCAGCCCTGGTGCAGAGCAGACTGTACAGTAAGCGTCTGAGAGCGCAGATGGGAGGATATTTTCTCTCTGAGAAAAGACAGGACAACGTAGAAAGAAGAAAGTGTAAAGTAACCTCAAATAATTGAGGCGTGGTCATATTCGTGTGGAGACAACTTTCCTAAGTTTGTTGGGATTCTGTAGAACAATCGACTTTTTGTGGCCTGCGTGTCTATCATGTAGGTGACAATTATGCCACGTCCCCCAAGAGGACAATGTTCACTCTGCTTCCGAGGCTGCAGTTACACTGATTGTCTGGTACGACCACGGCCACACTCCTGATCCATTCCATAGTGCAATCCACCAAGTGGATCGGAACCCTGGGTATGAACAAATGAAACCAACGATAAGAGAAAAAGGGAACATCATAGATCCTTCAGACCAGAAGGAAACTAAGTTAGCAATTTCTAATTTCTCTGTAGAAAATTGGTCTTGTGTCACTCCCTCGAACATGACTGCTGTTTCTCTTGGATGATGCAACTGTGTACAGGCTTCTGACGAAGGTGGGACAGTGTCCCTTTCTTAGACTCTCAGGGTGGGCACAACAGGATGGCAGTAAGAAACTTTATTTTATTTTTTTACTTTGATTAATTAAAAATACAAGCATATGTATATTTAAAACAAACAAAAATAAGTAAAAGAATGATAAACACCAGGCTCAGAGGCTGCAGCTACTCTTGGCGGGGAGGCAGAGGAGGAAGGCACAGGAAGATGAAGGTCACATAATACTCTGGGCTTGAGTGCAGGCAGTGAGTTCACAGGTTTTCACTATGTTACTAATATTAAATAACTAACAAACACGAGCATTGCACAAACTACATTTCCTTCTGTTCCACTTCACTTTGCATGCAGTTGAGTTGGCAAACCTACTCCGCAAGTTACCGGGCTTCCTATTTTTCCCACTGATCCTCTCCCACAAGTCCGTGTGAGGAGATGGAGTCACGGCCCACTTGGAAGCCTGCTGTCCTCTGCGTCCCCGCCCATCCCCGGACGTGTGAGGATTCCTGAGCTGGGCCCCTGTGCTGTGAAGCTCACCAGACAGTGGAAAGATCCCAAAACGTGGCTTTTACGTCAACTCTTCTTTACCAGTGAGCCAAGCTGCTAGGAAGAAAGTATGCTACTCTGTCTTACGTGCATCGCGAAGCAGGTTTGCTGCGCGCTGGTTACTTGCCCCTGTCTGGCGAGACAGCACACTCACACATACAGGTTGTATGGAGTGGATTGATTACTCACAGATAGGCACCAGGGGACAACAGAAGCCTAGGAACCATGACAAGCCAGCCCCAGAGCAGACAGAGTGTCGTCTGTGTGTGCCTCGCTTGCACTGCAGCTGAGGGACCCCAGAAAGCAGCTGGTCCTGGGTTTTGTGCCCTGAGATTACATGACTCACTGGGCTAAAGTGCTCAGTGACATTCTGTTTCTAGGAGGGACTGGACCAGAGCCCAAGCCAGCTCCCCTTCACCTCGAGACATTGCACTCCCAGCACATTCTACAGGTATTCTTGAAAACCACAAGTGAGAAAGAAGGGATGGCTGGGTCAGTCCCAGGCCACCCAGAGAACGGCCCTCCATATGTCTCTCAGAAACCCTGTGAGAAGGAGTGATGCCAAAGATGGATGTGAGCCTCCCCGGGGCTGGCTGTGCTCGCCTACAACACTGCACAAGCTTTTCCCACTGACCTGTTTGATCAATCCTGGAGACGCACCTGGTACTTCCCATTGGCTCTGTGAGACAGAATTGGCTCCCAGAATGCTGGGGTCGGATTCCTGGCCTCTTCTCTTCCCAACTGCTGACTTATTTACTTACTCAGAGTTAGTTAATGCCTTTTTGAACAGTTGTATTAATTTTGTGACTTAATTTTGAGTTAAGCAAATTGACAAAAATATCAAAAGAGAGTTATTTCTATAAAACAGTGTTTTGGAAAGCTAGACAAAGGTGAATTATGAAAACAAATTAGATGAGGGTTAGACAACTAAAAATTATTGGGTAGAAAATTGCTGAAATCCATAAGAAATGATTCCTCCTATCTGATTGTAACTTTGTATCCACTGACCAATCTCACCCCAACCCCCTCTCCCCACTACTCTCCCCAGACTCTGAAAACCACTATTCTACTTTCTATGTCTATAAGCTCAAGTTTGTTAGATTCCACACATGAGTGCGATCATGCAGTATTTGTCTTTTGGTGCCTGGCTTATTTCACTTAACATAATGTCCTCCAGTTTCAACCATGTTGTCACAAATGACAGGATTTCATTCTTTCTCATATCTGAAGAGTGTTCTGTTACGTACATACACCACATTTTCTTTATCCATCATCCATCAGTGGACACTTAGGTTGATTCCATATCTCAGCTACTGTGTATTGTGCTGCAACAAACATGGGAATGTAGACATCTCTTTGACATGCTGATTTCATTTCCTTTAAACATATTCCCAGTAGTGGAATTGTTGGATTATAGGGTAGTTTTATTTTTAACTTTTTACAGAATCTCCACACTGTTTTCCATAATAGCTGTACTAATTTACATTCTCACCAACAATGGGATTCCCACCAACATTCCCCCTTTTTCTCCAACATCCTCACCAAGCATTTGTTTGTTTGTTTTTTTCTTTTTGATAACAGCCATTCTAAATGGGATGAGGGGATAGCTTGTTGTGGTTCTGATTTGCATTTTCCTGCCAATTAGTGATGTCAAGCACTTTTTCACATAATTTTTGGGCATTTGTATGTATTTTTTAAGGAAATGTCTATTCAGGTCTTCTGCCCATTTTTAAAATCAGATTATTAGGGTTTTTTTGCTATTAAGTTGTTTGAGTTCCTTATATATTCTTGATATTAATCCATTGTCAGATGCATAGTTTGAAACATTTTCTCTCAGTCTGCAGGTTGTCTTTTAATTCTATTGATTGTTTCCTGTGCAGAAGCTTTTTCGCTTGATATAATCCCATTTGTCTATTTTTGCTCTTGTGATGTTAGGAAGCATCCACTATGTTTTCTTCTAGTAGTTTCATAGTTTGGGGTCCTATACTTAAATCTAATCCATGTTGAGTTGAGTTTTGCATATGGTCAGAGATGGAGGTCTCTCTTTGGAAACAAACTTTTGATTGTGTTAGTCAAATCCTCTCTTCTCTTTTCTTGCATATTTTTTGTCTACTGTAATTGCAGATTTCTGAAATAGGTTGCTAGAATCTCTCACTATAACTGCGGATTTCTTAATTACTCCTTGTTTTTCTATCAGTTTTTTATCTTTGTTTCTTGAATTCATGCTGTTCAATGAATGCATAATGATTTAAAACTATTAAACTTTTTAGAAACAAAATTTTTTTATGAGTATGAAATAGAGCTGAGTCATTCTTCATGCTTTTTACTCAAACTCTGTTTTGTCTGTTATAAGTAGAAGGCCAGAACTATCTCCTTTTTTTATTTTTAAGCTTCCCATATTTATTAATATAAAGAGCACAGAGAGGGATTTTTAAAAACTCACTGAGAGTCCCTATATTTTAAAAGATTTAATTAACCTGTTCATAGTATTTTTAAGTTCATTATTGTTATTTTTAAAGTACAATTGTCTCAGCATCATTTGTTGAAAAGACTATTCTTTCACCATTAAATTGTTTTAGCATCCTTATCTGAGATTAGTTGACCATAAAAAGAAGAGTTTATTTCTGAGCTCTCAATTCCAGCAATTTATATTTCTACCTTATTCTAGTACCACATTGTCTTGATTCCTATAGCTTTGCAGTAAGTTTTGAAATCAGGCAGTGTGAGTTTTTAAACTTCGTTCTTTTTCTAGATTGTTTTGCTATTTTGGGCTCTTTGCATTTTCATATGGATTTTAAAATCAGCCTGTCAATATCTGCAACAACAACAAAAAAGACAGCTGGGATTTTTATAAGGATTGCATTAAATTTGTAGATCAATTTGGGTATTGCCATCTTAATAAAATTGAGTCTTCCCATATAAATGGGAAGGTACTCAACATCACTAATCATCAGGGAATGTAAATTAAAACCATAGTGAGATATCATCTCTACCCCAGTTAGAATGGCTATTATCAAAAAGAAAAAAAATGCCGGCATGGATGTGGAGAAAGGGAAACACTCATATGCTGTTGGTGAGAATGTAAAGCAGTACAGCCACTGTGGAAAACAGCAGGAAGGTTCCTCAAAAAACTAAAAATAGAACTACCATATGCTCCAGCAATCCTACTGCTGGGTATACATTCAAAAGAAAGAAAATCAGTACATCAAAGAGGTATCTGTGATGCCATGCTATTGCAGCACTATTCATGATAGCCAAGCTATGGAATCAACCTAAGTGTCCATCAGTGGATGGGTGGATACAGAAAATGCGGTGTATATACATAACGGAATATAATTCAGACATAAAAAAAGGATGAAATCCTGTTATTTGCAGCAACCTGGATGGAACTGGAGGTTAGTATATTAAGTGAAATAAACCAGGCACAGAAAGGCAAATATTGCATGTTCTCACTCATATGTGGGAGCTAAAACAATGGATTCATGAAGACAGGGAGAAGAATGGTGGTTACCAAAGGATGGGAGTGGGTGGTAGGAGATAAAGATAAGTTGGTTAATGGGCACACAAATACAGTTAAATAGAAGGAATATATTATAGTATTTGGTGGTACAGCAGGGAAATTATAGTTAAAAAGAATTTATTTTATATCTCAAAATAGCTAGAAGAGAAGAATTACAATGTTTCCAACACAAAGAAAAGATCAATGTTTGAGGTAATGGATATCCCAATTACCACAATTTGATCATTATACATTGTGTACATGTATCAAAGTATACCCCTCAAATATGTGCAACTATAATATATCAATAAAATACAAAAAAAGAAATTCAAAGTTTACATTAAAATCGTAATAATAATATTGAGTCTCCCATTTCATGAACATGGGATGTCTTTCCATTTCTTTAGGTTGTCTTTAATTTCTTTCAATGATATTTGTAGTTTTCAATATACAAGTCTTGTACTTCTTTTATTAAATTCATTCCTAAGTATTTTATTCTTCTTGATATTATTGTAAATAGAATTATTTTCTTAATTTCTTTTTCAGATTGCTCATTGTTAGTGTAGAGAATACAATTAATTGTTGTATATTGATCTCATTTATTAGTTCTAATAGTTTGACTTCTTTCTTTCCATTCCAGATGGCTTTTATTTCTTTTTCTTATCTAATTTCCCTGGCCAGAACCTTTAGTACAATTTTGAGTGGAAGCAGTGAGGGCAGACATCCTTGTCTTGTTCCTTATCTTGGGGAAAAGCATTCAGTCTTTCACCATTAAGTACAATCCTGCTGTGAGTTTTTGGTAGGTGCCCTTAATCAACTTGAGGAAATTCCCTTTTATTCCTAGTTTGTTGAGTGTTTCTATCATGAAAGGGTGTTGGATATTATTAAATGTCCTTACTGTGTCTACTGAGATAATCATATAGTTTTTGTCCTTTATTCTATTGTTACAGTATATTACATCAATTGCTTTTTATATGTTGAATCATACTGGGGTAAATCCCAGTTGGTCCTAGTATAAAATCCTGTTCGTATGTTGCTGGATTTGATTTGCTAGTATTTTATCAAGATTTTTTTGCATCTATATTTATAAAAGATATTGGTCTATAGTTTTCTTTTCTTGTGATACCTTAGATTTTTGTATCAGAGTAATACCAACCTCAGAGAATGAGTGGGAAAGTGTTTTCTCCTTTTGTGTTTTGTTGGGGGTTTTTTTTGTTTCTTTGTTTTGTTTTGTTGTTTTGTTTTGTTTTGTTTTGTTCTGGAAGGACTTGTGAAGGACTGGCATCAATTATTTTTTAAACGTTTGGTAGAATTCACCAGTGAAGCCATCTGGTATTTTTGTGTGGTAAGTTTTGTGATTACTAATCCATCCCTTTACTTGTAATAGCACTTATATTATTTTTATTACTGATTTATTTGGATATATTCTTGCCTTCTTAGTGTGTGTGTGCATGTGTGTGTAAGAGTGTGTGAGTGTGTGTGTGAGTGTGAATGTGTGTGAATGTATGTGTGTGAGTGTGTGTGAGAGTGTGTGTGTGAGTGTGTGTGAGTGTGTTTGTGTGTATGTGTGTGTGTGTGAGTGTGTGTGTGTGAGTGTGTGTGTGAGTGTGCATGTGTGTGCACATGCATGTGTGTGAGAGTGTGCACGGTATTACCATGCTTTCTTTTACTCTGTCTCCTATTTGTTAGAGCATTTGGATTTTCTTCTGTCTGTTCTCTCTCGCTCTTCTCTTTCTCTCCCTCACTTCTTACATCCCAAGGTGTAGAATTTATACATTCTGCTTTCCTTTCTTTTGCAGCTTACCCTTCTATTTCATGGTACACACTTAAATATGTACTGCTACAAACAACTGATCCAACTGGTGTCGAGAGCTCTCCCAAATAAGACAAGAACCCAGACATTTCTAATCTCCTTCACGCTCCCATCTCTAGTCGCTCCCTCCTTCACCCCCTACCACCACCATTAATTCAGATTTTGGTGTTATCTGGAACTTTAGGTCCACAATTCCATTAATTTTTAAAAATAATTAACCCTTTGTTGTTTTCAAGAGTAAGTCTAATTGCTTTTCTTTACTCCCCATTGCTTTTTACTTTCATCTTCCTCTTTCTCAGAGATGATAGTAAATTTTCTGTGTCCTCATACATCTGAAAATGGCTTCACTTTAAAATTATGAATATTTCAAACATAGAAGAATATACTGTAACCACCCCTCAGTACTCAGCACTTATATTTAACAAAGTCTAAATTTTTTTGCTGCAGTTGAGATATTTTATTTTTACAAGGAAATTAAAATATTAAACACAGAGCTATATCAGCCCTCATCTTCTCTCACCCTTTCTTACCAAAGGTAATCATTTCTCTGAAGTTCATGAAAATAATTCCCATGCTTATTTTTGAACTAGATAAATAGATACAGACAGAAACATAGATAGGATACCTAGCTAGCCAGATCCAAAAGTAATAAATACACCAATTCAAACTGGTTCGTGTGTTTTAAAATACACATAAATGGCATCACATAGTGTTAGTATCGTCTTGAGCTCACACTACCGACCAACACTAGTTTTTAAACTTACCGCTGCCGTCACAGCCGCTTTGCTTCTTTCTTGTTGCCATGCTGTCTGCCTGTATGCATAGCCCAATCTTTTCTCATTTTCCCACTGATGAGTTCTTTCTAACTTGTTACGTTTTTATTTAACCTCATTGTTTAAAAATGCAAAACATTGTCCCATCGTGTTCTCGCATCAGTGTCGCCTGTGCCCACGCAGATGCCAGTAATATTCTTCCTGCTTTGTAGTTTCCTGGTGTTTTTCTCTAGGCACTTGTAGACGTTTCCTCATCACCCGAGTGTTCTGGAATTTGCCATGTGTCTTTTCATTTATTCTACTTGGAACTCGGTGAGCACTTTTAACCTCAGTGCCATTATCTTTCGTCAGATATGAGAAATTTTCTTATGCAATGGCTTTGGGAGTTATCTCCTCTTCATTCCTTCTCTTTTCTCTTCCTGGAACTTTAATTCAATATATTTGGAACTTCTGAGACTATCTTCCTTATCTGTTCATTTTTCTTTCATTTTTTTCATCTCTTTTTTATTTTTGTACAATACTCTTGGAGAATGCCTCAGTTTAATTTTCCAACTCTTTAAGAGTCTTATTTGCTATTTATTCAATGTTCAGCAAATATTCATTGGGCACCTAGTGTGTGCCAGGTAATAGCCAGGTATGGGGACACAACAGAGGACAAGTAGTTTCTGCCTTCTAGAAGCCTTCTTTCTGTTGATGGGAGCCAAAAAAAAACCCCATATATATATATACACACACACATATGTATATATTTGAGATGTATACATAGAAATGGCATATATATCAAATAGTAGAAAGTGCTGTGAAAAAAAATAATGCAAGGAAAGGAGATAGAGTTTAACGAGGAATGAACCAGGAAAGGTGGTCAGGGAAGGTCTCTTGGATGAAGTGAGTTCTGAGAAGAGAACTAAAATTTCCTGAAATTCAGCAAAATAATCTTAAGGTTTTCTCAAGACAGGAGGGCCTCTGCCAGCCTCTAATATGCTAGCCTGACAAATCTCATTTCTGCCATGTGTCCTGCTAGACGTGACTTTTGGCATCATGTAAAATGAGCTCACTGTCCTGTACTGCATCTGCTTCTCATCCCAAACTGTTCCTACTCAAGGAGGGGCAGGCTGAGAGGCGTGACCAGGGCACACGAAGAGGCCAGGACAGCAGCAGGGTGGGATCTTGTCACACTGAGAGTTGAGGCGACAACAGCAGGTGCCGCCATCAGAGGAAAGAGCGAGTGCCAAAGTCCGAAACGGCGAGTGGGAAGTTAAGAGTCAAGAGTGGACGCTTTAATGTTTGCAAAGTCTGGGAGCACTGCTGAAAAGGGCAAGCCCAAACACAGGGAAACTAATTTAGGGATCCTGTTCAAACACTTACAATCTGCCCTAGTACTTGTGGCTTTTTTCTGTGGGCTGGCTGAAACGTGGTTAGTTGGGAGCAAGGAAAATGTTGCTCAGAAGCCTGGCTTAATGATCCAAATGTACAGCAGACACCACTGAATGTATAGTCCACTATAAAAATATATAAAAGTCAGTGCTACTCTGCGTGGCCGTTATAGATGGAAATGAAATCCCCTTGACCAGGATCTAGCAGAGAGGAGCCAAGCATCAGATGGATGCTGAGACTAAGGACTTTCAAACTTTCCATAATAAGCCAAGATTCTGTGAGGCTCAAGTTGAGGCACACACCATAATATAGGCATGTGTGAGAAGGAGAATGAATTATTCAGAACGGTCTTGGCTATCCTACAGTGACTAATAAATCCAGAAATCTCAGTGGCTTACTGCAAAAAAGCTTGGATTCTCACTCACATAAAAGCCTGACGAGGAGATGACTGCATGGCATCTCTCCTCCATCTGGGAAATCAGGGACACTGGCTGCCTTCATCTTTTGATGAGGCAAGTGCAACATGTGGCTTCCATGGTCGCAGACTCAGGGAAAGAGTGGGCCGTGTGTTCAGACGAAATGTTTCTAAGGGTCAGATCTAAGGATAGGTTATAGCTCTTAGGATGCTTACGCCCCGTTGGTGAGAAGCAGGCCCGTGGTCTTCACCTAACCAGAAAAGAGGCCAGGAAGTGTGTCATCCTACGTGCTTAGGCAGAGGAAGATTAGACAGGATTTGGTGAACATGTAGCACTGTCTTCGCCACAGAGAGGCATAAATTCCATCGCATGATAAGGAAAGCCTATGAAAACAAGTTTTTAATTACTCCATGCATTAAGGAATGAATAATAGGTTCTCTGTATCCCAAGTGAATGTCTTGTTATACCAACTTCTCAAAAAACTAAAGGCTTGACCACCTGGAAAGTTTCGCTCTGTGAGCAGCTGGACTGCAGATACCTTGAGAGCAATTAAGGCAGAGAGAACCCTCTCTCCGGTGGGTTTCCGTCAGCCCACTCGGAAAACACCTTGGGTCCCTTGGGAGAGAGCAAAGATAAAAACCGCCTCATGACATTCCTCCCTCTAGGCATAACCTATGGCTTTTCCAGGGTCAGGAAAATGAGTGGCCTGTCTCAAGTCATCAGCCAGGTCACTGTGTCAGAAACGGGACGAATCACTGTGTGGCTGTTTGTGCTTTTCCCGCGCACGCGTGAGGTCAAGAGACCTTGCCGTTAGACAATGCGCGCCTCACTGGAGTGCTCCAGATTGGGGTGAGGCGTCCCTACAGTGGGTCAAGCAATTTGACTAAATCCCCTAACCCAGAATTCTTCCCTAAGCCAAACCAACAAAACAGACTGGTCCTCCCATCAGCCTGTATTTATTGTAATTACCCACTAATGTGCCTTTCAGGGATTTAGAGACACATTAGCCTTGAGTCTTGCAACAAAACCAACAAGTCTTCCAGGTTTCTTGTGCTCTCATGATACTGAAGACTCAAGTTTCCAACCTGCATGTGTTTTAGAAGACAGACTAATTATAATTTAATTGAGGAGAAACCCTATAGTGGATTTACGCCCTATTGATTTAGAGAAATAGTCTTGATTTCTAATCCAGTCTGCGTTAATGTTAAGACTTTCAGGAAGCAGTTTTATGTCATGGAAAACAAGACACAAGTTCTAGAAATACACAGATCTTAATTTTATGCCTCTTCCTGGTGACTTGTTAGCTAAGGAACCTTCAGAAATCACCAAGCCTCTCAAAAGTTCTGTTTGCCCATCTGTGCAGTGGGCTGATGAACTAGCTGAGCCCAAGGGTTGTGCTGAGGATTGAGAAAACAATATAAAATACCTGGCACATAATAGTTGCTCAGAAAATATGAGTTTCAAGGGTCCTACTGCTGACAAATAAGCTTTTAAGTCTATATTGTGCCCAATGGAATTACTGCTTCTTTCTTCCACCATCCGGCCGATGAACTCTGTGGAATGTGAAACACCTGAGTGAGAAGTGAAATGTTCATCAATAATAGCTCCAGCTCTCAAAGGTGAATTTTGACCAAACTCTTTGATTCTCACATGCCCATGCATGGAAAATTCTATTTCTGTTGAATTGAGAGTTGACTAGAAAAATCCAATTTTTTGTTTTAGCTTTGTGTTTGAAAGTCTCTCTAAAAGGTAAACAGAAAGAATTTCTAAACAGTGTTATAGCCTGGCTCCTCCGAGAGTACCTTTTTCTAAGAAGAGAAAGGCAGCAGAGAGTAGTGGACTTTCTAGACCTCTGGACAAGAAGTCTCCAGACCTGAATTCTACCCCTAGACTGTTTACCTACCTAGTCACCTGCCTTTGGCTACATCACTTTGGCTCTGTGAACCTCAGTTGCCACCAAGATATATTCAACAGTTTGTAATGTGATATTTCGGCATAAGGATTCTGACAAAAGATAGCAAAATAAGTGTATTTCATTAACTGACAGCTACTGAGATTCTACGTGTCATAGAATTGTGACATGTATATTGTGGTTTCTGTTGTCACTATCATTACCTGTGAAAGACCCCCACGTCAGTGAAGATGTGAAAGCCCAGTGCAAAGATTAGCCACAGGGCTATTTGCTGCAGTATAATTCATGTTAGTAAAAATTTTAAAGCAACCCAAATGTTCTAAATAGTTGAAATATACTTATCTGGGTCTCTCTATGTAACTCCTTTATGGGAAATTGACCGCAGGTATGGTTTCTTTCATGTAAAATGTAATATGCTGTGTTCTGTGAACCCTGTTACTGTGATCACAATGAGTTAGACGTGGGCCTGAGCCATGAGAGACCGAGGCAAACTTGTATAAGATGATCATATTGCAGCTAACTTTTTATCATGTGTCTGGGCTCAAGACTCTGCCCAATACTCAAGCTCCATCTGAAAGATGTGCAGACTGATCCGAGTCCCTGTCTTAGGAATTGTAACAGAGCAGAAAGCAGCAGGGAACAATGAATCTCTGCGTCAAGGGGATAAAATGACCCAGTCACTAGAGGTGGCAGTCCTTTGAGCTGGCCTTGTGTCCTGAAGATGAGACATTGTTCCAATCTTTCTCGAAGTCTGGTACCCAGAATGTCTGAGCAACAACAAAAACAGCCTTGATTCCTCCATGTCCTAATCTTAGCCTTCCTCACTTAAGTAATGTAGCTGTGTGTCTTCTTTGCAAACAAAAAGTGTCTAATGTAAATAAAATGTTACATATTGAACCATGAATATGTTTAAGATACATTAATGTGCAAGTAAGTTACAAAACTTAATAAGTCTTTCAAAAACTACACATAGGAGATCAGAAGGGACATATATCAATGTGTTAACAGTGCACATCTCTTTGAGAATATTGGTATTTACTTTTCCTTTTTCCTTTTTATTTGTCTGTATTTTCTCATATTTTAAACAAATAAAAGTAATTGTTCTTATTAGAGGGAACAGGTTTTTTCCCCTCATTTCAAAGATAACAAGTTCTTCCCAGTTCAGGCATAAGACAACAGAGACTTACTTTTCCCTACCCTTCCCCTGTAACTATAACTAGATATCCTGTAACAAATTCAGCAGACAATAAATCATAAAATAATTCCAAAAGGTGGGAAGAAGAAAGTGCAGTGGCCAGGAGACTTCAAGCCTTGAGGAATGACATCACAGTGAGTCTCTTGCAGTTTCTCTCTGTGGCCCGGATATCACAAACTGGGTATCATAAAGACCTGCAGCCCAGAGCCACTCACAGGCACAGAAAAGTAAAATACTTGCTCCCTCTGGCCAAAAAACTGGGAAAGGGGCAGCCCAGCAGAGACCTAAAGAACAGATCCACCCAAACCCGAGGCAGTGACAGGTCCAAAGAGCTGCAGCAGCAACCAAAACCCAGTGCTTCCCTGACCACTTACCCCTTGCACTGGACAGCCCTCCAGGGATCGAGTGAGAGCTTCTACAAGCCAGAAGGATGAAGCCACCAGAACAACACGGCAAGGGCTCTGAAACTAAATCGTACTTGAAATAATAGCTCACAAAAATATGCCTAAACAGGGTGGCTACTTGTTAGAAGATGAAATAGGATCAAAAGTCTCCAAATATATTATTCAAGATGCCAAAGACACAATAAAAAATCACTCATCAAAAGAAGAACCATCAAAAACACAACCTGAGGAAAGATAATTAACTGACATTGACACTGAGATGAACCAGATGTTGAGATTATAAGACAAAGATTTTCAATCAGCCATCACTGATGTGTTTCTACAAATAATTACAGATTCTCTAGGAAGAAATTAAAAAAACAGAACTGAAAACCCAGATATATTAATAAAACCATCCATATTTCCATCTGATCTTTGACAAAGCAGACAAAAACATACACCGGGGAAAAGAATCCTTATTCAATAAATGGTGCTGGGAAAACTAGATAGCCACATGTAGAAGACTGAAACAGGACCCACACCTCTCACCGCTCACAAAAATCAAATCACTGTGGATAACGGACTTACACCTAAGGCATGAAACTATAAGAATTCTAGAAGGAAATGTTGGAAAAAATTTTACAGACATCATCCTAGGCAAAGAATTTACGAAGAAGACCCCAAAAGCAATCATAGCATCAACAAAAATAAATAAATGGGACCTGATCAAATTAAAAAGCTTCTGCACAGCCAAAGAAACTATCACGAGAGCAAACAGACAACCTACAGAATGGGAGATGTATTTGCAAGCTATACATCAGATGAAGGGCTGATAACTAGAATCTATATACAACTTAGGAAAATCAGCAAGAAAAACTCAAACAACCCCATTAAAAAGTAGGCAAAGGACATGAACAAAAGGACAACATGACATGAAAAGAAGATACACTCATGGCTAAGAAACATGAAAATATGCTCAACCTCTCTAATCATCAGGGAAATGCAAATCAAAACCACAGTGAGATGTCACTTAACTCCAGTGAGAATGGCTTTTATCAAAAAGTCCCAGAACAACAGATGTTGGTGTGGATGCAGAGAGATAGGAACACTCATACACTGCTGGTGGGACTATAAACTAATACAACCTCTATGGAAAGCAATATGGAGATACCTCAAAGAACTAAAAGTGGAACTACCATTTGATCCAGCAATCCCACCACCGGGCATCTACCCAGAGGAAAAAAAGACACTCTATAATAAAGACATCTGCACTCAAATGTTTATAGCAGCACAA
>VBSM01003148.1:21357962-21375262 GCA_008086735.1 Cheirogaleus medius | reverse complement strand
AGTATACTATTCAGCCACAAAAAGCAATGGTAAACTAATACTTCTTGTATTACCCTGGATGGAGCTGGAGCTCATTCTCCTAAGTGAAGTATCACAAGAATGGAAAAACAAGCACCACACATACTCACTATCTAATTGGTACTAATTGATCAACACTCATGTGCAAATGTAGAAGTAGCATTCATTGGGTGTCGAGCAGGTGGGAGGGGGGAGGAGAGAATGGGTATATACACACCTAACGGGTGGGGTGCGCGTTGTCTGGGGGATGGACACACTTGAAGCTCTCACCCACGTGGTACACAGGCAGTATATGTAACCTAAGCATTTGTACCTGCATAATATTCTGAAAATAATAATAATAATTAAAACACAGAAAATCTTAGCAAAGAAAGAGAAGTTTTGAAAAAAGAACCAAGTGGAAATTACAAAACTGAAAAATAAATTACTAAAATAAAAAAATAAAACTCAACTTGATGTAATAGTAATGTGGAGATAGATAATAAAGAATAGAGCTTGCATTTATTCAAAAAGAAAATAAACTAAATTTTTTAAATAAATACATTCTTAGAACTTATAGAACAAAATATAAGTCTAAAAAAATTATGTCATTGAAGTGCCAGAATGAGAAGAAAAAGAATTTGGGGTAAAAATATATTCCAAACAGCATGAACTCAAATAAATTCCCACCAAACACATCATAGTGCAACTTCTGAAAACAAAAGACAAAGAAAAAATCTTCATCATAGCCAGAGAGAAATGACATATTACCTAGAGGGTAACACCAATTTAAATGAAAGCAGATTTTTCTTTTGAAACTATGGATGCCAGAAGGGAATGACACAACATTTTTCAAGTACTAAAAGAAAAGAACTGTCAACCCCAAATCTTTTACCTGGCAAAACTATCGTTCACAAATGCAGGAAATGATGACATTCTCGAATGGAGGAAAACTGGTAGGGTGCGTTACTTGCAGCCCAACCTTTAAAGAATGGCTAAGAAGAGCACTCCAGATAGAAATAAAATGATAACAGAAGAAGGCTGGGACCTTCAGAAGGGAAAAAAGAATGTAAGAATGGGTAAAATTTAGGGGGAAATATAATAGACCATTCTGTACCTTGTGATATTTTAAACTACATTTTATGGTTAAAGCAAAAATTACATCATCATCTTATGTGATGTTTAATGTATGTAGAGTAAATGCCTAAGACAATTATATTATAAAGTGGGGAGAGTACAGGGTCCTAAATGGAAACAAAGTTTCAATATTTCACTAAAAGTGGTAAGTCAATGATGCCACTAGGCTGTGATGTCACATAGGTATATTATAATACCACCTAGAAAACTGGACAAAGCAAGATACTCAAAAACATTAAAAATAAATCAAAATAGAATTCAAAAAGTATTCAACTAGCCCCCAATAAAAAAGAAATAGAGGAATGAGAAACAGAGCAAACAGAAAATAAAAAATAAAATTCCAGACTTAAATCCTAATACATCAATAATTATTTAAATATGTCACCAAAATACACCAATTAAAAAACAGTGATTGGCAAAGCATGCTTAAAAATATGGACACCTACATGCTGTCTACAAGAAATGCATTTCAAATGTAACAATATAGGTCGGACATGGTGGCTCAGCCTGTAATTCTAGCACACTGGGAGGCCGAGGTGGGAGGATTGCTTGAGGTCAGGAGTTCAAGACCAGCCTGAGCAAGAGCAAGACCCCGTCTCTACCAAAAATAGAAAAAATTAGCTGGGCATGGTGGCGCATGCCTGTAGTCCCAGCTACTTGGGAGGCTGAGGCAGGAGGATCACTTGAGCCAGGAGTTTGAGGTTGCTATGAGCTAGGCTGACATCACTGCACTCCAGCCCAGGCAAGAGAGTGAGACTATGTCTCAAAAAATCAATCAATAAACTAAATAAATAGACTACTGATAGATGCAACAAGTTGGGCGAATTTCAAGGAAATTATGCTGAGTGAAAAAGCCAATCTCAAAGGAATACACACTGCATAATCCCATTCATATGTTATCAAATTAATGTAATTACAGAGACGGAGAACCAATTAGCGTTTGCCAGAGGTTAGGAATGAGGCTAGGTGGGAAAGAATTAGAGGTGACCATGAAAAGGCAACATGAGGGGCCTTGTGGTGATGTCTCCGTTAGGTCCTGTTTGTGACTGTAGTACACAGAGCTATACATGTGATCAAATTGCAAAGAGCTAAACACATACATACACGAATGCACATGTAACTGCTGAAATCTGAATAAACTCTTTGAAATGTATCAACGTCAATTTTCTGATTTTGATACTGTGCTATAGTTATGCAAGGTGTCACCATCAGAAGATACTGGATGAAGGAGCACCATAACTACTTGTACATTTCATTTCAACTTCCTGTGAATATATAATTATCACAAAATAAAAATTTAGGCTGGGCACAGTGGCGCATGCCTATAATCCTTGCACTCTCAGAGGCCGAAGTGAGAGGCTCACTTGAGATCAGAAGTTTGAGACCACCCTGAGCAAGAGCGAAGAAATAGAAAAATTAACTAGGCATGGTGGCGCACCTGCAGCCTCACCTATGCAGAAGCAAGAGGATCACCTGAGCCCAGAAGTCTGAAGTTGCACTGAGCTGTCCTGAGGCCACTGCACTCCAGTCTGGGAGACAGAGCAAGACCTTGTCTCAAAAAAGTAAAAATAATAGTAGGATATTTTATAAAATTTAAATTTAAAATATTTGCTTCAGAAAGAAATACATACTCTTTTGCACTTATGTTCATTATTTTTCTCCAGAATTTTCCAGAAAGGACAGGCTATATCTAGGATAAACATAGGAAATAAAAACACAATAAAAAAGAAAGGTATCTTGAAATTATTTGGTTATTAATGACCTTGTTACACTTATCAATCACTCAATCTAAACTAATTTATCTGGGCCATGAGCAATAATTTTTTAAAAATGTAAAAATAAAAGAAGTCTTCAAGGTATTTCATTGGTCCTTCTCTCCCAGCTGGATTTTAAGGACGGAACAACTGCTATTGAAGGTAAAATTTGAATTTAAAGAAACATAGGTCAATATCTTCAGAGCAAACAGGAGAAAAGGAAAAGAGACCCTAACTCAAGCATCTGACATGAGCTGTTCAAGAGGACAACCACCAGCCTAGTGCCTACTTTATATAAAACACTAGACCAGATTCTACTCGGGGGAAAAAAAGTCGGAGGAGGAAGAGGCAGCTGGGAAGAAAATCTCCAGGAGTCAGAACTCAGGAAGTATGAGAAATTCACAAATCAAGGAAACACAGAGGAAAATAATTATGAAGAAAGCTGCGTCAACCACCCAGGTACAAGTCATAACAACTGTTACTATCTTACTGGGTGCAATGTTTTTCTTCCAGCCAGAGACAGAAATAAACATAAACTACTCTAGAGACCTGGATTTTATTACCATGTAATTGTTTGCATAGAATTAAATGGTTTGGGGAACAGGAGATCCCAGAACCTTGCTCCTTTG
The DNA here is from genome assembly GCA_008086735.1 of Cheirogaleus medius. Lineage (NCBI taxonomy): Eukaryota > Metazoa > Chordata > Mammalia > Primates > Cheirogaleidae > Cheirogaleus > Cheirogaleus medius. The sequence continues at coordinate 21,371,745 of VBSM01003148.1, read as the reverse complement.
TACTCGCTGTCTTAAATAAATTGTCGTGTTTGCCAATTTGCTTTTCCACAAAGAGAGGCTCCGTCCTGTCTCTGATCTTTTTTTCAAAAGTTTATTTCTGCATTTTAAAATTCATTTTCAAAACTCTGTTTCGCTGAGATGAGAGTAAAACCATTTAATGACTGAAGTTTTGAATCTAAGTAGATGAAATTATTTATGTAGATCATTAGAAATACATGAGTGGCCTCCCTGGTTTCCTGTCTAGGGAAAACTTATCGTTAAATATGCTTTTGCACCATTACCGAAACTGAAGCAACACCCAGTTCCAATCGACTACAGACCTTAATTTGTATTTCCAAAACCAGCAGCTCTTTTCTATGAACAATGGAAATACTTGTTATGGGTTTAAATAAGAATTCTTCATTTGGAATTTGTGAATATGGGGATATTCTGGGAAAAGTCCAGGAAAAAAAAAAAAACCCTGCCAAGGGTTCAGCAAACAGTTGCATAACCCTCTTTTTATCTGGGGTGTTGACCCAGCCATTCATTCTATGTTTGCTGTGGTGAGTTCAGCAAAGCTGGTTGCCAAGGCAACCGTAATCCGTGAACAGAGCCGGCTCCATTGGTGGTCAGTTACAACATGCTTTGTCCTGTCAGGTGTCCTGTGACCGAATGAATGGAGAGACAGAAAACAAGCACCTTCAGTAAACATGACCTAATGAGTGTGGCGTCCTCCAGCTGCCTAGGCGGCACCGGAAGACCTCCACAAGGAGCCAGGGCTCTCGATGGACAGAGGCGTCACCCCTCAAAGCAGTCCTTGTCATGAAGGGCTCTCTTGATTGTTAGGTTTAATGACATAAAACTATCCTGTTCACCTCCAGGGCCAAGGAATTATCTTTTGATTTGCTGTACTTTTCTAAACAGCATGCAATTAGGTGAATTTGGAATGCTGAAAGGGGGACAGTTTGCAGTGCAGGTTGGTTTCCCATTGGAGGCTGTGGTGCAGGGGGGGAGGGAGAGGAGAGGTGAAGCTCCCTGCAGGACCCTCTGCCCCAGCTGGGCCAGGGCGTGGCTGTGCTGAGCAGGGACCGTGAGCAGTGGCCCTTCCTCGGGGCAGTCCTCCGTCTGCACTCTGCAAACAGTGCGGCACAGTGCGGGCCCTGGCACTTCATGTGCAAGTGTTTCAGAAAGGTCAGAGCTCGGTGGCGATTGCAACTTTACCTAAATTATTTTCACTGCTCCTCTGCAATTAATATCTATTGCGTGTCATGTACCGTACTGGGACACTTAATGTCTTCTAGCACCGTGAGCATGTAAATCCAGGTGGATAGCAAGAAAGTAAGGTGTGGAATGCCTTGCCCAGATGCTTAGACTTCCATCACCACTTACACTTGATTTCCGTAAGATTCCTTTTGCCAAATAGACCTGTCCTGAGATAGCGAAAAATCATTATTTTTATAATGAGATATAGTGACAGGAAGAATCTATTTCCCGATATGAAAGCAGTGCCTTTAGTGGGACTTTATTCAGATCCATTTAACCGAACCAGTGTGGGCTGTGTGCTCATCCGCTAAGCTGGGGGCTGTTCCTCTCTGTGATCCCCACCTGGTTTGGGGCCAGAACTTGGTAGACGTACAGATGCCCAAGCCACATCACGAACCCTGGAGTGGTGCCCAGATACTGGTATTTTTCGTAAAGTTTCTTTTCTCGCTCTTTCAGATACACAGCTATATCTAAGCGCCACTAGTTTGATAAATCTGAATAACTCGCCCCTTTCCAAATTCACTAGACGAATATGGAAATCTACATTTTCCCCCACTAACTTTATTACCCTGGCCTGGCAGAGGGACTCACTGTCCTGGAGGAAGAAGTATCTAGGGCTTTTCAACAAACATTTGTTTATCTGATAGCTTATTTGTTTTTATGAAGGGTGTGAGGCTTTTTACTGATCATTTTGTTGGCAAACCCAATACATGCAACTCCCTCAGGCAGAGTATTAGGGACGTGCACAGATTCCATAGGAATGAGAGGGAAGGAAATAAGTATACCTATTTGAGGTTCTAGATTAAAAAGAAATAATTAAAAAACAAAAGAAAAAGTTAGAGGATGAAGGTATAGAAAAAAAGGAAAACAATAGAAAAAGAAGGGATGATTATAGCACTTATCAATTATTTACTACAGTCAGGCACTTTTTCAGTGTTTTTTGTATATTATACTCATTTAACCCTTACAATAACTTAGCCCTCACCACCACCTATTTACATAAATCTTATTATCATGCCCATTTCACAGATGCAGAAATGGAGGCACAACAAGGTTCAGCACTTTGCTGGTAAATGGCAGAGCTGGGATTGGAACCTGGGAGAATAATTCTGGAACCATCTGTAGGCACTGCCCTCACTGCACTAAACTGAGCCCACTGGCATTGTGTTTGTCATGAAAAGTCAGCCCTTTATGACTCTGCTAAGAACTTCCTCACTCAACAATCCTCAGTCTTCACTTTTTCACAGAAGGCTTGTGAACTCACCACACAGTACTGCTGTCGAAAGACCCACCAGGATGAGAATTAATTCTTCCCCAGAAAAACAGTGAGGGGAAACCACTCTTCTTCCAGTTAACCGGAGTCTTAGAGGACAATGTGGACACGTATTCTTGGGCAAAGATGGCTGAGTGGCTGGAGGTTGGAGAACGGGAGGATGGTTAAGCTGTCGTGACTCTACTTCCTCGTTCTACCTGCAGTATCATGTCCGGCTCAGCCAGAGTGTCCCCGCCCCTGGGTGCTGAGGCAGCCCTGGTGAGAGCACAGCCTCAGGGGGACCCCAGAAAGCCATCTCAGGAGATCGTTGGCAGCTCCACTTCACCCCGACTGGCACAGGCCGCAGCTGCTTCCGTAGCCACTCAGCTGACGCTCACGCCCGCCATCTGCAAGGGGCCACACTAATCATTCCGCAGGGGTCCGCACGTTACAAGTTCTGCATTATTGCTGGTAATGAGCATATCACTGGCTAAAGCTGAGAATATCTCTTTTGTTGTGGGACTTTTTAAAAGCTGAAGAGGATATAGAATTGCACAGTGAGTGCATCCCCAACCGTGGGAACAGCCACTCTCGGCAGTGTGGGAGTGGGTCTCCGCCACAGGGTGCCCCTCACCACCCCTTTCCCGAAGCCTTTGGGAGTTGGCCACAGCCAACCCTTCTGGTAAAAGTCACACCCCTGCTCTTAAAGGAGTTTAAAACGGGATGTCTGGTTGCCACTTTCTCTCCAATCCTGACATGCCCAAAGAAGAAGTGAACAAGTAACAGGCTCGCCACATTTGACATGCTGCCAGCCTCCGGTCATTGCAGCGGTCTTGGGACCAGCTGTGTAGGGTGTAGGTCCCTGTGACCTCACGCAGAGTGGCACCACAGGTGGAAAGCAATGACAGATGCCCCAGGTCACGCCATGAGCCTCCCTGGGGGTCACTCCTTTTCCCAAAGCACATTCTTGTTAATTGCAGAACAGGAGAAATGGAAGCCAGCCCAGCTCCTGCTTCTGAGTGTGCGTTGTTAACAGGCTCAGCCCTACGCAGGCCCACGTAGGCCTTGGCTGGAGCCTGAGGCCTGCCCTAATTAGCTGTGTAAATTTACATGTGATTTTAATAAAAAAATAGATGCACACACCCAACTTTTTGCCCGGGCTTGCTTTGCATTGCACCCAAACCAGCACCTTCCTCACGTGGGTGCTTAATAAGCCAGTCTGGAGATGGTCTTCCCTGCCCAGCCCCAGAGCTTCGCTGCCCTCTGCGAGCCCTTGGCTGTTCGGCCTCCCCCTCGCCCTGAAGAGCAGCACCCAGCTGCGGGTCACCGCAGAGCTTTGTGTGCCCACTGCCCCTGGGCCCTCCCGGAAGCGTCCTCAGTGTGATTGCGGCTCAGGTTTGACTTCCTTGGGAAATGTTTTTAAAATCAGAGACAGGCAAGCAGGGTTCAGAATCATTCTGCAAATCGTCCCCACATCCACCCCTGCCCATCTTCACCCCACGCAGGAGGGACCGTGTCGCCCTGGGAGCCACCCGGCCTGTATTCATTGCGACATTGGCCCGATCACGTGCAGAGGAAGAACTCCCGGAGAGATGAATGCCATTACAAATCTTGCCCTCAACATGAAACGCCAGTGATTGTTTATTAAATTGCTCTTCAAAGAGAAAACACTGGCAGGCATGTATCATTAAAATGGAAGCAAAGGGAAATGTTCTAACCTTCAACACGGCATTTTTCTCCATTAACCCCAGACCAATAGGACTGAAATAGCCAGGAGGAACTCCTGGCCCGGAGCCCCGTCAATTACCTTAATCTCAGCCCAGGGAGGGGGTAACACAAACCATCCAATTTAAGTACTTCCAAATATTGCCATAAGGAATAAAAAAAAAGCCCTTAACCCTAACTCCACTGTCTCAAGTCCTGTTCGGGACAAATTGCATTATACATGAGTAACATTAAAACATAAAAGATATCCCCTCCAGTGAAAACCTTGCACAACCTCCCCAAGTAAGCAGAATTAATCACAGGGAACAATTACCATCCCCGGTCTGAATATTTATGACATAACAGAAAGCTCATTTAAAATACTCAGTGGCTCATAATTTTTAAAAGAGCTACAGGGAAAAGGAAAGGCATCTAAGTTTATAATGGAAAGGGGAAAAAAAGTACCGCATCTTTCTTAACCCCCCATTTGGTACCCCCGACACCCCCACACACACCTCTTTTTTATTCCCTCCCTGTCAGAACCTGCAGAAGCTTCATCGCTGCTCCATCAACGGGTGGCAATGGGAAGATGGGACGTGCGAAGGCACTGGCGGCTCCGTTCCCAGCACCCCTTATCCAGCCCAGGTGTTGCCGCCTTCCTCCCCCACCCCCTCCAGCGGCTGCAGCGTAGCAGGCATCGGCACACTGGAATGGAAATAACACTGGACCCTTAGTCATGGTCCTGGCTCTGTCACACCTGTGTGTGACCCTAGACATGACCCACGGTTTGCTGATCTGTAAAACAGAGGCTTTGAACCGGAGAACTCCCGGTTTCCTTCTGCTTTATCAATATAGGTATTCTGCGATTCCAGCAGTTCATCAAGAGACGAATTCATTCACTTGTTCATTCATTGGAACAAGCATGTATGGAGTGCTGAGGGTGTGCCAGGCGCTGTTCGAGGTCCCAGAGTTAAAGTGAACGGGAGAGCTGCCCCTCTGGCCTCACGGAGCTTACACCTGAGTGGGGAAAACTAGACCACAGCCAGGCAAACAAGTGACAATGGGTGGCGTGATTTCAAGTGATAAATCCTACAGGAAGAATAAAGGAGTGTGCCCTGGGGGAGGCTCTGGCTGCTGCAGGCAGCATCCTCCGGGTCCTGAGTGAATTAAGGAACTGAGCAATTTCTAGGCTCTTCAAAGGGAGTGATGGGAAAATTTTCAAATTACTTTCAATATTTCAGAAAGCTCGATAGAGAGAGACTCTGTTCAGACCATTTAAATGATTCTTAGCTTTTGGCTAGAAATATAGCCATTTGATACGGTGCTAATGACCATCTTGTTCCTCTAACCAGCCAAATTCGTGATCCTGGTCATCTTAATCTGATCGAAATATGAAAAAATGAGTTATTAATTAACAAGTTATTGAATGGCTGTGAGTGGCAAATATTTGTGACTACTGTCCCTAAGACCAGACCACTTCTACCTCTATCTAAAATGTATCTTGTAAGCTTTCCTGTTACCAAAAGAGAAATGACACTTTTACTTGAACACACCTAATTCTCAAGCATGACAATGTGGACTGGGGATTAACCACGTTCTCCCCGACTCCCTGCTCCTCTCTCTCTCTCTCTCTCTAAAGATTGTTTTCTTGTGATTTACTGTGATTCCACCAGAGACTGCAGAGACTATTCAGGGACAAAGAAAATACATTCAGCAAAGTTTTAGTCTTGAAAGCTGTTCTTTGGAAGGCAACAGCAAGAGAAGCAGCTGAAACCGTTCACTTAAATAGAATTTAGGAGAAACACTGGACTTGGGTTACTCATTCTCCTCATGTTTCTTCATCTCTTCAGGTATCCAAGCATCAGACAATAACTTTCATCAGGAAACGTCACGTATCTCTGCTCCAGGCCAGGAATACAGGTGAACACAAGCCCTCGAGGTGCTTACCGTGGCCCCAAGAGCAGACTGAGTAATGCAAATGAAACATAGACTTGAATCGTAGGCTGGGTCTCCCATTGTATCAGTCAGAATTTTGCTGTAGTAACAAATAAGTCTAAATGTTTGGTGGCTTCAATCTATCAAAGTTTATTTCTCATTCATGCCACATGTCCATTGAGACTTAGCATGAGGCTTGGGGCGTGGGTGGGGAGAGTCTGCTCTTCCTAAATATTCAGGTGCCCAGCTGGCAGAGTAGCCGCCACCGTGAATGTTACCGGTTGCCATACCAGAAAGAGAAAAAGGCTCTGGAGAATCTCAAACAGGAGACTAAGTGTTTTAGCACTGAAGTGATACGCATTTTGCATCAGAACTCACTGGTCAGACCAGTCTCAAGACCCCACCCACCAACAAAGGGGCCAGGAAGTGAAATCTTCCCATGTGCCCAGAAGGGGAAAGAGATGGAAATATTTCATGAACAGCAATAATGACTATGATAGACACAAAACAGCCAAAAGACCTGGCCTCCCGCCTAAAAAATCTTGCCTGCTAAAACAAAATTTGTTTCATCAAGAAAGAAACTAAAAGTTCTACCTTCTCCTTTAAAAGACAAGTTTAACGATGCCTCGGGGAAGTATAATTATTTAGTTATTTACATCATCATGTTGAAACCTCCTGCTTAATTGGAAAGTGTGCCCTCTACTTGATCTCCACGTCTTTCCGGAATGTTTCCAGATTAGGGGGAAGGAAGGCTAAGAAGAAGTATAGATGTTCCTACCCCCAAAAGCACACAATGCAAAAAGTCACGAAAATCAAATCGTCAGATTTAATCAACCCTCTGCAAATAAACAGCTGTAATAACAGTCTCCAGTCTCTCTCGTTAATCCCATTCTAAGGAAGAGGAAAAGTGACCATTGCTACCCTTTTCCCATTACCAACTGGGCAGTCTCCCAGGACTCAAGAGCAGCGTGGGGAGTATCAAGAGAATGTTAACCTTTCAGAAGCCCCAGAAGAGAGCTGGCATTTACACCAAAGCAATTAGCCAGCAATTTTGGCATTTGTGATTGGCTCACAAAGCCAGCAACCCAGCCAGAACGCTTTTCTAATAAACACTGAGTCTACTAGTTCAACTTGAAAGTGTGCCCCAGAAAAGTCCGCCCCACAACAACCTCGTATATATGTAATTAATCGCCGTGCTAGTTTTTGATAGACTCTCAGCTTTGATTAGATAGTATCAATTTGATTAGGTAAGTGTTAATCAGAGGATCGCTGTCTAACAGTTATGGGTGGGGGTGGACACTGTCATCCCAAGTTCTGATACCAGTGGACGTGACTCCCCAGCCTGACCGGACTTAGAACTGCTGAATCTCTTGTTTAGGATTCAGTATGAAATAAGAGAAAAACTTGCTTTGAGGATTGGAAACATTTTGATTTCTAAGTGACATCAGGGCAAACTCTTTCTACATGTAATCTCCAAACCATAATTTTTACTAATAAATACAATAGCGATTCTCATGGTATCCAATGGAAAAAATATCTTCTTATGACCCTGTCTTCCCTCTAGGCTAAAACGCTCTACCTCCATGTCTAGGCATCTTCGAAGGCCAGTCTCTCCACCATTTCTTCTCCCTCGCTTTGCTTTCCTAGCTCAACGCGTCATTTTCCTGAAACTTCCCTCGTCAATGACGTCCAAGCTGCCAGACGCGGCGGCTTCCTTTCACACTGACACTCGGCACCGTCGCACACTGGGCTAGAGTCGACTCTTGTGAGCAGTGTGATTTGAACTCTCTGGCCTCTAGACTCCCTCATCTGCAAATTGGAATATCTGAGGGCCTATGTCCTGGGTTTCTTATGAAGATTAAAGAGAATAACACAGGCAAATAATCCAACAGCCCTTGGCACAAGGCCAGCCCTCCATGTTGGTGCTGGTGTGACTACTGGTGACGGTGGTGAGCATTTCCCTCTTCTTCACACTTTCTCTTCACTGCTGTGATACATAATTTCTAGGTATTTATTTTTAAAGTTTGAATAGGCCGGTCGCGGTGGTTCACGCCTGTAATCCTAGCACTCTGGGAGGCCGAAGCGGGCGGATCATTTGAGCTCAGGAGTTCAAGACCAGCCTGAGCAAGAGCGAGACCCCGTCTCTATTAAAAATAGAAAGAAATTAATTGGCCAACTAAAAATATATAGAAAAAATTAGCCGGGCATGGTGGCGCATGCCTGTAGTCCCAGCTACTCGGGAGGCTGAGGCAGGAGGATCGCTTGAGCCCAGGAGTTTGAGGCTGCTGTGAGCGAGGCTGACGCCACGGCACTCTAGCCCAGGCAACAGAGTGAGACTCTGTCTCAAAAAAAAAAAAAAAGTTTGTATATATTCTCAGTTAATGCACCAAACCTTCCCATCTCCTCCTGGGTTCCCGCCAGCTTAGTGTCAGTTCAGAGTCACGCTGCTTCCCACCTGGACTATCCCAACGGTCTTTGGAGAAACATTCCACATGGGAATCTTTGCTCGCTCCAGCCATTCTCCACCCACACACACAATTCAGAGGCAAGAAACTCTTACAGACTGCACAAGCGGCATCCTCCTGAACTGAATCTGTTAAGGGCCCCCGGGACAAAGTGAATATAGCTGCCTTTGTGACCCTCTCATGGGAAGAGCATCCCTTGAGACCTCCTTCAGTTGTGACCTCCTAAATGTCACCTAAGCATCCTCCCTGGATTTGGTCCAGATTTCATTGTATTTAGCAAAATTATCTACATTGTTTGTGGCTTTGGTTGTAGAAAACTCTTAATTTCATTTCGGATGAAGTTATTCTGTTTTGGGTTGTAGTAGTTAGGAAGTTTTTAGCTACATGTAACAGAACACGCCAAGTCAACTGGCTTAACCCAATAAGGGGTCACAGTATGACCTCTATCAAGAAATCTGGGAGTTGAGTGGCTTCGAGGTTGGTTAACTCAGTGGCTCGGTATTAACGCAAGGGACACGAGTTCTTTGTGTGTTTCTGTTCGGCTGTCTTTACTGTGCTGGCTTGATCCTTATGGCTGCCAGGACAGCCTGACATGGCTCTGTCCAGTGGCAAGGTGCAGTCACAGCCAGCCACGAGCTCAGCCTCATCATCTCCACTTCACAAATAAGGAAACGTGGGCCCAGATAGGCTAAGTGGCCTGCCCTAGGTTACACAGCTATTAGTGGTAGAAGCAGGATTTGAACTTATGTTTACCTGGCTCCAAAGTCCATGCTTATAAACACTCAGTTCTACTCCTCCCAAGCATGAGAGCAAATGACTTTACCCTGAAAGTTCAACAGCAGGATTTACAGGCTAATATTTTACTCATACTCCATAAGACTTGTATTTCACCATCAACTACAAGTCACAATTCACAATTCACATAGTCACAATTCCCAACCAACAAGTATGTAATTTCTCAATCTTTAATTTCTAATCAGAATACAAAGTCAGACAACATTTCACAGAATAATAGTCGCAAATGGTTCTAATGTGTGTGATATGTGAATTATATGTACATGTATGTATATTCATACATACGTGTGTGTATGATTCCATTTCATTAAAAAGCCAACTAAGGCCCAGAAAAGTCAGGAATCCTGTCTAACTTACACAGCTAGTAAGACACTGAGGGGCTTCAGGATAGCAGTCCCCAACCTTTTTAGCACCAGGGGCCCATTTTCCACCCACGAGGGAGCTGGCATGCATGCGGGGCTCAGGGGGGCGCCTGTAAACACAGATGAAGTTCGTAACAGGCCACAGACCTCCTGATACAACAGGGGGGTCTTGCCTTGAGGATCCTTAAAAGAACAAATTGCTTTCATTCAAAGTAGAGGGAATTGTAGGAGAATCCCTCGAGGGTTTTGGAGTGACACAATGACAATGTCCTATCAGACAAAGGAACTCGCTGCGGGGAGCCAGGTCACCCAGGGGCGAGGTAGCAAGAGGACTTGCACATCGGTTTCTCATTCTCTCCCTCCACATTCCTATCTCGGTGGGCACCAGGCACACATGGTACGTAAGCAAGTAAATCCCTCCTTCAGTAGGGAAAACGGGAAATTTAAGTTATTTATTTATAATATTTAGCTTCCAAGAGAATCACAAAATGAGTGACGTTATTGCACACCCAACACACACGGGCAACAGAGGAGCATAAATAACTCGGGTCTAATCCCCAGGGCAGGTAACAGAGTCGCTCGGACTCCTCCAGTGCCCGGTTCCTCAGGAACACAGCGACAGCGGGTCCCCGCGTTCTCACGCCTGCGTGGAGCCTCTGCGCCAAATCGCCTCTGAGAAACCACACAGCCCGCGGCAGGCGTTCCGTCTCCCCTGCACCTGCCAGGCTCGGGACGGGCTGTCCCAGGCCACAGGCAGCCAATCGGATTGGGAACCTGAGCCCTGCAGAACATCTTCCTCTCTCGAGTGGCCACATGCTGACTGCTCGGTGGCCCTGATTTGCGTGTCTAGGTATGGGGACAGCTTTGCTTTGCTGACTTGGGAGTCAGACAGCGTGTTCTAGAAAGGAACGGTGATCGGGCAAAGGCCTCTCAGCGACCTCCTGGTGGCAGGAGCTCATGAATACAGAGCGCCGTAATTCTCTCTGTGGAAACCTTGGGTTAAGGCCACCCCCGGGGCTGCTCTGCAAGCTCCCGTCGCAGCCAGGTGCACACCCCCGTGTGGGGAGATGCAGGGAGCCTGGAGGAGGTGGGTGCCAGGGGCTCCCCTGTGCTGCAGGCGCACGCATGGCCTAAATGACGCCAACTCCAGGGACAATCAGGGCACTTCCCCCGGACCTGGACCAGACCTTTCTCTGAATCCACTATGGGCAGGGATGGTATAGCAGCAGGGGCTAGTCGTCTGTCCTTGCCAAAAATCTCCTTTACCTCTTCCCTGTCCAGGTGACCAAGGGAGAAGTCTTGCTGGTTCTGGCCAGCCTCAGTCTCACGTGAAGGGACCCTGGGCAGCCCAGAGCCCAAGAGCCAGGGGCGGCACAGCTTTCTCTGGGAGCCCTGGGAGGATCCTGGTAGCTGGGGCCAGGGAACGTTCTGTTTGTGGTCACTCTGCCGCCCTCCCCTCCTCCCCTGCACATGCTCTTCTGCTTTGACCCAGAGCACCAGAACAAAATCCACCCAAAAAAACACGTCTTAAAAATGTAGTGGGAAGGATTGCAGACCCACAGTAGCTCCTGCTTCCTGGCTCATCAGACTCGAGGGAGCCTTTCCTCTGCATAGAAAACAGGATGTCGTATGGCAAAGATGGTAAATACATTTCATTTCATGTGCCACCTCCATTTAATTGGCTGTGGCATTCTGGTACACTGTGTTAAGAAAGCTTCTGAGGCTGGATTCCATCAGCAGGAAGAAGTGCCGTTATTCTTCACTAATTTCATTCATGGATGAGAGATGGGGGAAGGGAAAGTTGCAGCACAGCTTCCATGCCATTGTCATCTTTGATGCAGGAGAGAGAACATTCATGTTGGGGTCAAACTATTATGTATTTGAAGCCTGGCTTTACCACCTAGTAGCTGTGTGATCTTGGGCAAGCAACCTAACCTGAGTCTCAGAAAACTTATCATTAAGTGGGAATCATACTTGGAATTTTTTGTGAAGGAGATAAGATTTCACATTTATGAAGTATCAGGTCCCCCTGTCCTGAGGCAGAGGCTGTGTCACAGGTCTGAAGTCAGATGCACATGGGACTGAGCCTCGGCCACAGCTGCTATGTGGGGGGGAGGGGCAGCTACTAGAGCAACGGCATTGTGGGGGAAGGTGTGCAGGGTGGGCCGTCGGCACAGGGCGGCGTGCAGAGGGAGCAAAGCACATAGACAGAGAGTTGGGGGCAGGGTGACCAGCAAACCAGTGCGGTCCCGAGTGGGTGGTGAGGGGCTGAGCCTCAGGGCTCCCCAGCCAGAGTGGGATGGGGCCAGTGTGCCATGAGACCCTGGGACTGAGCCAGCGGCACTCAGAGGATGTGGGCGCCCAGACCTGAAGGTCTGGCATGGGCAGGCAGAGAGGCACACCTTGAATACTGGATTTCTCCTCCCCTTTCTCCACCTCTTTAAGTTTCTCCACAGTCGTGTGCAGCCAGGTTTCCATGACAGGGAAAGGCCACTGGAACCAAAGGGAGCAAAAGGCGAGAAGCAACATCTTCACTACTGCTGGCTCCCTCGGACCCCACGGGTCCCTCCCTCCATTTCTCCCAGGCTGTCCCTGTGCCTGCTAAGGGGCTCTATTCAAAGGGGCCACCTCTCCTCTCACAGGACAGAGGCAAACCTAGCCAAGGAGCAGCCCGGCAGAAAGCAAGGCCCCGGGCACGAGCCGGGCTAGGCCGAGGGGTTACGAGAGTCTGCAGGAGCGGCAGAGCCGGGGAGCGGGTGCGCCACTGCGGGAAAGGAGCCCGTGGGGCTGGGTCCCAGAGCAAGGCTGCACACGGGAAAGGATGCACGGCTGCCGGAAGAGGCAAGAGACACGGTCCACCCAGGGCACGAGAAGGCCCAGAACAGAGCGCAGCAGCATGGCTGAGCGCTGAGCGCAGCGTGCATTTGCGGCCCAGGGGGTGCTGGTCCTCCACTCAGACACAAACTTCCCTTCTGTCATCTGGGGACTGAGAAAAAGACACTTCACACATGATGACAAAAAATCACCACTTTGTGCTTTTCTGAAAAGCTATAACACCTATGAACTCACTGTTAACCAGGAGGAGTGCCTGTCTGATTTGCAAAACGTAGGAATTATACAACATTTTTAAATAAATGTAGATTTATCACTTGCAAGAAGGCACTAAAACTCACATCATGTGAACAAAGTGTCAGCAACATTCTCGAATGGATACCTGTCCATAAATATGTATTATTTGTTACTGCCTATTATAAAACCACAATCTATTGGTCTTATGTGATGCATAGAGAGAGAAAAGGAGGGACAGATGTCCCTGCCTGCAAAGTGTCTACCATCGTTGGGGGTTGGGACAGCACTGTGCGAATCCGCAGGTCAATAACAGCCACCCGTGACATGCTGGTAAAACAAAGGGGCAAACTGCGTGATACAAAGCACGGGCAAGGAAGAGCTGAGCAGCTGGTGGTTCGGGTGGCCCTTGTGGAGAGAGAAGACTTCTCCTAGGTCCTGAAGCTCTAAAGGAAGATCCTACCCTGCGAACTGCTGACCGCAGCAGGGAGCACAGGGGGAATGCGCGGGGCAGCTACGAGCTCTCAGGTTGCAGGCAGATGCAGTGCCTGTGCATTTTTCTATTTCAGACAAGTCCTTGACCCAAATTAATTAAAGAACAAATGAATTACAAAATTAAGGAAAATGTGTGATGTTGGGAAGAAGGAAGAATAGTCGGAGGGAAGAGAGCATTCCTGTTATAAAGTGTATTGCGAGTGAGGTGGATTTCATGTGGAATGGGAGGTGGAGACAGAAAAGAGAAAGTATGAGGTGAGTGTGGGTTATAAAATATTCTGTAGAACCTAGACCTGAGTATTATAAATAATAGGAAGTGACATGGTGAAATCAGTATTTCTGGAAGCTAAATCTAATCATAGTCAAGGTGGATGAGCAGAAGAGGAGGAAGTTAGTATTTGCAACTAAATGCAGCACCTAAAGCACCTAAATTATAAAAGTTTGTTTCTCATCTTTTTTTTTTTTTT
>VBSM01003148.1:21323885-21357868 GCA_008086735.1 Cheirogaleus medius | reverse complement strand
CAATCCTCCTGCCTCAGCCTCCCGTGTAGCTGGGACTACAGGCATGCACCACCACGCCCGGATAATTTTTCTGTTTTTAGCAGCTCCTTGCAGCTACCACTTCTGAAATACTTTAATGTATGCTCTACCATTTCAACTAAATGGTTAATAACCAAATTGCAGAGAGCAATTCTTTATAGTAAGTTCTCTCTGTTAAAATCACGTGGATGGTTTCTATCTCCTGCCTGGATCCTGGACTGAGTCAAACCTGAGAGTTCTAGTAGAAAGAAAAGCACTGAATGGCTCCGCTACACCGCAGAAGGAAAAGAACGTGAACCTCCCCGGGCAACTCAGAGGCAGGGCGCGAGAACCAGCCATGGACAGGTAGAAGCGGGACCCCGCGGACGGGCAGCCAGGAGAGGACCTGGAGATGCAGGTGGGGGGCACAGAGGACAGAGGAGCATTTTAGGACCTGCCAGCTGCGGTTTCCTTCTCCACTTTTCCTCCCAAACCTTCAGTAAAGTCTACCCCATCCTTAGACCGTGTGAGGAGAGTTATGAGAGCTGATTGTTGGTTTTAAAGATCTTTTGAGAAGCTCAGACGCTGACATGATGGCAGGTGTTATCTTGGTCATTTTTACACGTTTCTGGAACTGATCATAATCCTCATTAGAACTGCTGTGAAAAAGCTTAATGAGTCTTTAGTCAACCACGTCTTCAGAGCAATAACCACCCAAGAATTCTGAGAAATCATACAACTTTTTTACTAATCCAAACATTTTTAATTATCTCTCACTGACTTCAAGGCAGAGGCAAGGATGGCTTTGCTACCGCGCTGCTCACCACTCTCGGGTCACGCGGAGGAGAATTTTATTTCCGTTGTTAGAGATGAAAGATTGTTTTAGAAAAAACAAAACTTTTTTATTCCTCCTAAGGATATTACAGCTCACAAAAGCCCTCATAACTTCCTATAGCATGTATTTTACTATTCGAGGAGACCGTGTATTGGGTTTATTTCTTCTTATGCTACGTCTCGGCTCCAGCAAGTGATGTGTTTGAGCGAGCTCACGCTCTCCAGACCCCACGGCCGCCTCGCTGGGCGGTGGCAGGCGGGCGCGGCTCTCCGCGAGCTGCGCTGTAGACGCGGCCGGGACGGGGACGGATGCACGGTGGACGGGTTCGGCTTGCTGCGGAGGAAGCTCATTAGTCTGTGAGCTCCTGCTCCCAGCCCTGACACTTGTCTTACGCAGTCATTACTGGCCCCTGGTACGACACTCCGGCGAGGCAGAAGAAATTTATAGGAATCAAAGCTTGGAGTAACAGAAACAGCAACTTTAAGAGGCAGTTTGTTCAGCCAAATTAAAATTAAAGTTTTTTTCTTCCCCCACTTCTGGAAGTACCTTTCCATATCCACTGAGTAATAAAAAATTAATGCAAACAGACCTCCTAAGCTCTCTGAAGCCCACGTCCCTGACGGGCCGCAGCCGTGTGTGCAGCGTCTCTCACTCAATCCTCCCAAGCACACTGCGGCGGGGCATTATTTTCCATGTCTCACAGATGGGGAGATTGTAATTGAGGGTGAAGGAGGTTAAAGAACTTTCCCAGGGTTCTGAGCCACCACACAGGGTAGCCAGCACTTCATCCCGGTCTGCTGCGTCCGGCAGCCCTTGTGCTCACCACTGTGGTCTAAAGATGCCTGTTTCTGCTTGTATAATTACATAACCAGTTGCACACTGGGCACCATTCGGTCTCGCATTTCATCTTGGAAGCAGAAAGCTGTGAAGACGAACTCTGCTTGGCTGCGTGTGTTGGAAATCACTGCAGAGATTCAATCCACAGAAGCGTGTGCTGGACGCTGAAGAAGCCATCAGCGTAGGGACGGTTTGGTAAAAGCTTCCTGAAATGGCACAGACCCTGGGCTCTGCTCCGCCCCACAGTGGAATGGTACCTGCCCCAGAGATGTGCCATTATAAACTGGCAAAGTGGAGATTTTAATGATAACACTAGCGGGTGAAGAAATGAGAAGCTTACACATTCATTCCACAAATCTTCACTGAGCATCTGCTATGTGCCAAGGACTGTGCTCAGGACACAGCAGTGAACAAGACGGACCCTTTGCCTTCACAGAGCTTCACGCATGTCAACTGCCCCGTCGTACACGAGGGCGGGGGGGGGGGGCGAGTGTGCACTGGGAACGCCTTTTCCGAAAGTGATTTCTCAGCACATCATTTTAAAAAGCCTTCACATATGCCTCTGTTCTTCCTATTGCCCTTCTCTTCCTGTCTCTGTCCCTTTCCTTCCTGGACAATTTTGTCTTCAAGCCACAGGTGTGCAGAGCAAGGTGAGTGGCGGAGGGTAGAGGAGCCATGAGGAGCTGTGGTGGCCCAAAGCGCTGTCAGAACCTGTGGGGGAGGGACTGTCCGTGCAGGGCGGGCTGCTCTGGGTGGGGGCCCAAGCCTGGGGAGGTAAGAGCATCGCACGGAAGGCAGCAGGGTGAGGTAGGTGCACATACATGGAGGGAAAAATAACAAAAACAAAACAAACTCCCTCTTTGATATAGCTCATTTGCATCTAGAAATTCATTTTAAGGAAGTAAACAACAGGGATGTGCCACATACGTACACACAAAATTGTTGGTGGCGCTGTCACTTATGATAGCAAAGATTTGCAAACAACTCAAATGACCAACCAGAGGACATGTGATTTGAGAGCCCAAACAAATGTACGCACGTGGAAGTTTGTTAAAATGCCGGGGTGACAGTGCAGACCGGGGACAGAGCAGTGGGTCATGGAGAATTGGTTATCCATATGGGGAAATGAAATTGGATGCCAACTTCACACCGTGCACAGAAGTCACTGCCTGGTGGCTTGGAGACCTAAACGGAAAAGATAAAACTTTAAAATTCTTCAGAAGAAAATAAGGGGAAAGGTCTTTTTATGGCCTCCAAGTAGAGGCGCATTTCTTAAGCCACAATTTCCAACCTTGAAGAAAAGGACTATTGAGCTTCACTACATGAACATTAGGAACTTTTTGTCATCCAAAGGGCCCACAGAGGGGGAAAAACAAGCCACAACTGGGAGATAATGTTTGCAATTTGGGAATTGACAAACAGTTTCTCCGAAAAGGTAAGGAAAAGACAAACAAGTCGACAAGCAAATAGGCAAATGATACGAATAGGTATTTTACAAAGGAGAAAACAAATGAGTAGTAGTTAGCAAAATGCAAATTAAGCCGTACAGATGCACCCTTTACCATCACTACATGGGCAATTTAAACAAACAAACAAAAAATCCCACAGCACTAAAGCAATGGATTAGCAGGAACTCGCACACACTGCTTGTGGGAGGATAATTTAGCACAACTGACTGGAAGAACAATTTGGCATCCTTCCGTAGAGAGGCACGGACCCCGTGACCCAGTGATCCCAGTGAAAGAGCACTGACGTGGACGGATGGCCCAGGGCCCCGCACAGACACAGGATCGCTCACAGCCACATGAACGGGGTTCAAGAATGTTCCCCCAAAATTCCTGTCTACCCCGGGGCCTCAGAATGCGGCCTTGTTTGGAAGCCGATCATTGCAAGTATAATTCTTTAAGTTAAGAGGAGTTAACAGGGTGGGGCCTTAATCCCAAATGACTGCTGTCCTTATAAGAAGAGAAGACAAGACACCCACAGGGAGAACTCATGCGGCAGTGGAAGCAGAGACAACAGAGGATGAGTCTACAAGCCTGGGAATGCCACGGGTTGCCCACAACCCCACAAGCTAAGAGAAAGACATGAAACAGAGTCTCCCGGAGCCTTCAGAGTGAGCATGGCCCTGCCGAAACCCTGATGTCAGACCAGCCTCCCGAACTGTGCAAGAATAAATTTCTGTTGTTTAAAGCCGTCCAATTTGCAGTCATTTCTCGTGGTGGCCCTCAGAAAGCAGTGCTGTTCGTAATGGCCAGAAAACAGAAACAACCAAATATCCGTCCTCCAGAGAACACTCAATAAGCTACCGAACGTTCATGCAACAGAAAACCACGCAGCTGTGAAAATAAAGGGACTAGAGCTCTACTCATCAGCTTGGAGGAAGCCTTTCCCTTCTCACCACTTACTGAAATTCAGACCAGCCCCTGAGATCCGTCCCAAGTTCCCCTCCTTCACAGTGACCATACGCGCTAACATTCACTGGCGCCTGCTTTGCACCAGACATGGGACATGGCCTTGCCCTCCTCATCCCCACGCCCTGCGGCAGTCCTTTAAGGCAGGCGTCATTGGCTGCGTTGTGATGCAGAAGACAGCAGTGCTCAGCGCCATGCAGTGGCTTACCCTAGGTCACCCGCCCAGCTGCCGGGGCCTCCTCTGCTGTGCAGGTCAGCTCCATGAAACATGCCCCCCCTCGCAAATTGAAGCCAACTGGACACACAATACTATTTTGGGATCTGCAGCAATGAACTTGACTCGTGATTATTTCCAATGCACTTTATTTTCACCTTTGTCATCTTGCTTTCTAAATACCTTATGTCTAATGATCTCATGTCAACCATCTCCTCACAAAAGTAGTGTTAGGTGCCACATACGACTTCTCTGGATAACGTAAGAACGGGACCCAAGCAAGTGCAGCACGCAAATGTCTGCTGAGCCTCTACGATGCCCAGCCCTGACCTCGGCGGCTGAACTGCACTGAGTCTTCTGGAACCTGTCACGGCCGGTCACACAGCCAGCAAAGGGCCGAGACTGTACAGTGAAGGTGCCCTTCTGTTCCTTTATTTTCCCTTCCTGAGGAAATTCTCTCCACGCAGCCAACACGAGCTCGAGTGACAGGACAAACGACTGTGGGCAGTCACAGATCCGCTTACCCACCATCTGTAAACGAGCGGGGTTTCCACGCTTTCTCCTTGGCATATCTCTATGTGTCGTGTCCAGCAACACGGTGGCATCAGCAGCTTCCCGGCTGCTGGGGTTTCCAGGCGTGACAGATGCAGAGTAAGTGAGCAAACAGATTAATGCGTATTCCATTACTGCGATAGCGCTCATTGCTTCTGTCTGCAGTGCCTGCGTGCACACGCGCAAGTGGTGCTTTCCTGTGACTCTTACCACGGGAGCCGGTTAAAAACCAGAATCGCTCCGAGAACCAGCGCCGCAGTCCAAGCTTGCGTGGACACCGTGCATTCCCTCTCTCCGGGGTGCTTGGTGGAACTGTTACTTGATTTAATGGTTCATCAACTTACAGCTCCCAACCAACCCCAAAGAGAATTTGGTGGTTTAAGCTTCCAACAAAGTTCCATTTTGTCCTGTACAAAAGTGATTTAGAAATCCTTTTCATCCTGGATTTCTGACAGGAAAATCCAGCTAACTAGGCCATCAGAGACATGACTAAAGAATATGCTTTATTGACTACTGTGTCCAAACTCTCCTGGGAGGAGCTGCAGGCAAGATGTTAGTGCAACCTGGAATCAAGAGCTTTACACTGCCGGAGGCCGAGTGAACCAGGGAAGTAGGAAGTGGGAGAGTGGCAGCAATGTGCACAGTCCCAAACTGGGACACTTCTGAAGATGCCAGGACCACAGAGGGACCAGGTCATCCAGTCCTTCTAGGCATAAGAAAATGACGAAGCTTTGGGTACAACAAAGCTGGCATAAATTCAGGCTCTGCCGATGTCTAGTGAGTGGATTTTGATAACTTATTTAACACGGCTCAGAGCACCTGTGAAATGGTGATAATAGCCTGTCCCGGTGGATTTTTACGAGGATGAAAAGAAAATGTGTGTAAAGACATGTCACATGGTAACTAAGCGGTGCTGGTTTTCGTTTCTCATTTCATTTACTCACATTAAATATCCGGGACAAGCAGTGACTTCTACTGTCTCGAACTATGCGTACTATGAATTCAGTCGAGACTGCCTGACTGCAGTGTGCCTGCATTATTAGCGACATCCACATGACCCCAAAGATGGCAATCACATACTCTGTAAATGCAACCTTCCCGTCCCTCGGAACACAATGAAAATACCAAGAAAACCACTTTCAGGCACTATAATGACGTCAGACTTCAGGACCTCATTACCTTAAATGTCTCACCCAAGAAGTTGAAATACGCAGGCGTCCTCAAACTACAACCCATGGGCCACATGCGGCCCGCCGAGGACATTTATCCGGCCCGCTGGGTGTTTTTGCCCATTTTGTTTTTTTACTTCAAAATAAGATATGTGCAATGTGCATAGGAATTTGTTCATAGTTTTTTTTTTAACTATAGTCCGGCCCTCCAATGGTCTGAGGGACAGTGAACGGGCCCCGTGTTTAAAAATTTTGAGAATGAAAAAATAAATAAATAAAAATAAAAATAAATAAAAAGTTTGAGGACCCCTGTTTAATACTTCAAAAGCCACACGCATGTAATATTAGTACAAAGGTGTATAACATCCATAGTCTTCCTAGGGCAAGTTAGCTTTTAAAATATACCACTCCTAACTTTAAGGGTTTTCTTACTTGGTGAGTTCATTCTCCTTGCTTGTGCCTTTCAACTTGTGACTTATATCCCTGCTCTAGAAGAACCGAGAACAAAATATATTGGGTTGAACTCTATGAAATTGCCGATATTTGGCCATTTTTGACCTGTGGAAGTGGCAATCTCCTAAAAGTTCAGCCTGATAGAACCAGGCCAAGGATGAAGGAAATCGGAACTGCTCCTGAGGATGTGTGTGTTACATGTAGGTGGCTACTCCCAAGCCCAAGGGGACCTTTGCTCTCCAAACACAAGGCTGTCACATCGTTGGTGACATCTACATTGCTGAGTCTGGTAAACCTGACATTATTATTTGAGTTCTCTCTCCCATGAGTAGGCAGGTGCTAAGCGAACAGATGCAAATTGTGCCTGCAACAAAAGTCACTGCTGGAGAGTGAAGCCGTCACCTCCACACCCAGAACAGGACAGCGGCTGGGTTTGCGGTGTTCTCACCTCCCCTCCTGCTGCGGGCGCCCTACCCTCTCGATAATTGTCATCCCATTCCAGGGCTAATGACATTAATCATTAGCCAACTTAGAAAGGTTAATGGGTGGCTTGAGTGAGAGGAATGTTTTTATGAAGTTGCTGTTCCTGGGAATCAGACCCTAAGAGCACAGGAGGGCCCTCAATGGGCCATCGCCATTAACAGATCTCTCCACCCACCCTTCCCACACATCGGGACACTTTGGCTCAGCCATGTGCTTCACCCAACACTTCATGAACCGGCCGACAAGAGCCAGGCTCTATTCCAGACCCAGCTTCCTAATCCATTCCTAGGGCAGAGTTTTCTCAAAGAGTGTCTTGTAAATCAGAAATGTGTTTGAATTGTCTTTTCTTTTTAAATAATTGGCATAAGTTGGTCAGACGATTTTCAGATTTGGCAATGCGGCCACAGCAGTAAGATGATGTACAGACTGCTCCTCGCTGGGGATCTGTGTGCTGCAAGTTGGCGATGATACTTCCCACTCGGTTCTACTGAAAAACACGAGGTCAGGGAAGAGAGAAACGGCCCTGCCAAAACTCCCTCCGCTCCCAGGGACCCCAGAGGGACAGAGACGTCAAAGATGTCAAATAGGGTTTGTGCAGCCCCTGCAAGTGGTAAACGTTTGTGTAGATTTTAAAGAAAAAAACGAAGAAGTATTCAGGAGTGGAAAAACAAACACCACATGCACTCCCTAATAACTGGGAGCTGATGACGGGCACGAGGAGACGTAAAGGTCACTGGAGATCAAGAGGGAGGGGCGGGGGCCTACCGATCGGGTGCAATGAACACTGCTCTGACCGTGGGCACACTCACAGCCCCGACCTACGCATTATAAAACATTTCCATGTAACAGAAACATGTGTACCGCCTCCATATTTTGAAGTAAAAAAAATAGGAAATAACGTGGATCTGCGGAGGGAAGGGAAATGCCAGAGCAGAGAAGGAATTTTAGAGAGACTGGAACACAGAACACGGAGAAGAAAGAGGGGAAGATAGGACTGAGAGCAGCTCCCGGCGCCACACCTGCCCGCGCTCCGAGGGGGCGAGCTGCGCTGTCCGCGGCCGGCGGTGGAAGACCCCACGCCCCCACGCCCACACCACGCCCACACGCCCACGCCACGCCCCATGCCCACACCACGCCCACACGCCCACACCACGCCCACACGCCCACACCACGCCCACACGCCCACGCCACGCCCCATGCCCACACCACGCCCACACGCCCACGCCACGCCCACACGCCCACGCCACGCCCACCAGAGCCGCTCCAAGAGGAGCAGGGCCTACAGCAAGCCTCACGGCCCGGCGCCTCCCGCTCCCCGCTCCCCGCTCCCAGGGTGGCTCCGATCTCTGTCACCTTTGAGGGACTTCCGTGTTCATGCCCGTGTGGCGGGATGCGTCTGTCTTCCCTTCTCCCGCTCCATGGCCACACTCGGGGGTCTTCTGTAGGGAGACGTACCGGGGACAAAGCAGTCCCGAGACCCAGAGCCTGACGACAGCCGAGAGCGTTCCTGGCGCAGGAGGAGGCCGCAGGCCGCGTATTAGCAGACCCTCCTCCTCCCGGCCACCACGTGAAGCTGAACCCTCAGCGCCACCCAGACGACGGGGCAGAGGAAGCAGTGGGACGGGGTGACTGGGCACTCAACAGGGAGGCCAGAGACAGGAGGTGCGGACGCCGAGTGGCCGCGGAGAAGAGTGGCAAGGCTCCCTGACACACGCAGCAGAGACCCGCACTGCCCAGAGGGAGCAGGTTGGCCTGTTGACTAAGGGCCACCTCCAAATGCCCCCGCGGGCTGCGAATGGCTTGCAAGGGGCGCTTTGAGCCTGAGGCAGAGCCACAGTTGTGTGTATGTGTGTCTGTGTGTGTGTCTATGTGTGCATGTATGTCTGTGTGTGTGTGTCTGTGTGTGTATGTATGTCTCTGTGTGTGTCTGTGTGTGTATGTATGTCTGTGTGTGTCTGTGTGTCTCTGTGTGTGTCTGTGTGTGTCTGTTGGTGTATGTCTGTGTGTGTGTCTCTGTGTGTATGTATGTGTGTGTGTCTGTGTGTGTGTCTGTGTGCGTGTCTGTGTGTGTATGTGTGTGTATGTATGTATGTCTGTGTGTGTGTATGTGTGTGTGTCTGTGTGGGAGCGTGTGGTCACATCCTTCTAGAGTCCTCCCTTCCAGGCTGTACAATTCACCCACCCTCCTTGACCCCATGACTACACGTTAGCAGCAAACTTTCCATTCTGTAATGGGCTCCACCAATTTACCTCTCCAGCACCAGGTAGAAATTCGTTATACCTATCTATGCAGCACTTATTTAATGGCCCTCCCATGTGTGGGGCGCTAGAGACACTGCCATAGATGGGACAGATAAGCTCTGGCAAACGGGCGCATACAAATAGGACACAGGCAAACAAGCCGATAATACACCGATTGTTTAATTGAGGTTATGCGAAGTTCTCTGAATAAGCAGGGCCACGTGACAGGAAGGAACCGGGAGGAAAGCAGTGTTGGCGCTTGCATGGGGTGGTCAGGGAAGGCTTTTCTGAAGAGGTGGGTCGTCTGGGTTTTGTTTTCCCTGAGTCCAAGGCAAGCCACCGGGACTTCTCCGGAGAGAACAGCACAGGGTGACTCACGCTGTTGAGAGACGTCTCCGGCCGCCCTGCAAGGACGAGATTGTTCGTAGGCATTTACAAGAGGCCAAGGAGAGAGCATGGTGACTCAGACTAGGGAGACAGCGATAAAAATGACAGGTAGTGACAGATCTGAGAAATCTCTGGCACATACAAGACTCACTGATGGCCCGGGTGTGGGGGTGAGGAGCACCGGAGGCAGAGTGGGGGACAGAGCAGAGAATATCAAACAACTCCCGGAAAGCTAGACATTTCAGTTACATTGTGACTATTTCACCTACATAAAGAGAACCTCTAAATATATCTAATATATATCAAATATGGAATTTGTTTTAATATTTGCCTTTTTTAGATAGCAGGTATCTTACAGACATTGTACTGCTGTAGACTTATCCCAATTAGAACCAGTATGTCCCCAGACCTCACTCACCTGTAATCACCAAAAAGATCAGGTTTCCCTTAATTATCCAAAGGGCCATGACTTTGAGGCCCACTCCTATGATTCAGGAAAATTCTTCTCGCTGATCCTCCATGGACATGCTGGAGAATTCCCCAGAAGCGCTGGATGTGTGAACCCATCCCAGGAGTCACCTGTCGTCCCTCCAGCCGCCCTGACTCCACAGCTGGTGCCACGAAGCCCTGCAAGTGCCCTGGGCCAGCCGGAACCGGCTTCCTGGGCTGCCCTCCCCTCCTGGGAAGCCGCACAGAGCGCAGACGCTCAATCCCCTGAGGTGCGGAGAGGAGCCGTCTAATTGTTTCATAAAATTTTACTGAAGGCTTGGAGTTGACACAGTATGACTCAGAGGGACATTCACATGCTTATTACAATGGCTTCTCTGGAGGCCACAGCTCCAGGACCCGACCTCAGGCCGTCTGCCGCGCTGGTGGCTGACTCCCCTGGCCGAGCCGGCTCAGCCTCGCTCCACCGGGCTCCAGGTCTCCATCCTGCCTCCGTCTCCAGCCACACCCCCTCAGTCCCAGCACTCAGCGCCAGGCTTGTTTATTCCCACCCCAAGATGACTGGCAATGGGTGGGTCCCCTTCTTACAGGGGGAACCCTCAAACCACCCACCAGCTGCCATGCAGCCTCCTTGGCCCCAAACGCCACTCACCACTCACCATCATCACTGATTCATTCCCATCTACTGGTCTTCGTGATACCACGCCTGGGGCTCTCACCCAGGTAGCGCTGGGCCAAACCGGATTCAATTTCGTTTTTCAATCTTTTATCCAGTATGGAGAGAAGAAAGGATCAGGCTACTTTTCTGGGTTAGCTCAGACTTTGCAGTGTCCTAAAACAAATAATACATGCATTTCTACATACACATCGACATGCGCACACACACACACACACACACACGTTTCCCCAGAACAATTTCAGAAACAATCACTAAAACCTAAATCCATATTCAAAGACACAGCAAGAACAATGTCCTACTAAAAATAGATTCCATTTATGTTAACTAGAACCCATCACACTCGGCCTACAGCATTTAGAGTCACATTGGACATGACGCTCATTACATAAATCATTGTTCTTGGACAAACCGAAGCACCTATTGTACTAACTTTTCCCAAAACAAAAGAAGTCTGCCACAATAGTGAATTGGTTTCTCAGCCTGTCATAACTACTAGTAACTTTTAAAGAACGGTTCTACTGCTTTAAAAAATATTTTTCCACTGGGCATCACTACACAATGCTGCAGTCATAGCTCAAAATATTTTGGAAATTCCTCCTTTGGAATTGCCTCTAGAGCCAAAAGCACATTCTTTTAGAATAGTCTCAAAGGTTATAAATCGTTATACCAAGAAGGTGTATTTGATTTTTAAAATCAACCAAAAATCATTTAAAAAACAAAGCTGGTGAATATAGGTCACCAAACTGGGTGACACCGTTTGGTATACAAAATGTGGCTATAAAGTATTAGGCAAGTATCCTTGTGTGAGTCACAAACTATCTCTGAGGACCATTCACGCAACACATATTTTTTTTTACATTTTTACTCTGTGCCAAGATCTAATTCCATATAGGGCACAAACCCAGAAAACAACCCATTGCAATGTTAAATGGAAATATTTACGATAGTAATGTATGTGAAACCTCAAGCGTCTTAGACGAGTGGTGCATATGGCAATCAGAAGAAGAAGAAAAGCTGAGAAAAGAGACTCAAAAAAGGCCTAAGCAAACATGTGTCATAGTCATTAGAGTTTTCATCACAGCCAGTTTGAAGGCCACGACATTTATTGAGATGTATTCATTCAGATGTATTTGTTGAAGCACTCACCCCATTATTTTATAATCATCCTTTTAAATAAAGGGACATGAACTTAATTTCACTCCCAGAGTTACTGTCACAAGACCAAACAGGGCATTAATTTCGCCTGTGGCTTTTGACCTTTTCTTGCTTCATCCCACACTTCCAGTTATGATCTTGGGCTTTCTTTGAGCACAAACCTCTTGGCTTCCATGCTCCTTCGTTATTTAGGAAATCCCTTATGACTTCCAAAACATTCACATGTTTTTCCTGGAATAATATCGCATGCATTTATGTGCGATCGCATTTTCCTGCCCCAGGCATATTTATAAGCCCGGATCACATTGCTGGAAGCCAATCCCGACTGTTGGGTGACGTTGCAGCGCTCTGCTGCTACAGTCCTGCACCCTGGCGGGGAGGGAAGGACCCTGAGTGTTGGCTGGGGAGGGGAGGTGTTTGCTCCAGATGGAATCCCACCAGGGTTCAATGACTGCTCGAATAAAGAGTATCTTGGGGCTTTGGGTGGCAGATTTCATCCATTTTATATCTCCCCAAAAACCCTGAAACACCAATTGCTACTCTAGAGTTTCTCAGGCGCAGTGGAAAGTGTCTCCAATAGCCTTTCCCAGAAACATTCAGAAGGGATAATGACCTAAGAGATTTAAGCTGTGGCACCATCATGGGTTGGACCGTCATTTCTCAACAAATTTCTCTCGCACTTCTAAAGCAAACACCAGGAAGGAAAATGAAATAGTCGAGCAGCTGTGAAAATCACACCATTCCAGGTCTATGGGTGAAATGAGTTGATATTTCACCACGCCAGGTACCTCAGACCCTTACGAATCAAAAACCAAGGGAGGTGAAAAGGAATTTTAGTCACATCAAAATTTCACCTAGACTACTGTTTTATACTTTTCTTTGACTTGCTCTATAAATATTTTACTACAACTTTCAAAGTTTATGGGATCCTTAAGACTTGTAAAAAGGTTGAGTAACTGGAAACCAATGACTGATACCTACCACAGGGATCTTGATTCCCCCTCCTTAAGATTCCATTGAACAGAAAATCCATTCTACCCAGGTTTCCTTGAAAGGTGACTTGAAAGTTGTCTCCCAGTTGAAGTCGTGAATCTTCAGGGGACAAAGAAAAATGGCTTCCACCCGCCAACCCCAGTTGATGTGGGCTGCTCTCCATGAGGTCAGAGCCCTGGTGCAGGCAGTGCAGAGGCAAAGGGGGGGCTACCGCGCTGCTTCATCCCAAAGAGGCCCTGCTGGCCCGGGGTGGCCTCAGGTCCAGATTCCCCAAAGCAGACAGGGCCCTGTCATCTTGCCCTACAGTATTCTGGGAATCACAGAAAGGTCACTGGTTTTAAAAGGATGTGTTTCCAAAGGACCCTTCACCAAGATGCAAGTTTTAATTGTATGCTTGAGAAATACACACAAGCATCTTTTTATTTCTAGTGATTTCAGTTTTGCTGGCTCCCAAACCCTGATTTCTAAATCCTATAAAAGCACATAGCCCTGTGGTTATCAATCAGGGCAAAATTAATTCATCTATATATTTGTATATATTTGTTCTAATGATTGAATCATGCATGTGTCTCTTTTCTTCGATAATACAGGGTTGATAGATTAAAATTTGGTTTCTAAAATATTGGTTTTGAGCTCTGATCACAGGCACACATACAAACCCGCACACGCAGCAGCACAAGAATCTGAGCGCTCTGCTCCTCTGGCTTCTAAGTCTCTTCCGGGTGCAGATGCCACTGTCTCAGCTCCGCAGTATAGATGCACCTCAAACACAACCAAAACTGGAACCAACAACATTAAATGGAATTAAATGTAAGGAACTAACAGAAATAAGTTACTATATATCAGAGAGACAATCACTTGTTTAAAACTCTGGTATGGAAGAGCCTTCTCTGAACACAAAAACCCCAACACTCACATATTTTAGAGATAGTTGTGTATATTAGACGATAATCCTTCTTTGCATGAAGGATTCATCACAGAATGCCTTTTAAAAAGCGAAGACATCTAAAATGTGACTGCAGGCACAAACACTTGACCTAAACACAACTCTCCATGAACTTTTCTGTTACCTTTGGAAAAGCATTTCTATACGGGGGGGGGGGGGGGGGGGGGCACCTTCACCTCTTTTGATAGGGAAACTTGATTAGCCATTTGCATATATTGGGGATGATAGTTACCTGACTTTTGAAAATGCTTCAATTCTCCTCCCTCTCTACTATTTTAGGACCTGAGCTTCCTGAAGGCCCATATAATATGATTTCTTAGGGTTTGCTCTAATGTTCAGCATTGAATAGAAAATATTGGGGGGAGGGGATCCATTGCTATTCTTGCCAAATCTAGGATGACTTCTTGGAAGAAATAGTCTTTCTGTTTTCAATTCCTTATTCTTATTATGACTCAGGAACATACCTTCCACTGTACATTTTATCAAAGGACTCTTTCTATATTTGGAAAATTCCGTGCTTGTGTTTGACTTCCTTGTTTTATATGGGATGCGGGGAGGGAAGACATTTCTTGAAATATGCCGTGTTTCATCATAGAGGTTCTACTTGCTCAGAGGAGTGTGATATTCATGTCTTTCTGGGCTGGGTGGGTTTTGTTTGTTTGTTTGTTTTTTTCTTTTTAACATAGGCAGTCATTGTTTGGCTCCATATGCATTTTGACTAGGTAACTAGGACGTAGGACACGTTATTTTCACATGCTTCTCTGCTTCAAGCAACAATATTATCCACTATGTTCTGATGACAGGCAGGCCTGGCACCAGACTGGCCTGAGAGGAAGATCTGGGGTGTGTCGGGAAGTGTCAGCCGGCTTCAGAGCCTGCTGGTCCTTTTGAAAATCCCTCTGCTGTCACCTGCCTTCACCTGCGCTCCCTTTGAGCACTGCCTTCCTTGGGGCTGACTGAATCAGAGCTACTGAGGCAGCACTCCAAGATCTCACACAATTCGGTCATGAGAATGAGACCTGGCCTGGGGAAAAGCCACTTCCCACCCAGCACAGAGCCCACGCAGGGACAGGGCCGGATCTGCTCAGTGCTGTTGACAAGGTGACTTGGCCAGTTATCAAAGGGCAGGACCACTCGTGTGAGCCAGAAACAGGGCACAGAAATAGGTCTTTCTTCTGAAGTTCAGATGTAAAATATGTTCCATGTTTCCAAGAAGAAAAACCAAAAAAAAATCGTTGTAAAAGCCTCAGTTTTTCTCCATATCGCAGTTGCGCAGAAGGTTTCCTAATTAGAAATGCTGATGGGTAAGAACGGAGTCTTTTCATAGCAAAGCCAGACATTTAGGACCTATACGTCTCACAGTTTCAACAAAAAGATCATCCAGCATTAACATGCCTTTGATGAGGCATTCGTTTATTATTTTTAGTTGTTTCTCAATAATCACACAACCAGCTTAATCACACAATGGGCTTTGTAATAATGAATTTTCAAAAGAAAGCAAACATTTCCTTTGAGGCTGTTTTCTCCGATGAATTTGGCATGCTCTGGATTTGAAGACTTTCATCTCCAAATGGGCTGGGGTTTCTCTTTTATCTAGCTGCCTGCCTTACTGAAACTTTCTCTGACACACAAAGGAAAGCCTACAAAATGTCCAGTCTTTCCCAAGACTTCAAAAGTATTCAGTAAGCCAGATAAAATCTGTCCCAGCATTTTCTCCCTCCCTGACAAATATTTACGAAAACCTCACTTCTGAGTATAGGGCTACTTGGTTAGAACTGAAGATGCTAATGAAAAAGTGTTCCACTTCAGAACCTTGAGTGAGTTGAAATCAGAGAGGGCTCGTTACTCAAAGGCCTGTGGTTTTACTATTACACAATGCCACATACTGTACCAAGACCAGGAAAGCCATTCGAACGATGACATTTCAAAAGACAATATATAGGAAGAAGGTTTTGACAGACCTGTTGACTGTGGCATATCCTAATTCAAACATCTTCTAGGAAAAAAAAAAAAACCTCTTGTAAAAGGTAAATTTAAGTCCTGTTAAGACCTCAAAACACAGTGGTTCTTGGATGGGAGCCTACGATTAAAGGTCACTAGAAACATACTCTCCAGATCAAAGTAATTCCAGCAATTGTCTTTCTGCATCATGGCACTATGTACTCATCCTGGGTTTGTATTTTCTCCCTCAGAACATGACTATTATAGAAATAGATAAATATTGGATTTCTAGATTGCGATGCTAGCTGTAAGATTCTGCCCCATCATAACCTCACTAGTTCTACATGGTCTAGAGTCAACCACCCCAGTCCATAGACTGCACATCTTTGTTTATTGGCTTAGGATATATTTGCTTAAAGGCAGAGATGAGACCAAATAACCGTTCAAGCTCTCTTCTAACCCAGATTCTACTCTTTTTCATAGGTCTGTAGAAAAAAACAAAACAAGCAAACAAACAAAAAAAACCCCTCAATCTGACATCAGCAGTTACACAAGGATATGAATGTGTGATTCTGTATAAGAAAGTCTGAAACCATAAAGTATTCCAGATAGGAAAAGTTAAAAAAAAAAAACAATTAACAACATCAGCTGAGCATTGTTAACCTTCAAAAGAGGAGGATAAGTTTACATTTTTTTTCCAAGACCAAAAAACCTCATTAGTATCATGCTCTAAAATATACCTTTTATTGAAAGCTATGTTTTTATTTTTAATTAGTTCAATAAATGGCAATGGGCGGCCTCCTCCTGCTTAGTTAACTCCCCAGGCTGCAGAATCATTGTAGGAAATTAGCTCCATTGCAGCCTTTGATCCTTGAAGACCAAAGTCTGCAGTTTTGCCAGACTAGTGCCAGTCCTTTGTAAGACCTTAGAGAAGAAAAAGTCATAATGTCCCCTAAAAAACCGTCAAATATGTAAAAATACACAATGTCAGGGAGAAGGGCCTCACCTACATTGAGTAAAGAATAAAGTTGATCATTACCCATAAAAAGAGGGATTTATATTAAACTTCCCAAAGTGATGAAGAAGAAAAACCATTAAAAAGATTATACTGTGTTTTCTAAAGAAATCTCTGAATCTCTTTTTGTCCCTAATAATCTTCATTTACTAAAGACACTGACATCTCTTCCTGACTTTCTAAAAATATATCCCAAGTGGTCTAAGCTGCCTCTTTAAAGTAAAATAATATCACAATATGAAAATATTTTACATTAAAAGTGTTTTCAATCCCAGAAAACGACTTATTTCAAGCTATGCAATAATGGGATGTTATCTTACAGTCTGTTTTCTTGGCTCTTGGCTTGTAGTTTCCCTTCTCCTGCCCTTTACTTATTTTTCTGATACTACTAAAAGGTAAACTTATTCATGCATCTCTTCGTGTATGTGTGTGCTTGTATTTTTTTAATTATTAGATGCATCTCTTAGATTATATACTTTGCAAGATAAAGTTGCATTATAATGAAGTTTTTTATAATCCCACCCTTAATTCTTTGGTTTAGTGGAGTTGCCTTGCTTAAAATAAGTAGAACATGTTTGACTTCAAATATCTTTTCTATGAGAAGGCTCTTTTAAATATATATATACTTTAATAGAATTTAACCTATTTGTTGCGACTGGTGCTGACTTAAATTTGAGAGTCGCCTCATGTCCACGAATGTTATGCAGCTATAATGGTTTGCGAAACGTTTGCTCTGCATTATAGATTTATGATCTGCTTTTGTCCCTCTGTGGCCCCTAGTTTCCAGCCATGTTTCTACATAATCATTCTCTCCTCCCCATACAGGTTCAAAGTTCCATTTTCCCGGAATCCTTCTTGGAGCTCAACAAGTATATCAAATTTCTGCTTCAGCATAGTGGGACTATCTCATGCAATCTGCAACTCTCGGCCTCATATACAATGATATTTTAATTGTGTGTCTTATTTGCAAGATATCTGATCATGCAGTATTAAGCAAGTTCCTATGTTTACTTTGGAGCAATATTTCTTTCCCGGGGCTCATTTGGCTGGTTTCACATTCTGGTGTAATAATATATCATACACAAACTTAGGGAAGAAATTAGAAAAACACTCTATTCATAAGAAGTATTTAAGAAGCCTACTGGGTTGGAGGACTTTCTCCCTTAGTTGAGATCATTTTATTTATTTATTTTTTAAAAAGATTAATCTATAAATTATGTCCTAAGGGAAAACCTCATAGTGGGTACAGTGAACACAAAATCCTTCTACACTCTTTGTGTAGCAGAGCTTCTCAATGCCGTGTGAGAGCCATGCCAGTCCTTGAGACAGCAGGTTCTGGAGCAGAACTCCCTGCCTCTCAATGGCTGGTCCTGCCCTGGGTTGAGACTACAGCCACCCTCCCCGCTGCAGGTTCATGGGCCTAACGTGGCCTGGAGAGAGAACCCTGCTTCCCATTCGTCTACACCATTTCTCTCTCCTGCCAGCTACCCAAGATGATAACCATAGTCATAAAGAAAGCTTTCCTTTTGAAAACTCTTAGCCAGGAAACTGATATCTATCTCTGAGTTTACAAAAACAGAATCCCCATCTCTGAAACTTTGGTTCTTACAAAGGAGCTTCTGTTGAGGTGGCTACTGATTTGTGGACATTGTGTGTACTTTGGGTTGCCCCAAAATGGCTGTGTCTGGAACTGCTGTCCACGAGACCTCCTCTCGCTGCACAGAGGGACATGACATTCGCAGACAAGAGCTGAGTCTCAAATCTCAGTCAGCACCGGTAACAGCAAAAGCTTCCGGTTGCGCCCTATTACAGCACATATATATGAAACTGATGCGGATGCCTCTTCTGGCCCCTCCTCTCCGATCTGCCTGCTTTGTCCCCGTGTTTGTTCAGGGCAAAAACAACAGTGTTGGGAACAGCTAGGGGAGATGCAACAGCTGGAATCTTATGGAGGCATCGTGGTTGATGCTGGCGGTCAGTTGGCACCTCAACTCAGCCCTTATGTGTGCCCCCCTCCGTGTGGCCTGGGCTTCCTCACAGCATGGCTGGCTCAGAGTTCCAGTTGTGAGTATCCCAGGGAACAAGGAAAAAACTGTACCACCTTTTCCAACCTAGCCATGAAAGTCGTGCAGCAGTCTATTGGCTGCGAGCAAGTAACAAGCACACCCAAATTTAAGGAGAGAGGACACAGACCCCATCTCTCAATGGGAGACGGGTGAGGCTGCCCATGCCCAGGCCCTGGCCCCAGGCCTCATTCCCAGACATGCTGCAGCCTCGGGGAAGGAAGCCGGTGCCAAGCAAGTTGCAAACACATCTCTCCATCCGAGGAAGGTCCCCCCCCCCCCCCCCCCCCCCCCCCCCCCCCCCGTGGCTGCCGGCAGGAGTAGGCGCAGTGTCTGGCCGCCACCACTGGAAGAATTTATCCTGAGGGAGACATCAGGAGGGAAAAAAGTGGTGGATTAGAAGCAGCCCACGAATCCAGGGCTCCCAGGAAAGAAGTGTGAAGAGGAAGTCGGTGCCTCCCTCCTGACAGCTGTTCTCAGAAGAACACTGGGCCGCCACAGACAAGCAGCGCAGGACTCTCGGCGTGGGGGGAAAAGGCGATGGGGATACATTTGATGCTAACAAGCACACACAGGGAAGATCGGCAGGACGAGCGCTGGGCGCTGCGGCCAAGTCAGGAGAGGGCTCTCTCTGCTGCCACAGATCAGGGCACACAACTCTTACAACACAATAGCACAAGAAGGGAAACAAAGCAACAAGGTACTGCCCTACATGGTGAACGGAACAGCGCCCCACAGATCAATTCCATCTCTTAATGTTAATGGTCTGAATGCCCACTCAAAAGACACAGGCTGGCTGAATGGATGAAAAACACACCCCAACTACCTGCTGTCTCCCGGAGACACATCCAAACCACAAAGACACGCACGGCTCAATGGGAAAGGATGGAAAAAAATGTTCCATGCAAATGGAAACCAAAGGAGAGCAGATGTAGCCATTCTCATCTCAGATAAAACTGACTTTAAATCAATAATAGTAAAGAAAGACAAAGATGGTCATTACATAATGGTAAAGGGAGAAATTCAACAGGAAGCCATAACAATCCTAAATATTTATGCACCTAACACAGGAGCACCCAATTCATAAAGCAAATCCTACCAGATCTAAGCAAAGAGATAAACAGCAGCATCGTAACTGCCGGGGACTCCAGCACCCCATGGACAGAGCTGAGCAGATCACCCAAGCAGAAAATAAATAGAGCAACACTGGACTTAACTGGGACTCTAGAACAAATGGGCCTAACAGACATTTACAGAACACTTCACCCAAAACTACTGAATATGCATGCTTCTCATCAGCACATGGAACATTCTCTAAGATTGATCATAGTTTAGGCCACAAAACATGTCTCAACAAATTAAAAAAAACAAAAATCATACCATGTATCTTCTCAGACCACAGTAGAATAAAACTAGAAATCAACTCCAAGAGAAACACTCAGTTCTACAGTCATGGAATTAAACAACATGCTACTGAATGATTATTGGGTCAATCACGAAATTAGGATGGAAATCAAAAGATTCCTCAAACCGAGTGACCAAAAAAAGAAAGAAAGAAAGAATACCAATGTTCCAGCTCAAGGCCAAAAGCAGAGAGAACAAATTCTCCCCTCTCTGCCTTCTGTCCTACTCGGACCTTTCACGAGTTAGATGAGCTTCGCCCACAATGAGGACAACCTGCTTTACCAAGTCCACCAGTTCAGATGTTAACCTCACCCAGAAACACCCTCACAGACACAGTCAGTCAGAATAATGTATAACCAAATATCTGGGGTCCTTGGGTCCCACTCAAGTTGACACATAAAATTAACCATTACATTCACCAAAGCATCATAGGAACCTCTTCCCAAATTCATACATTTGTTCATTTCTCCACTGAATAAATATTTATTGATTTTTTCTATGTGTCAGGTACAATGGTATGAGCTGAGAATACAATGGGAAAAAATAAAAGCAAAGAAATAATACAAGGATGTATCTCCTATCTCCATCAACTCATCTCATCCCTGGTAAGGCTAGATTATAAAATGTGTAGTAATCAAAAATAAAAGTTTATTCCTTTAACCTGCAAATTGGGCCTCTAAGTTAAATCAGACACTTATTTAACTTTTTTCTTCTCCATGTTTTCTCAAAGGTCATGTAGCAGCTACTATTTTGTGCTACTCATCTGAAATTTAAGGAAATATAAACAAAATTCCCAAATACATACCCGTATCTAATCCATTTTACAGGTACCCATGTGCTATTGATGTCAGAGGTTTAATTTCTTTTCACCTGGTTACAATTTAAAACCCAAGAGATGGCATAGTTTGGAAAATACAGTAAACAATGTACGATTACGCGCTGTATGCTTTCCTCCAATTTTATCACGACATAATTGGATAAAGGCTCTTTTACAGATCAAACCTACAGTGAGAGTTAAATTAAATAGGAATTTTTCTATTTTTAAAAGATGTCCTATCACAGTTCCTTTAGCACAACACGAAGTGCCCAATAGGAGTGTCTGCCTTTTGGAAACCTCATTAATACTGTCATGTTTGTCACCACAGTTACAAGTATGTTGACATTAATAACAAAGATTACTTAGATATTCACATGTATGATGGTAAGTTACTATGTCCATGCTTGTTCAATTCAGAAACATGGGAGTCAGGTTTTGAAGTCATCTATGTTTCTAACCGATATGACTATATGGGGAAATATCTAATGCATCAATGTGTCCACAGAGTTTTACAGTATACTATAAATACATATAAACATATAAATACTAATATATGTATATACAGGGAGAAGGAGAGAGATTTTTAAGAACACAACTATATTTATATTATATTATATTTTAAGAACACCAACAATATTTGGTGAAAGACACTGTCCATATATATTTGGGGTTAAATAAGATTCTAAAGATCGCGTAAATAATGTTCCCAATTTGCAGGCAAGGCAGCTGAGGCCTTTAGAAGTTAAATGACTTCTACCCACATTTCTCCTCGTCTGCTGTTGTCCCCACCGACCCTCAATGTCTCTTTATAACTGTATGCTTTCATTCAAAGCAAGTAAAAGAGGACGTAAAATTCGCATTTACTTTAGTCACAGCAAACATGCAGTGTTCGCAGCGGTGTTCTTCCAGCACCGAGCTACTCGGGCTCCACCTCGCAGAATTTCAAATCTCCCCAGAAAGAAAAGCCAACGTCAAGGTTAAGGCCATCACACGTTGAACTCCCTTTCAGTGTTGAGGGAGCGCAAGGCGGTCTCCTTTTCGGGACGAAGACTCCGGAGACGACTGAGCCCGCGCGGGCACAGAGGGACCGGTCGGGCTGCGCCGCAGTCTCGGTGTCGCCAAGGCCTCGTGGCCCTCGCCCGCGCCGGGGCCGCCTCGGCAGGCGGGGCTCCAGCGTCAGCGTCGGCCGGAGAGCAGCGCGCGGCGCAGGCCACGGCCACTCGGCTCCCTTCTCCGAGTGCCAGCCGCATCCAAGCACCGGCGTCGTCGGGCGGGGAGGGCGGGGAGGGCGTCGCGGGGCACACGGGCGGCGCGGGGCACAGGGGCGTCGCGGGGCACACGGGCGCCGCGGGGCACACGGGCGTCGTGGCTGAGGGCGGCGGTCCCGGACAGGCGGGGACAGCGGCACTGTCTGCGGGAGGCGCGGGCACCTGGGGTCGAGTTTTGCGTCGATTACCCCCGTTGTCGTGGCTCGGACTGGACGGTGGGGCGCCGAGGAACACCCGGCCGGGCCTGCGTTTCTGGCCCGAGGAGATCCGCCGCGAGGTCGGTGTTCCGCGGTGTTCCCTGCCACCCTGCTCCGGGAAAGCGCCACACAGCTCCCACCTGGGACAGCGCAGCATTGAGACAGGTCGTTTATTTTCAACCCAGTACATGTGTTTGGGGATTTGTCATTTTTGAAGCATTAACAAAAAGGTCTAAAAAAACAATCGTCTTTCATTGGTGGGATTTTTTTGGAAGGTAGAGAGGGAGGGGAAGGGAGGCAGAGAAGAGAAACTACGCCCTTCCCGGGCGGACACGAGTCTCTGCGCTTGAGAGGTAAGGAACACAGAGAGCTGAGGAAGGCGCGCAGTCCACCGGAGTGGATGTCCCGCCTCCTCCTGAGCACAGGCCGGCCCCTCCCCTCGCCGCCAGGTGTGGCTGTCCGGCCCCGGGCCCGTGGGGACCGCGATGGGTGACCCGGGCCGCAGGGAGTGGACACGCCCTCACCCTCTCCCCTTCCCGCAAGTGGAAACCTGGACGTGCCGATCACAGCTTCTGCCATGCAGGTGAGACTTCTCCCGGGGACAGGGAGGCGGGGAGGACAGAGAAGTGACTGCGGAACAAGCAGCCTGCATCTGGAACATTCCACCCAGACTGTTGGACGAAAGAAGCTTCTTTGTCTTTTAAGCCACTGACCGCGCTGTGGGGTCTCTTTGCTACAGCAGCTCAGCCTTTGCCCCGTCCAGTACAGAAATGATTCTCAAATCAAATCAGAAAGGGAAGCCCCAGGGCCCCTCCCCTCCCTTGCCGGCTGTCAGTGTATCACATACCGTTGTGCAGAAAGCCAAACCCTGGCCAGAACCATCCCCCCAAACCTCTTTCCTAGAAAAGCACCCATTTTGAGCAGCCGTAATGTCCTTCTGCCTTTCCTTTGGACGAGTTTGCTGCTGTCAACCCATGCTGTCATGGGTTCTGCACATCCCACCAAGAGGCCAGCAAGGAATCATGAATGCAGAAATCAAGTGAAATATGTTGAAATTGCTAGAATGCTTATACCTTTTAAGACTCACATAGGAGAAGAAAATCACTTTTCTGGATAGAATTCTGCATGGACGATTACTCAGAGAATGAGGCATACCCTACTGCCCAGAGTTAGGCAGTGAGTTTAACTCATTATTATCTTTGATAAAAATAATGTGACTATGATCAAAGAACTTGATATGTTTAGGTTCTGAGCTGGTTAAAATAAAAGATCAATATATGTTATTAATTAATACAAAAGTTATTCATTCTTGCACCTGGAATGTGGCTAGTGCAAAGGAAGAACTGCGTTTCAATTATATTTCATTTGAAGACATTTACACTGGAATGGCCACATGTGGCTAGTGGTTACTATATCAAACGGTACTACCTTGCACAAAGGGTAGGCATCACTTTTCTGTTAGGGCCAGATAATAAACATTGTAGGCTTTGCGGATCACGTGGTTTCTGTCACGGTGATTCAGTCCTACAGTCATGATGCCAAAAGCAGCTGTGGACAATATATAAACCAATGGGAATGGCTGTGTCCCAATAAAACTTTATTTATAATAACAGGGAGCCGTTCTACACTTGCTGACAAATTTATACTTTCCATGATGTTTTCAGGTACTAAGGCTGAGAAATAAAGTTACACCCAAGTGTTAGTAATGATGTATTTCAATATCTGGGTCTTTTTCTTTTTTCCTCCAGCGAAAGAGGTACTTTACCTACGAGATCCAAACTCACATTTTGGCATTTCAGACCCTGCTGGATTTGGTAGGAGAAAACTTCAGGGCATGACAGCTTTCCTTCTTTGTGTCCCCATAAGTCGCCATCCAGAACTGAACAGCCCCTTGTTCTGCCTTCCTGATGGGCCTGTTCTCAGCCCCAGGCAGATGTCAGCTCCCACCGGACCTTCCTCCCTACGGCCCAGAAATGAAGGAAAATTGGCTGGCCAGGTTATCTTACAGACCAAATCTGTCCTTTCAAAGCTCATTTTTCTTGCCACCTTTATTTTGTGCCAAAATTAAAAAGGGAAATAAATCAAAAAGCCTTTTAAAGACAAATCAATATGCTCAATTTCTCAGAGTCTCAAGGAAGCCATGTTTTATTTTTTAATTTTACTTCAAAAACCATTACTGGCGAATACAGGACACACTACATCCTGCATATTAGGGTTCGGTGAGGAAGAGAATAAAATAAGAGTTTCAGGGCCAATGAGTCACAGCAAATGAAGAATCTGGAACCGTCTCAAAAGGAAATGTTTTGCACAATCAGACTTTTGGTTTAAAATTAATTGAATATTAATTGTGGTCATTCTGGAGGAAAACGGTCTTTCCATGCAGCTACAATATCATCAACCTTCACATGTGACACCCGGCACAGATCACACAGCAAAGTTAATGGCGGCAACTCTGCACGTGCTTTTGCCTTTTCTCTGGGATGCTGCATCGCCTCCTAAACTCAGCGCTAAGAGGCGTGAGCAGAGCAAAACCTAGTTGTGGTGCTTCTTACTTGGAACTCATGTGGAGGAAGGGTCCCCAGGAGGCCAGGGCAGAGCTTCAGTGAAGAGCTGCGGTTGTGTCCACTTCCTCGCCTGTTCCTGAGCTCCTCTCGCTTCCGGTCCTTCGCACGAGCCTCGGGGAAATCGCCTGCTCACGCCCACATCCCAAGCCCTGCACCGCTGGGTCAGCGGCCCTGGTAGGTTCGATCCACACGTGGCTGAGTAGTGGCCTGTGCTGCTGGAAATTCGCCTGCACAGTGTCCAGCCAGGTTGCACTAGAAGCCGATGACGTCACTCTCGAGGACGAGTCAACAGGTACAGGTAAAAGGGAGGGGTTGGGAAAAAGAGAGCCCTGGAGACACCACTGCCTTCTAAAACTCTGGCAAAGAGAAAGAAGCAGAATACAGACACTCTCTCCTGTCCGATAAACCCAGACCTGGTCAGTCCTGCTTTTGACACGGGTGACAGAGACCATATTCAACATCCACCAACTCCTAAAACCTCTAGGAGCCTTTTGCATTTGTTTAGGGTTTGCACTGCTATAATCCCCCCAAACTCTGCCATATGCCTTACCCCAACCCCACCCACAAAACACCCCAGCTGAGACTATATAGATTCACTCAACAGTAGCCAAAAGAACTTAGATCTCCTTCTAGGGTAACTGTTGTCCAACTTCTGGCGCAGAAACTTAGGTCACTGTGAGTGGAACAGGATAGCAATGACCTTGAATGAGGTGATCTGAGTTTTAATCCATCATTAAGAGACTCATTTAATCACTTGGGGGGTTTTTTGGTAACATAAATTAAATGACAATTGGAAGAATGACCTCCTCTCAAATTCTGTGGCTTTCTAAAAAAATGACCAAACCTAGGATGCTAGAATGTATTTTAAATAGATTTGCAAAGCCCTGAGGGAGTAGAATAAAAGCAAATAAAACCGTCCTGACTAAAACAGAGGGAAAATGGCCAAACTAGCTAGTTTATTAGTATTCATGGTATTTACAGCAGTGAGATGTCTGAGAAAGCCGGGGATCTTAACAGGGAGTTTTAGACACATGGAAGACCAGGATATATATAAACCTCTTCAGTTAACTCAGATCTACAATGTAAACGAGTTCAGCTTATTCTTTATATTGATATAAAAAAAGTGCTTTATGAAACTGCTTTAGTAAGTGGTCCAGCCAGTAGGAAAAACTGTTCATTGGATGTGAGAGAAAATTTTAGCAAAAGTTGAAAATCTGGAGACTTTCTGGTGTGAGGTTATACAGCAAAACACGTAATTCTCCATGGAAATGTAATTCCGAAAGAAGCCCAGGATCTGTGCACACGCTGCAGTGGAGCCACAGGCAGCAAAGCCACGTCTGCTGCTCCTGAACTACCCACAAGTTGGATGGAGAAGATTAGAAACCAGTTTTCTTTGCATAATATAAATTACATACAAGAGCCAACAGGGGTTTTCTCTCGAGATAAAGGGGCTTACACAGAAGGCAGTTCGCCTGCCAGTGTTCAAGAAAGATCCAAACTGGAACATTGGAGGAAATTTCCTTCCCCGGTCATTTTCTCCTCCTAGCAGAAGAGACCAGTAAGCATTGACCAAGGGGGAGAGTCACCCTCACGGGGGCGACACGGCCAGCCTCACGTGGGCCGGATACATTCTACCGTCCCATGAACCGTAGCACGGTAAGGGGCCAGAATTAAAAAAAAAAAAAAATCAAACACCACCTGTATCGATAATTTTCTGAAATTCTAATTGTGTGTCTCTAATCCTGGAGATGAGAAAAGGTGAAGCAGCCTCAGTGAGTGTTTTAGGAACCGGGCTATGTGTTGTGGGCTCGATTCTGTCCTCTGCAGAGTAACGAGAGTGTGCATGGGGCCTGCACAGGGCTGTCGCAGCACTTTGTAGATTATAAAAAAAATCTAATGACCATCTGACAATAGGGAAATGATTGGATATTCTAGAGCCTGTCGTTAATATAGGATAACAAGTAACTTATTAAAAAGAATAAAGCCCAATCTTTGTATTGAACCAGAAAAACCTCTAAAATATGTTCTTACATTTTAAAAAAAGTTAGCTATAGATTAAGACATACGATGCAATATAGTTTATAGTTTTTAAATTCCACAAAGGGAAATCATGTTATATACACATATATTACAGATGCCTAAAAACAAAAGATCTGGAAAACTCATAGGAGCTTTGAGCAGAGGACTGATATAAAATAGGCAAGTTAAAGGGGATATCAATTGCATTTCTAGTGTATGAAAAAATTTTCAACTAGGATACATTCTGTGTTACATAAGATATTAATAAAATGATTGAGATCAGGAACTTTGGTATAATATTTGCTTTGTCAAATTTCTGCTTCTCTTCTTGGTGACTGAGTTTAATCACTTAACTTCTTTGAACTTCAGTTTCTTCATCCACGAAATGGTGAAAATAATAGTTAGTAATTAAATGAGGCTGGGCAAGGTGGCTCAAACCTGTAATGCCAGCACTTTGGGAGGCAGAGGCAGGAGTGTCACTTGAGCCCACAAGTTGGAGGTTGCAATGAGCTGTGATGATGCCATTCTAGCCTGGGCAACAGAGCAAGACTCTGTCTCAAAATAAATAAATAAATAAAAATAATTAAACGATCATATAATATGTGCATATATATACACATGTTTATATATATATGCACATACTGCAGTACTCAACACAAATTAAATGCTCAGTGTTAGCTATTATTATTGCTATTACTGCTACTTCTGAGATTAGACTTAGTAAGAATAAGGACAGCCGCCAATGGTGATCACACCCCCATTCCGGAAACTTACTAGAAATGAGCCGATGAGAGATAAGCTCCCGCTTCTGATGTCACAGTCTTGAGATTGAGGGACAGGCTTCCTCTGAATCAAAACTAGAGGATACAAGCGGAGAAGGACGAGGCCAAGA
The DNA here is from genome assembly GCA_008086735.1 of Cheirogaleus medius. Lineage (NCBI taxonomy): Eukaryota > Metazoa > Chordata > Mammalia > Primates > Cheirogaleidae > Cheirogaleus > Cheirogaleus medius. The sequence continues at coordinate 21,329,886 of VBSM01003148.1, read as the reverse complement.
GCACACAAAGAAGGCCACACCTCGGTCACAGGAAAGGCCACTTAGATGCATATCTTCAATGCTCAAATGAAGTTCTGAGACCAACTCACCCTGAAAATGTTTCTTATAAGACCAAGCAAAGGCTCCAACACGTGTGTGCTCAGGACAGGCAAGTCATGGCCCAAGCAGCACAGACACCTCCAGTCCGAGCCTCCTCTGTCCTGGGGAAGAAACGCTCAGGCCCTGAGAGCAGGGGATTGGGAGATGTGCCGCGTCAGGATTTGTCCTTCTTTCATCTTACAAACAGGCCACACTTCCTTGTTGATGAACCCAGAGTTCAGTATGCTTAATTAGATTGCATAAATTAATCTTTAACGTCTCAAGCAAATCTAGAAGCTATTATATAACAAAATCATTTACTCTGATATGTTGGTACACATAGCCACGTACACAAAAGAACCACGATCTTTCCAAGCCATCAACTAGAGCCATTGGCAATCAAAGAATTCAGAGTTAGTCCCTGACGTGAGCTGAATGATTTAAAGCCACTTTAGAGAATGGCTTCAAATCTCTAATACACAGGTCTGTTACTTATCAAACAAACTTTTAGTTTTTCCCGTTTTTGTTTCAAAAGCGCATGTGTGGCTGTGGCAGGCGGCGCTCCTCCTAACCGACTCGAGACTGACTTTCTGCGAGTCATGTCCCTAAACTGTAGGTGTTTGAAAGTCTCCAGACACACACGTGAGACTGCCAGGGGTCCGAGGCCTACTTGAGTCGAGGTGTTAAGTGCAAGGAGAGGCTTGAACTAAATACTTATTAACTAAATTGTTAACGGAGGGTAAAATCCCACTTACGGAGGTAGCACTTTCACTATTTGAGCACAAACAAGGAATTGCTGTAATACCTTAGTCATATTTGCTATCTGGGAAAATAATAAACGAATATGTTTAAGTTCTCTGAACAATCAGAGTGAGTGTCATTTTCTAAATACTCAACTCGTTCAGCCTCAGGGAGTATTTCTAAATAATAAAGGATGTGCTGTTTGTTTTATACTTAGTATGTACTAATAATGAGTTTTCAAAGGACCATTTGATGAAACTTTTTTCAAAAGAGTTCAAAGTGCACAAACTGTTCATTAACAAGAGCAGAAATATCCCTTGAGGTAACATTTTGTTTTCAGAAATGTGATTTTTATTATATTCGGAGCCAAAGCACAGTAGGAACACGTATCAGATTATCATAGGGAGATAAGATTTGAAATTCAATTACTTGCCGTAAACAGTCCATGGGTACCTACTTCAAGGATATATCAAATGAACAAAATGACGACAACTTGGAATCATGTTATTAACATTATCAGAACAGGATATCTGAGGAGCGTTTTACACTAACTGAACGTTTCTATGGAAAATTAATTATTCCAAATATGAGTAATTTTAGAGATAATGTTTAAAGCAAGCGTGAGCTTATGGTGGCAGATACCTTGTAGTTCTCATCCACTCTTGATGTTTATCAAACGCCCCTTTGAAAAACATGGTACCAAACCCTGAAGGACGTTGCCGGAAGTTTTCTGTATTACATACTGGAGGAGTCTGTGTTTTGTCATGGAAAACAGGACCGACAGACACAGACAGTTAGCGACACACGCGGAGAGACTCCAACGGCCTGGAGCACAGTGAGGATGTCAAAATTGTAAGAATGGTCAAAAAATAAATTGCTCAAAAAATACAACATACACATGAGGTAACTAGTATCATAATAATCAAATAACAACACAGCAAAATCTCAGAAGCAGATGAGAAATGAGAGGTGACAGACTCGCCCTTTAACAGATGAAGAAGTAAATAAAGATGCGAAGGAAAGAAGGCAGAACCGCATTCGCTGAGTGATCCAGGGTCAGGCAGACCCCAGGCTGGTTCCGCGACGCCATGGTCCCCATGACAGCCCTGCAAGGTCCTGCATTTCCCTCCTTCGACAAAGGGGGGACCAGGGGCCAAGGAGCTGAGGCAGCGTCACAGAGCTACAACGGCGGCAGACCAGGGCGCAGACCCAGGTTCCTTTGTCCCTCCCCACGGTCCTACCCAAACCACACAGGGGGAGTCAACACGGGGCCAGCTGCCCAATGACAGCACGGCCATGTGTGTTTGAGTCCAGAGGAGGCAAGTGTGGGACCTCTCCGAGAGAAAGCTGGAATCTGAACTAAGAGGTAAGAAAAACATAAACCAGAAAGCGTCGTAAGAGTAAAGTTAGTGGCAACTGAGATAGTTAGTGGCAACTTCCACCCCAGTGTTTTTCCATCTCACCCCTAAAAGGGCAAACTGCACCAGGGCGGGCGAGACCCCCACCTGCGCCCCACAGCAGGACACTCAGTGAGTGTGGGTGGGACCAACAGCCACAGACAGACCCGGGTGCGGCTGGGAGAGCCCTGAGAACTGGCCGAGCAACAGAGAGCAGATGTCGCCCAAATGAGAAGCTAGGAAATTAGGAAGATGAAAATGTGACAGATTTATCCAATTAAGGTGTCCATTCTGCTGCCTTCTTGTCCCCCACGGGGAGCCGACCTCCGACCTTGGCTAGAAGGGTATTCTCAGTTTTAGAGTCTGCTAAGCAAAGGTCACGCCCTCAGCCCAAAGGTCAAGGATGATTCCTCCCTGCTAAGTGGGAAGAAACCCAGAGTGAAGGCGGCCCCAGGACAGAGTCCACACCAGGAAAAACAACACTGGCCCGCTCATTCCCAACAAACCTGTCAGTTGCCGAACTTTGGCTGGCAGCATTCTTGGCTGGGGTCACCTGGGAAAGAGGGGACTGTAGGGGGCAGAGAGAAAGGTGCCAAGTCGTCACATCCAGTTTTAGCAAAGGCTGGGTGGAGACACATTAATAAATGTGGGGCAAAAGGTTAGTTAAGGAAAATCTTAAAATGGAGAAGACGACTTATTATAGTAAAAGCAGCCTAAACCCCAGTACTTGAATTCAAGATAGAAATGTCTTCTTCGCTAGAGCACACAACCAGGTAAAAGAAAAGACACAAGAAATGGAGTCCCTCCGACACTCCCACGCTGCCCACTGCGTCTGGCATCCGTGCTGCCTCCCGAGCCCCACGCAGAAGGACCCTTTCTGAAGTTGGGGCAGGATTCTTTTCACAGAACATCAACGGCTTGTGAGAGAGTCTGAAAGCCCATCTTCTTGTCATCGGTTGGGGTTGGACTCAAATGATTCCACCTAGAGAGCAGAGATTTTCTTAAAATTCCAGAGACACAGAGACGTAACTGTCTTTCTGGCCATCCTCCAATGTCATCGCCAAGCTTTTGCCAACAGAAAGTTCTTTCTTCGTTGTTTTTTAATACTGTATTCAAAAAATTAACACCTGCCAAAAGCAAAGAACTATTAAAACCATATTGGGACTGTCATTATGATGGGTGAGGTTTGTCTGCCTTCCTTGTTAGTACTGACAGTGTGTGACGACTTCTTTCTAGTATTGGAATGAACTTGAAATATTCCAAGCTGTGAAAAAGGGCTTGCACCTGCCACCAGGAGACCTGCCACGTACCAGCTGGGCAAGTCACACAGCCTGTTTGAGCCTTAGTTTACTTCCCTGGGAAATGGGCTCCTGAGGACGCATCTGAGCCAGTGTTGGCTCCGGACCCCCCAGTGCCCGCCCACCCATCCAGGGCACACTGTGAACAGGGACCTTGGATGACAACAGCCCCAAGAGAGAAGGCTGGAGTGTAGTAGAGCGTCCCTTAGCACGGTGGCCAGGAACTGAAGACTGGAGCGTGTCTGCGAGAGCACTCAGGTATCCCATAAACTTCCATCCCTGTCCCTTTGGATCTTTCCATTTCCCAGATTGTTCTGTTCATGTCTGCAGGGAAACAGACAAAAGTTTTCATAAAAGGCCAATTTTCGTGAACCTTGTTGAGAGAGAATTGAAAGTTCTCAACGCGAAAGACACCTACTTTGCTTTTGCGTCACTGAAAGAGAGGACGTTCAGAGCAGAGCAAATTCAGAAGCACAAAGAGGAAAGGTTCACCCAGTTACTCGTGACAGGAAGCGGAAGAGATGCAAACATATGCAAAGGAGCAGGCAGAACTGTCCTGAAAGGATAAAAAAATGCATGTACTATAACAAAATGAAATACAATGAGCAGAAACTGTAAGGTCCTTTATTTGAAAACAAAAAGGGAGGGAAGGAAGGAAAGATTACAAAGTAAGAGGGAGCCACAGAGTGCTGCACTCCCTTGGGAAGTGTAGGTGCCGTGCTGCACAGAAGTGCCAGCCATGGCCGCAAGCAGGGGCCCAGATCCAGCCCTGCTCTGCCTCCCAAGCTGTGGCTATTCCCCGCATGAGCCCCAGAAGGGTGCCTTTTTCCTAACAGTCTGCCCAGTGAGGGTGACCTTTTCTAAGTGACATGCCAGCACCATATAAGCTAACTATGACATCACAGTAAGAATGAATGAATAAATAAATAAGAATAGACATGAAAGCCTTCATGCACAGTGAGCTCTGATGTTAGCAGCGTGACGTCACTGACCCAAAAGCTAAAACCGTCTCGGGCTGTGATTGCAGAGACGCACAGACTTAGAACGACAGAGGTAAGCACCCCACTCTTCCCCACTCTAGTACCTGCCGGGGCCGGACCACGACAGCTGAGTTTAAATATCTTCAGTGGAAGGGACTTGCTCTCTGTCATCTTAAGGCTAGATCCAGGAAGCTTCAGGAAAAAACAGGTCTTGGCTCAATAGAAAAATATATGTAACACAAAGTTGCTCAGAGACAGAACACTTCCTCTGTTTCCAAATGTCAGGAACTTGTCCATAGTGTTCTCTTAGGTTTTAAAGTCTCCGTCAGTAACGATGTTCTGTTTCCCTTCCATGATTCTCCTCCCGTCCTTGGCCATTCTTGCCGGAGTCTGCTTTGCCACGCTTGTCCAGGAACCGGCTTTTGGGTGATTCAGTGATTTTCTGTCTTATTATAATATTAAATACTTTGTTTTCTAGCTCATTAATTTTTCTCCTCATCTTTATGATTTCCTTCCATCTGCCTTCTTTCTGCTTGCTTTGTGGTTGTTTTTCTAATGTACTGTGTTGAGCACTTGGCTGGTGAATTTTCAGTCTTTCTCTTTTTCTACTATATGCAGTTGAGACCTGGAATGTTCATTTAAAGTCACATTTCTATAGGCTGTACCCCACAGGCTTTATTTCTGTTCAATTTTAACTACTTCATAATATGTATTATTTCTTTTGCTCTTACAGTTTTTCATTTTTAATATAGAGCATTTCAAATATATACAAAAGCAAGCACTGCTTCACGTTGGCTCCTTCTAGAATGTTCCTAGATCACCAACACACTGCTTCACAATTGAATCCTTCTAGAATGTTCCTAGCTCAACATCACCTGCAAATAAATGGGCTTTCTAATATATACTTCTGGGTAATATCGTTCCATGGTTATTTTTATGCTAGAAATCCATGTGCCTGTCTTATGTCTTCTCCTTGAAGAAAAAATCCATACCTTAAATATCTTTGTGCCATACAACATAAGGGCTCGACGAAATCCGGCACAATCAATTTGGTTTTTCAAATTCCATATGACCAGATTAAAAGCAGCCCATTTTGCCAAAAATGCAGACTTGCTTCATAGACGGTTACAAATACATTTTAAGTTATAATTCTCATTTGATCACTACAGTTTCCAAATTTGAACTTCCACAAAAGTTCAGGACAGTTGAACAAGCACCATTTTCGGGCCTATAAATAAAGCCGCCGCCTGTGGGACCCCGGCTGTCCCGTTTTTCCTCCCCCGCTGCGTCCCCAGAGGGCTCAGTGTGTGCGCTCCGGGTGAGCGTCCAAGCCGCGCTGCCGAGCCCAAGAAAAGCACCGCCGAGCCTCCGCAGGAAAAATAAGTTGTTGCCACACGAAGGAGAAGATTCCAGAGCCTTGAGACGCCACCACCACCACCGGCTCAACTGTTTCTAAGAATAGCAGTTCTGTGGAAGAAAAAAAAAAGTACTGGCACCAGACGTTGGT
>VBSM01003148.1:21301715-21323785 GCA_008086735.1 Cheirogaleus medius | reverse complement strand
GGGGGGGGTGCACCCCCACCCCAGGCCCTCCCAGATGGACACTACTGTTCGGTTCCAGCAGGCACATAAATGTGTTTTGTTTAGTTTTGTTTTGTTTTGTTTAATGAGGATATAACATTTGTCTGAATACTAGGTTTCATACCAGAAACAAATTTCCAAAATTTGGGAATCGCTTCTGAAATAAAAAGTTCTGCCCGCAAAAAAGTTCAAAGAATCCAATTCTAGCCTCCACTCATTCAAATATCTCCTGCCTATTAGATTAATCATTTGGTGAAAACGGTTTTATTTTCCCCTGCACAATTTCTAGGATTTGTGAAATCACTCTTAGTTGGAAACATAAGATAAACCAACACTCAAGCTTTTCTCAATTCTTAGATAAACGCAGTGTAGAAAAGATGTTGTTGGGTCTACTTCCCAGAAACCCAATGCCGGTTCCTAATGGGGTTACTTCTACTCTACTCCTTCCAACGTGGTTAGTTGTTGACCCAATAAGGAAAACAAGGAGAAGAAGGTGGAGGTCTGTTCTTTCATGTGGCTCCATCGCCGGTCGGTGGGGAGGGCAGGGGACGATGCACAAGTCAAAAGAACGAAGCGCAGTAATACCGGCTGCAAGCCCCGCGTGCTCCACATTTCACCAGCAAGGCCCCTCCAACCCAGACCCTGGGTGAAGACCTCAGATCAAATTGACAGAATTTTAGAAACACATAAAACCAAAGAAATCTAGCATAACGGGGAGACATATACAAGTGAGAACAGCCCAAACAGATGGGGCATTTAAAGTGTAGGTCTCCAGAAGCCCTATCTTTGGCTGCTATTTTGCATCAGCATATGCAAAAATTCATCACCCCCCACTTTGCACCCCCCAACACAGTTCTCACTGTGAGCCTTATCTGCCCAACCAGGTCACTCAAGCCAGAGCAGAGATTGACTGTCCTTGCCCAAGGTCAACAATCAACCACCAATTTTACTTGCCACTTGCTGGACCTTTCCTAACTCAGAAATCTTAGAGCATTTAGCTGCATATAGACAGGGCTCCAGACATGTGTGTTGCATTGAATGGAACCACTGTTCTCAACTAATCTCCATTGCTCCTAATATCTGATTCATGCTTAGCATCAACCACCACCCACCACTTGGATCCTCTCTCACCGGTGTTGGCCAACAAGGCTTATGTCCCAGGACAGCAGCTCAGCTCACCGTCCGGATCCTGACCTTGCCTGCGTTCTCCGCTGACACCCCAGAACGGCCTCTGCTTTAACTCAAGCCCCACCTCTCTCCCATCTGATATCTCGTGGTCCCTCCACAGCCATACTCAGCTGTGACATCTAGAAATAGAATCGAAAAGGAGAAGAATGGAGAAGGAGGAGGAAAGAGCTGGTATTTGGTTTTTACCCCTGCTGTGTGCCAGGCACTGCACCCAGCCCGCAATATCTTACCCCCTGTGATTGTTCCTAAAGAATGCTGGATTCTAGGGAGAGATGGCCCTTCTCCTGTCTGAGCCTTTGGGTCAGGAAACTAACTCAAACTCCAAGATCCCAAACGTCTTCACAACTGGAAACACTAAGCTATTCCTTTAAATTCATGGTCTCTAATTTGCAATTTTATATTATGAGAATTGATGAATATCCATAATGAGACTTTTACCCACGCCCTACACAATGAGGCCATAAACCGTATGCTTCCATACGGTTAAAACGTTCTATTCAAAGAAGTACCCTTTGTTCTGAGACTATGGGAACCATATCTTATGAAGGTGTAAAGTCATCTCTTGTAGCAAAAATTGCATATAGTCAAAAGTGCCCTCCAAATTCCTGTAAGAATTTACCGAAATGAAGTCCAATACACCACTATTTCTTAACAAGTTCAATGGCAGCCTATTTTTCTTACAGCATTGGGCTAGACCACTGGTTCTGCAAGTGAGTGGACCAGGTGAAACAGCTGGCTCACTTTAGGTGCCATGTTGTCAAAAACAAACAAAAAACCTTCTCTTAAAGACAAGAGTCACACTCGGCTGAGGCCCATGGGACTGTGTGGGGGTCACACGACTATACGCATACATATCACATCCTCACACTGCGTACCTGAGGGTTTTTTCACTTTGCCACATGTAAACTTACCTCAGTGAAATGTAAAAACTGTTTCATCAGCCTGGCGTGGTGGCCTGCACCTATAATCCTAGCACTTTGGAAGGCCAAGCAGGGGGATGGCTTGAGGCAGGAGTTTGAGACCAGCCTAAGCAAGAGCGAGACTCTGTCTCTACAAACAATAGAAAAATTAGCCAAGTGTGGTGGCACGTGCCTCTAGTCCCAGCTACTCGGGAGGCTGAGGCAGGAGGATCGCTTGGGCCCAGGAGTTTGAGGTTGCTGTGAGCTAGGCTGATGCCACCTGCATAGCCAGGTGACGGAGTGAGACCCTGTCTCAAAAAAAAAAGTTTTATAGCAATTGCCAAATGAAGAGAATTCTCAAACATTCTCCCTTGATTCCCCCTTGTTCTCTCACAACTGGATTTTCATCCATACGCCTAAAACTTTTAAGTTTTGAGTTGTCAACTCTCCTATTGGTGGGAAATTAAGTACCCACGGAAGCTTCTTAGTTCTTTCCAATGTTGAGCATAGAAGCCAAAGTCACTGACTTTCCTGACCTCTTCACGTACTACCAGAAAGCGCCCTGGCAGCCAGGGAAGCCGAGCTTTGCCTGCCCTGTCCGTGAAACTTCCTCCATCTTCGCTGAAATAATAACTAGAATCATTACGTGGACCAGTCAAAACGTTGGTAATCCCATAAGGAATGTGCTTAATTTTTTGAGTTACAAGCAACTAGGGAAATATTATAATAGTTATGTTTTTAAAAATCCTCAAATCTTCCACGAAGGGTATACGAATTACTTTTGTTTTGTTTTGCAGAGCAAAAATTGTCTTTGATCTTCTTGATTGAAAAAGAAATCAAAGCAGTGCTTCACTGTCAGCATGCAAAATACAGAGAATGATACGGTAAGAAAACATTTGCTGTTAAATAGACAACGTTCCCCCTCCCCCAATTTGTAGCCCCCACGGGAGAATTTATTAACTGCAGGGCTGAGTCTGCATCAATTACGCCTAACCGGCCTTGACTGCTCAGCGGCTGATCTGCACGAACGCAGCTGCTTTGGGTGGGGAGGTTGTGCATAAACTGACTGATAATTTTTTCTTTATTTTAACATCTCTATTGCTTCAGCGAGATGGCATGACACGCACGCATCCTTAGGGGATAAATACCTAATGATAAAGCCGTTCCTTTCACACGGGTGATCTTTCTCTTGTTGAAGAAAATTGAAATAGAACTACAGCATCAGCCGCGTCATTTCAAGCTACTCCCCTGCACAGTGGGGGAATCTTCACACGTCTCCCGGAGCCGAGTCTCTGGAACAACTCACTTTAAACCGCTGGGTCCGCGCAGGCTGCGTGTCCGTGCCCGCGCAGATAGCCCGACTGCAGAGAAGCACCACTGTGCAATCGCGCCTCCTGTCCGCTCCGCCCGCCCGCTCGGCTTCATTTTTCTCTCAGCCGCCTCGAGGCCAAACACTCAGACAAAGTCGCTCTGGCAACTTGTGCATGCCTTCTGCTCACACAGGGTGACCGCTCCTCGCCGGTGCTTGCTGTACTCGGCTGTGAAGTAGACAGCAGGCGGCTGGAAACACCTTGGAAAGCGCTGGGCAGGGACAGAGCGGTCGTTTGCACACCTCGGGACGCGGGCCACCCTCCCCGTCCCCGGCGCTCCTGAACAGGTCGCTGAGACCCACGGCCACTGCCGACACCGAAAGAGGCCACGCCAGCCTGGATCCCGGAGGAGAGGGAGTGCTAGCAGTTTGAGTCACCGTGAATGTGAAGCTGCTTCATTTAATAACTTCAGACAATTCTTCTGGGCTTAAGCTCCCCACGGTCCTGTGACAATGTCCCAGAGATTCAAAGATAAGTCACCTGATGCCTCCGGAACATGTTTCCTTTTAGTCACGAGACAGGAGAGCGTCCCCCGCATGCATGTTAACTCTCACCCAGCCCTCCCATGCACGACATCTGGAATGAGAGATTAAACACGGAATGAAAGATGTGTTTTCTTTACACCAAAAAGGGAGGGGGGCAGATGAGAAAGAACTCTGACATCAGCTTAAGTGACCTGACACAGAAGCTGGGCATGCTGGGTCTGAGGGTGTCAGAGGTTTGGCGGGCGGGGTCCCCCCACCCCGGCAGGCACAGAGGAGCATGGCAGGCACCCCGCGGGACCCAGCCACTCCCGTTGCTGCGGTGAGCGGAGCCGAACCTGACTGGGCACATTTGGAAAGACGGATGCAGTCACACCTCTGTGATAGTCCCGAAGTCCTAGCCAAGGTAACACATGCCCATTTAGTCCCATCTGCTCCAGAACGTTGGGTGTTCAGGAAACAGAAGTACTTTCTTACTAGCACTTCTCTCTACTGATCTCACTTTTCTTTCACTCTGAGACGGTGGGCCTGTGGCCTTACCACGTTCTTTGTCTCATTCCTACCGCAGAAGGTGGCGGCGCTTGACAGAGGGGGAACAAATGGGACTTGAGCAACGTCGATTCCAAGTCTCTGCACATTGTGGAGGGGCAGAGGGACGGCTGTGGCGGGAGTCCGTGGTGCACACGCTGAACCTTGAAGATGAAGGCAAGAGTGCACCAGGGCCTGCCCAGCCTGAGCACCCGCCTTGCGCAGGACAAGCTGCAGGCACAGAAGGGCAAACTCCCGTGGGACCAGCCACCTCCGTCCTTCGTGACTTCCCAGAATGGAGGGCAGGGCTTCCTGGGGCAATGTGGGCTCGAACCATAACTCGTCCTCCCCGGGCCACAGACCCCGTGCCCTGGCCCCTCCCTGAGACTTGCCAGTCACCTCCCCCGGGGAGTAGAAGAGACACACATGGGTGCAGAGTCCTAGAGGGCACCAGAGTCAGAAATGATTCACCCAGAATGTTCCTGATTAAAAATATATCTGGAAGCCAGAGATCTTGACTTCAAACAGATACAACGGCACAGAGAAGAACTTTTAGCACATAAGACCTAGTACATAATAAGGAACATAAGATTTCGTTAGAATAAATGTCAAGCATATAAATACATATATATGTATGTTACATATGTGTGTGTATATAGTAGAAAACTTTTTTACTTAATGAAAATATATTATGTATTATGCAAAAATATATTATGCATTGCAGCATATACTAAGTACTTACTGTCACTGTAAGCCAATCAAACAATTCTAGGCTTACCTGAAAATGGAAAAAAAAATCATAACATTAAACCCTAAATAATAGAGACTTAATATAACTCAGACTTTGTATCTATCCAATATAACCCCAAAGAAATACACATTTGCATTATACATTCATTGCCTTGAAAGATCTTTGAAACCAACATTAACGGTAATAAATAAAAATGATCAGAATTTCTGTTGACCTAAGGGTAGCAGTGTGACCAACTCGTGTACAAGGATTTGTTGTAATACCGCCTGTTAAAACCAAAGGGGAGAGTGATGCAACCACTCTTTGGAAAGACCCAGCAGCGTTACCTATTCTTTCTTTCAAATTCTCCTCACGCTTGCGTGTCTGAAGTATCTTCTGCTAAGTAGTAAATAAGCATGTTTCATGACATTTGCGAGATGTTCACAACATGAAAGACAGATATTTTTGATCCATTTTCCCTGTCCATTTTCTGAGGATTAGTTTCCATGACAACAATGGTTCCATCACATCCTCCCCACCCAACCCCACCCCACACACATGGCTGTGTTCTGTGAACCATCGTTCGATTTTCAAATAGAGAAATCTTTGGAGGATTATTCTGCTGCTTAGGGGTGTCTAGCATTCAAATATCTGGGAAAATGGGATTCTTCTATGTTGTAGTTTAGTGGAAGAGAGCGACAGGGGGCTCCAGACCCTGGAATTCATTTCTGGTGTCCTGGCATCATCCTTTCAGTGAGATCTGGCTTGATCCAGATTGACCCCCCCACATTGGGACTCTCCCAGCCCCCAGGATCCTTGGATACACACACACACTGACACGCATTCATCACAGGTGGGACATTCTTGAGGCTATGTGGCAACGAAAGCTTCATTTGTTAAAGGTTAATCTATGGCTGTAGCAAATTTACTAATAAGAGGGTCATTAAATTTCCTTACTAAATTTGATCAGGGAGTTTTGTTGTCTGGATGTTCGGTTAGAGCCACAACTGGGCAAGCTTCTTATGAAGACAAAAAAGTGTGGTGTTATGACTATACCATAGATCAACATGCTCTGTCACTTGCACCCAAGAGTTCTTTAATCTCAGTGAAATGTATCACGTATTGAGTGTGCGTTTTACAGCTGACACAGAGCCATGAGCTTGTTCCAGTATTTCAGAAATTCCCTAGGCTTAGGGTTGGACAGGAGGGGGACAGGCCATTATCCCCTGTGTCAGGCAAAGGCCCTGCTAGAGTCCCCTCCTTGATCCTTCAGGATATGTGACAATCAGACGTGTTTCAAAATAAACTCATAATAATCACAATCAAGGGCCTCATAGACCATCTGTCAGGATGACTTACTTTATAAATAAGGACGTTGACACCCAGAAAAGCAAAGCAGAATTCTCAAAATAAGGCTGAATTCTAATCAGAAACCAGGTTTCCAAATTTTGTCCTGTTGCAGGAAACAAGGAGACATCTGGACACCAAAGTACAAACCTATAATGCAGCCTTTGCTCCCAAAACTGGGGCGGTGACGGCCTCCCACACGGTCCGCAGAGGCCGGCACCAGGAACACATCAGAGCAGAGCCCTGGAAGCCCTGACGTGTCCCCAGCGCTGAGGCTCGGGCGCCAAGCAGGTCACAGAAAGGCCGGCGGGGAATGGGGCAGCCCTCGAGCCACCCCAGCGGGCCCCAGCTGACTGCTGCTCTTTAGGAACGCGACCAGTGATGTCAAAAGAGGCCAGAAATCCAGATGATTTCACATAAAACCTCCCAATTTCTTAATGCTGGCACTATATTCAAAACATTTTCCAGAAATCTTGTCTGCAAGTATAATTCAGCCCCCGGGCCTCTAGCTCTCAGTTTCTGGCCTGAAGCGGTTAATACTGGACAAGTTTTTGGTTTTTTCCCCAGACAACCATATAAAAACTGCTGGGTCGCCCTGTTTATTCACCCATCAAATGCTATTGCGTGCCTGCTGTATGCAGCTCAGAGGCCTGAAGTGTGTACGACCCAAAGATTCAGAGATGTTGGGAATTTCAGGAAAAGCAGAAGGAGCCGCCATATTGCTTGTGTTTGTGCGTAAGGAAGGAGCGTCTTGGAAGGACCCTAACCCCCAAGGAGAGCCTGCTCAGGAATAGGCTTCGTCCTTACAGCAGGGGAGCGGGAAGTCTTCTGAGGGCAGCAGTTAGAATTTCTTGGCGAGAGTCCAGGGAAGATATTACGAGGGGTAAACAAAGGCAGTCGCCATGGGAATGGAGAGAAAAGATTCAGAGATATTCAAGAACTCGTTTCCGTATGTGACCCATCAGTGGGCGGCACTGCCTGCGAGCCGAGGGCCTGCACACAGCACACCTCCTCCTGGGACCGCACCCCTGCGTCGGACACGCTCCTCCAGCAGTTCCTTACGCAGACCCCTGACACAGGCAAGACCCTGGAAGCTGATCAGATTGATTTGGACAAAAAGTCTTATTGACAAATACACTCATCGCCAAATAGCATTTAAACGTATTATAATGTGTATTTAAGGTGTGGGTGTAGGTAGGCACTCACAGCTTTCCGAAGAGCAATCTTTCGGGAATTAATGGTATCGGTAGGACGCTTCCAGCTGCAAGTAGCAGGAAATCACAGTTAAAACGTGGCTTTATCAGTAGGAAGTACGTTATCGCACATAACAAGAAGTCCACAGATAAGGCGTGCCTAGGAGTGCCATGCCAGGCTCGGGGCCCGTCTCTGCGTTTCGTCCCACTTGGCTGTCCTCCGTGTACCGGCGTTGACCTCAGACTGGAGATAAGACGGCCGAGACTGTGCCAGGCCTCGCGACAATATAATAAAGCATCTAGAGAAAAAAGAGGAATCATCTCTTTCTTCAATGATTTTTAAGGAATTTGGAATTTTTTCCTGATGTCTCCCTCAAGCCAGCTCCCCACCTGTGCAACAGACGCTCTCTCCTAGCCACCAACTAAGGTCAGGTCACTTGTCGGTTCCTAAACCAGTCACTCGCACGAGCTGTGCGGTCACCACGATTGGCGCAGGCCAATCACTGGAAGTGGAATGAATGCTGGAGAGTTGGTCACCTTAGCAGTGACAACATCAACAGCCTTGACCTGACAATTCCACCTCTGAAAATGTATCTGAAAGAGAGAATTAAAACTCTTGCCGAAAGCTCCGTAGAGCGCTTTGCTCGTATTAAGTCCTTTCTAGCCCTGACACCACGCTTGGCAAGACAGAGCCCCGAAGAGTCTGCGTGGTCTTGGCAAACCTGCTCTCACCAACAGTCTGTTCGTGACCACCGCCTAAGACGCCAGCCCCAGGAACATGCTCTGATTAGAAGTGAATGTCCCTTGTGAATGTCCTGACCCTTAAGAAATGTCAGGATTGATCCCAACATGCCCACAACACTGTTTTCCTTGGTGACCACAAGGCCCACGGCCATTCCTCACCTACACTCGTGTCCCCATGCAAATCTGTACCCCTGTCTGCCCCCGTAGCCCGCCCACCGGAGCCCACAGAGACTTCCACTTTGCCTTCTGAGAGTCCTGGCCCAGCACCAGTGACACCCCACACCCCTCACGTCTTCTCTCAGTGTTGCCTTCGCCTGCGCGCTCAGACCGAAGCCTGCGCGGTCATTCGTCCCTCACGCCCCTTGCCCCGCTGGGCTGAGCGCTGGGCAGGGTCTACTTCTCCCCCTCAGAGCTGCCTCCAGACCGTGCCGCGGTGGCTCTCCTGTGAGGGCCGGCACCCGCCCAGACCCACAGAGGCCATCGGTCTTCTCCCTCCTTGTCGCAGTCACCTGCAGAACTTCGGTTCACCCCTCTCATTCCGTGAAGAGTAAACTCCTCGCCCCGTCTGTCTCCTCACCCTTCCTCCTGTCGCAGTTTCCGTGGGTTTCCACGTCAGTGGGAACAATCGCTCCGCTGCCTTGTCCTCTCCCTTCCTCGGCCTCCCCACATCCGGTGAAACTCGTCCTCCTCCCGGCCATTCAGCCCCAGGGGCACACATCTCAGAACCTCAGGTAAGTCCCCGAGCTGCTTCCATGAGCTCAACTCCCAGCATCTCACGCTCTCCACCCCCTCCCGTAAATCCCCGGCTCCCCCTTCACAGCGCACCCCTGCAACTCCTCTGCCGCTGTGACCGCACCTGCCGTGGCCCTGCCGTCTCTGCACTGCCCGTGGCCTCCCTCGTGGGCCTGCTCGTCCTTCTCCTGCATGAGCTGTGGCTTATTATCTCACATGCTCTCAGCTTCTTTTCCTCTCCACCACACTCACCTTGGCAAAGCCCAACCCTGGTTAGATGGAACTCTCTGCCAGTTCCACACTCACACTCGGAGCCGGGCGCATGGGGAGACCAGGCCGGCGCTGGCCTCACTGCCCTCCGTGGCCACACACTTCCACTGGCCTCTGGGGACACCCACGAACCCCACCACACTCCCATCTCTCCAGGGGGACCTCCGATTGCTCCTGCCCTCTGCTCGCTTGCCGCTGTCGGTCTCGCTGCAGAGAACTCGGGGCGCTCCCACCAGCAGCTCCAGGGCTTCGGTCCTCACCGGCGCTGCCTTCCCTCCTCTCGTCCTCCGACCTCACCTGCCCAGCTAGGGAAAGCCCCTCTCCCACAACAGCCCTGGATTGCTTTTCCATTCATTATTTCGTCTTCCTGGATCATTTCTGTCGGCATACAGACATGGTGCAGTTTTTACTATCTTAAAAAAAAATCCCTTAGATGCAAACTAATTCCAAGCCCCTTCTAGGGACCTCCCATTTTTTCCCATATTTATTTATTTAGTTAGTTAGTTTGTTAGTTTTTAGAGACAGGGTCTCACTCTGTTGCCCAGGCTGGAATGCAGTGGTGCGATCATAGCTCACTGCAGCCTCCAACTCCTGGGCTCAAGTGATCATCCTGCCTCAGCTTCCCAAGTATCTAGGACGACCACCAGGCTCAGCTAATTTTTTTAGATTGTTTTAGTAATGATGGGGTCTTGCTATGTTGCCCAGGCTTATCTCAAACTCCTGGCCTCAAGCTATCCTCCGACCTTGGCCTCCCAAAGTGCTGGGAGTATAGGTGTGAGCCACCATGCCTGGACTCTCCCTTTTATAACAAAACTTCTCTAAAGAATTGCCTATGTTGACTGTCTTCCTTTTCTCCTTTCTCCTCCTCTCATGAAAATACGCCATTTAGACTTCTGTCCCCACCACTCCGCAGAAACTGCCTGGTTCAGGTCAAAATGACCCCCACGTTGGCAAAATGGACGGCCAATGCTGTCACCCTATTTGCTGCATCGCAGTGCAACGGTCCCCTTCCCCGAGCACTTTCTGTGTTTGGCGTCCCAAACTATATGCGTTTTTTTCCCAGACCACAGATTTTTTTTTCCATCCATTCTCACACCCTGGTGACTGGTCGCACACTGATGGCTTCCAAAGTGACATCCCACCTTACCCTTCCCCAAACTCGCTATATATATATATACATATATATATCTCCATCCCACACCCTAATAAATGAAACCTCTTTAAATAAAAAGATAATTCCCACAAAACCCCTTTCACAATAAGAATTCCCATTATTCTAAAATCTCTTTAAATATTTGGAGTTCATTCTCAATTCTTTGTCAATTTTACCTGTTTCTAGCACAAGCTCAATAAATGATGGTGACTGATAAACTATTAATTGTTCATAGGAGCAACGGAGGGATTCCCTCAGATTGAGATATAATGCAAATGAAATGAACCAGATAATCCCACAGATAGAACACAAAAGTGTGCCTAGAATTTATATATTAAAATGAAGAATTATATTGCATTTGCTCACTGGGGAATGCCAAGGAATGATGATGTGTTATTTTGTAACCTGGAACTAGGCCAAGAATATTTTTCAAGCTTTAGGTCTCCTTCAAGAGCAACTCCAAACCCGAGTGCCTTCTTCAATCACCAAA
This sequence comes from Cheirogaleus medius, assembly GCA_008086735.1. Classification (NCBI taxonomy): domain Eukaryota; kingdom Metazoa; phylum Chordata; class Mammalia; order Primates; family Cheirogaleidae; genus Cheirogaleus; species Cheirogaleus medius. The sequence goes on along the minus strand of VBSM01003148.1, from coordinate 21,312,641 downwards.
ACACAGTAAGGCTGATCCGGGGGTCAGGAGTTCCAGTCGTTTCTAGCTGTAGGCAAGTCAAAAGCTTACACTTCTGAAATTGGTAAAAATGGAATACGTCTGCCCTGCAAACCTTTATAGAGTCCTGCGTGGGTAAAACTAAATATTTTGGGTAATAATTATTTGAAGATTATTAAAAATGATATTACATTCATCATTATTGTCCAACCTACGATTATACTTAAGAACCAACTATTTAAAGCATGCTATGTTAAGAAATTTTAAAATTTAGAATGCCCAATATTTGAGGTTCCAATTTTTCCCATAATAATCATAAGAATAATTTTGTAATAAATCCATATCCGTGATCATAAGACTACCCAGCAATTCCTTGAAGATGATCATTTCAAGACCATTCTAAAGTATCTTCCTTTGGCCAGCACATCACATTATTATTATTTTAATTCTACAGTTTCTTTTAAAAGAAAGTCCAATTAGACAAAGTTTTCTCCTGCCTTTCCCCCACCAAACTGTTACAAACACTACTCACTTGTCAAATTAAGCTTTTCATGAAATTTTTAATAATCCTTTAAAAAGACACTTCATTTCAAGGTGCAGGGAAACTCCAATGACACTCATTTTGGACCACTTGTAGACCAGGTATAACCCTATTCGAGCCGTATTCCACGGTGGTTCCACTTTTAGATTGTACATCTGCAGCTCACTTTGTGCTCTCCTGCTGGGCCACGGCACTTATTCTTAAAATGAGCTATTCGACTTTGCTGTATGGTAATCGGTTGCCTCTGTGGGAACACAGTTGAGATTAACCACATTAAAGAAATATCTGAATTTTTTAATGGGGAAAATAAAACATGTCCTTAAAAATTTCATGGAAACTCAATATTTGTTAATTCATACCTCCAAAGAATCCTAACATTTTAACGTTGCTTCACAGTTAAAAGTGGGTATTAGCCAGAATAATGAACCTATTACTTCCACTATGTTCAAAGTCCCTCATAAACTGGGGCTTTGATTTTACAATGGAGACACCGAATGCTTTTGTGTCCGATCTCTCTTCATTGTGGTTCCACAGGGAGTCCCAATATTTCAAACATGTCCAGCTTAATGAATTTTTTTCTTATTATTGCTGCAATCTGTTTTGGTGTCAGATGGACTCCAGCTTTGAGGGCTTTGTTGTTCTTTCTTGAGGCATAGAACCTTTTCAGTTTTCGGATGTGTTGATTGAGGATACGAAATAACTGGTCCAAGCAGATCTGCAATGCCTCCATGGTACAAACCAGATCAAACAGCAAAAACAACTCCCTTCTCCTTCTGATCAGTGAAGCAATGGCAGCCCAATATTTTGAAGTATGTTTTTGTTATCTTTAAGTCAACTTAAACCAAATACACACACCGTCATGAGAACAGATCTCTCAAGAATCTCCCAGGTCAAAGGCAGTCAGGGTCTCATCATTTTGTTTTAGTGTTGAGGTCACTGCTTGGTGCTATGTTTTCATAATTTATCAAGGAACTAATCAGCTGGGACATAGCCTCACCAGGAGAAATCTCAACAGTCTGCTCAGAGAGTCTGAAAATCTTGGTAACCCCTCAAGACAGTGTCATCTATATCATTTTACGACAGCAAAGGATAAGCTCACTTCTAGGTAAGATACATTCACATACCCACAACAATATAATTTCTCCATTTCCTGATTTCTATTAAAAAATCTACATCCAGGCTGAGTGTGGTGGCTTACACCTGTAATCCTAGCACTCTGGGAGGCTGAGGTGGGAGGATTGCTTGAGCTCAGGAGTTAGAGACCAGCCTGAGCAAGAGTGAGACCTGTCTCTACTAAAAATAGAAAAAATTAGCTGGGCCCAGTGGTGCACAGCTGTAGTCCCAGCTACTGGGGAGGCTGAGGCAAGAGGATGCTTGAGCCTAGGAGTTCAAGGCTGCAGTGAGCTGTGATTTTGCCACTGCACTTCAGTCTGGGTGACAGAGTAAGACATTGTCTCTTAAAAAAGAGAGAGAGAGATAACACTACCTGTATTCAATTCAACCTCTGTAGATGAGAAATATATGCAAATAATACTGTAGCCCCAGCCTGCTAGATTAATAAACACGAGGAAGTGGCCAGAAGGCCAGGTGTCATGGCTGAGGCTGACCACAGCTCTAGAACCGGCCTCAGTCTTCTGGAGAGCAGACAGGTCACACACCTTCACATCAAGTGCTAGTGCAGAAGGGGTAGTTACGTCTGGAGAAAGAAAGTCTTCCACATTCCGATAGCTTCTGCCTTTCTGTCTACAAAGCATGCATGACTGTCAAAATTAAAAAGCAAAAAAGAAGAAAAATGGGAGGAAGGAAGGAAAGACTTGTTCTCCACCCAAATTGCTCTCTTTAGCTCAGGCGCAACCTCTGTGGGTATCACAAGTTGGTACCTCACTCATTATCTAAACTGGGTTGCTATTAAAGACGAGCTGCCTTGAAAGCACAGTCTCATTGCAAAAAAAAAAAATTATATATTTATATATATATATCCCATCTGTCCTACTTCTCTCTCTGCTTTCTCCACCCCACTGCCCTTTAGTAAAGCGCTTGTGAGCAGCATCTGCCCCACACAGAAAAAAAACTAAGACCTGCTATCAGTCGTACCTTCCCAGTAGTTTCTTTCTTTTGATTCACTCAGACTTTAATTCCAAGTAAGTGACCAGCCCTCCTGGTTTTCCCAGGACTGACGGGTTTTCCAGAACTCCAGACTTTCAGTTTTAAAGCTAGAACAGTCCCAGGCAGATTAGTCAGCCAGGTGAGACTGGGTTCTGGAGCTTTCCAGGCTCCCATGAGCTTTCTGTTAGGAAGCTCCTGCGAGCTCATGGTTTCAGATGCAATAATCTCAGATCATTGCTTTATCAATTCAAGTGTCTGATCACAAGAGGACAAACCAGCAACCTGTGTGCACCCCCTCGGCCCTCCCACCATTTTGAATTACAGCCACAGGAATAAAATAAACTCCTCCGAGCCAGGCTCCAACCTAATTCTCAAGCTAGCCAGACTTGATGGAAGCCCCTCAAACAACAACAATTAAAACTAAGAAACAGACAACCCCTTAGGCGAAGGATTAAAGACAGGAGAAGTAAACATTCCCAGCTATTGCCTAGACAGTCTGGACCAGAAAGAGACTTGGGACAGATTACAGCAGGTGGCTTAAGACTGGACCAGCGACCACCTCCTTTATGCTAAATTCTGTGGATTGTCTCCTATTTTAAATTAAATGTGAAATTATTCCTATAATCCCTATTGTTTTAGTGGTTTAAAAGTCAACCATTAGAACGCAGTGATTGCCTGTGTGGGAGTGGAAAATCCCTTTGACCGGAAGAAAAATACAGCTGACCCTTGAACAACACGGGTGTGAACTGCAGGGTCCACTTACGTGTGGGTTTTCTTCCGCCTCTGCCACCCCTGAGACAGCAAGACCCACCCTCCTCTTCCTCCTCCTCAGCTACTCAATGTGAGGATGAGGAGGATAAAGACCTTTGCAATGATCCACTTCCACGTAACGAACAGGAAATATATCTTCTCTTCCTTATGATTTTCTTAATACAAGTTTCTTTGCTCTAACTTACTCTACAGTAAGAACAGAGTGTATGATACATATAACATAGGAAATATGAGTTAATCAACTGTTTAAGGCTTCCAGTTAACAGTAAGCTACTAGTAAAGTTTGTGGGCAGTCAAAAGTTTCATGCAAGCTTTCTAGCATGAAGTTTTCTTGCACTCCTTCCCCCATGTTGCTCAAGGGCCAGCTGTGCCTGGAAACATATATGGCAATGCTCCCAACATGGGCGGGGACTTTTCTTTTTAGCCCTTGGCCACCCTTGTTCAAACAGAACTATATCATCTAGTGAGCCAGTCCTGTTCCCTGTGTTTCTCTAAGGCATCTATAAAGGTCTTAGCAAATCTTCAGAATGTTCCAGCATTTCAGCTTCTCTGTCTCGCAGAAGGGGCTATGGGAGCAAAGGAGAAGGGAGAAAGCACGAATCCCACATCCTGGCAGGGTTTCATCTCAGGACAGCACCATCTTGCTGGGACTGCAAGTCAGGGCAACCGCAAGCGCTAAAGCTCCTCACGAGGAGTATGGAAAATTCTGGACGTCAGAAGAGCACTACAGTATGGGGATCGTCTCAGCACGGAGAGAAAACAAAGGAGGAGACATGAGTCTTGGTGAGATCTGGGTGACCCTCGTCACGATGACAAAAGGGCTGGCCGGGTGGACGCAGCAGCTGACTCGCAGAGGGATGCGGGGACCGGGCAGCGTCCCGGGCTGCCTGCTCTGCGCATGCTCCGTGCAGAAACGTCTAGTACCCGTTCCGGAAAAATGCACTTGCGTTGTAGACAAGGGGGAAAGGTCGCTGCTTGGTGGCCTTAGCTTTTCATACTTTCCGATTCTCCCGCGCCCTCGCAATGCTCGCCACTCTCAGGCGTGTGGCCTGCATGAATTCTCCGCCCCGCCGCCCCCACTAGGCCGGGGCTAATTAGGACACAAGGTCCCCAACGCTTCTGTGGTGCGGGTTGGCCCGTGGATGGATTTTCCATTTGATCTTTCTTTTTTTTTCTTTTCACATTTTCCACACTGCACTAAAATTACTCTCCAGAAAAGCATTTATCTTTCCTACTGCCGCTTCACAGCCTGTCCCCATTAGAGGATTTTCAGGAAGGACTAGCTGGTACCTGTAAAAATATCCACTGCCTTTTACGAGTGGAACATCACCAGAAAAATCCTATTTTCTTTTCTCCTCCGTCCCTCCCAGCCTGCCCTCCGCCTCCCACCCACGCCACTCAGAATGTCCGTAAAAAGGTTTCAACACTTCTCGCCCTTTTTCTCAGCCCTTTTTTCTTCTACTTTTTTCCCCTTGTTTTGGGAAAACTTATTAAGAGAAGAAGCTCTATTTCCAGTACCTGCAACCTGTAGCCGCCTTCCAGAAACAGATGAGGAAACACACAGGGCGACACCCCAGGCTGCCTCATTTTACAGTGTCAGTGTGTGTGTGTGTGCGTGTGCGTGTGCATGTGCGTGTGTGTGTGTTAACATTGCTCAGGAGGTAACATATCAGGGGGGTTTTGTTTGCTTTGTGTGTGTGTGTCAAAGGACTATTTCCTCCAAGTTTTTTTTCACATTTTTTATTATAAAAAGTAACTATTTTTATAGTTCATGATTGAATATTTTCAAATATCAAGTTAGGGAAAAAGAACTTTCAATGAAGCTAAAAGCCAGAGGCTAAAAATATGAATATCTTAGCATATTGTCCCATTATTATGTTTCCTAAAGTTATTATTTGTTTTGATGTGATTTTTTTTTTAAGACAGAGTCTCACTCTGTTGCCCGGCTAGAGTGCCGTGGCATCAGCCTAGCTCACAGCAACCTCCAACTCCTGGGCTCAAGCAATCCTTCTGCTTCAGTCTCCAGAGTAGCTGGGAATACAGGCCTGCGCCACATGCCCGGCTAATTTTTTCTATTTTTAGTAGAGATGGGGTCTCACTCTTGCTGAGGCTGGTCTCGAACCCCTGAGCTCAAACAATCTGCCCGCCTCGGCCTCCCAGAGTGCTAGGATTACAGGCGTGAGCCACCATGCCCGGCCTTGATGTGAAGTTTTATATTTATGGAGAGGTTCATCAACTCAAATCAAGCGTTCCCTTCCCTGAGAAACCTTTCCGTGGCTTTCCTTCGTGATCACGCCTGTTCCGTTGGACTGTACATATTCTCTGCGTAGACATCAGTGTCACTCACTGGACTAAGAGCTTCTGTTTGGCAGGGACTTTCTTTAGTTCGTCTTAGTTACTCTAGGATCTAGCACATGGCCGTAAGTTCAACAATCAAAGCAAATATTTATTTGCACAGTCTCTGTGCTAGGGGCGGCTACCAGAGACGGAGCATCTATCAGGGAAGCAAACAGACTCGCGGGCCGCCGCCACCGGGCGTGCGATGAGGAAGGGCAGTGACGTGGGGAGAGAGGAAGGCTTTAAGAAAGGCAGAGGGCGGTGTGAGCCAACAAAGGGGGGCCAAGGAGGGATTCATCAGACACCCCCCTCCCTGGATGGTGCGTGGGACTAGATCAGAGCCGCCTTCCACAGGTGGAAGCGGGAACCACGTATGAAGCTGGTGGCGGCTTGGACTGCAGTGACAGAAGAGGTGGCAGTGAGCGGACTGACTCAAGACGTGCTGTAGAGAGGGACTAGACCACAGTGTCCTACTCATCAGCGAAGGAGGCAGGTGAAGAGAAAGACCAGTAGGGCCACCCAGGTTTCTGGACGGAGCCACAGGTGGATGCAGACGGGGTTTGTTGAGACGGGGAAGACAGAGAGAAATAGATTGAAGAGGCAGGAATCTCGAGCGTGTTCTGGGACACGTGAAACTTGAGATGCTTGTGAAATCCCTGTGTGGGGAGGTGGAGAGTGGGCAGCTGGAGTCCAGAGAAGCGGTCTGAGCTGAGGCTGTAGATTCAGGAATTGCCAACAAGCAAATGTTATTAAGGGTCAAGCCGGGACCACCCACAGAGAGAGCAGAAGAGGACTCAGCATACAGCACTGGTAGGTGAGGAGGAGCCAGCAGGGGGACCTGAGAGAGGAGCAAGGTGAGAGCAGGAAGCTGAGCCCAGGGTGAGGAGGTGGAGGTCCCTCTCACTCGAGCAGATGTCACCGTCCAACTGTTGGGAGAAGCCCGACTGGTGCAGGGACGAAGTAAGGCCGTAGGACGCCATGCCCAAGTGACTCCTCCATGAAGTTTAGGCACAGAAGGCAAAGAAATGGAATCGTAGCTGGGGATTCTTTAAAGCCATAGTCCTCAACCCCTGGGCCTCGGACAGGTCCCAGTGTGTGGCCTGTTGGGACCTGGGCCACACAGCAGGAGGTGAACAGTGAGGCTTCCTTTGTATTTACAGCCACTCCCCATCACTGGCCATTCCCCATCCCGCATACCCAACCTCCGTCCCTGGAAAAATGATCTCCCATGAAACCGCTCCCTGGTGCCTAAAAGTTTGGGGACCGCTGCTTTAAAGGATGGAGAAAAACATTAGGAATGTTTGCAAGTTGATGGGAATGGCCCAGGGGAAAGGCAGCGATTGACAAGGTCAGAGGTGGAGGGTCATCAAAGGAGCACGTCCTTGAAGGTGTCCAAAGCATAAGCAGGGGACCTGCCTTGGACAGGGCAGGGACACTTTGACAATTGTCCCTGGAGGGAAGAAAGAAGAGGCAGAGTGGCTGATTAGAGATCCAGTCGGAATCTGAGAGAGTTCTCTCTCCTCAAAGAGCATGACATGTGGCCATCGGATGACAGGAGGAGGGGAGGTGGGTGGCACAGGAGGGAGCACCCAGGAGCACCCCGCCCACCCTGCGAGGCGGGAAGGCTGAGCCGAGGGGATGAGGAGACAGCGGAACATGGTGAGCAGGGAAGTGACAGAATCAGACTGGAGACTCGGAGAGGATCCTGGGTGGCTGCGGACCGTAGATTGCGGGGGTAGAGATCGTAGCAAGAGACTGAGCAGAAGACAGATGTGACAGGGACATGGGACTGGTGACAGAATGAAGTAGTGGTGGTGATGGAGAGCGGTAGGCAGATTTAGAAATAGCCTAGGAGAAGGGGCGAACAGAATTTGAATCAAAACATATTTCTCTATAATTTTCTTAGACAAGCCTGACTCGATTTGAACTGCCAGGTGCGATGTGACAGTCCTAGCAGGCGTCTCAGCAGGGTCGAGGCACGCAGCCTGGGCCAGGGATTCCTTCCGGGCCATTAAGCTCCCAGGGGTAGGACCGCACCTTGCTGCAGCCTTCCCTGCCCTGTGGCGCTCACAGTGCCTGGTGACCCTGTAAGTGGGTCACACGGGACAGGAAAACTTCAGTGGTACCTTGTGTGGGTTCAGAAGGCTCCGTGTCCCAGCGTGCCGTTATCTGTGTCATTTGAGCCTGTCCCTCTGCGAGGTGGGCAGAACAGGATCGGTCATTTCAGGGTTACAGATGAAGGCCTCAAAGCCGAGAAAAACAGAGGGGCCCAGAGCAAAGCCCGGGGCCTTCCTGCCGGCTGGCCCTGACGCCGTATCCACGGCAAGGAGCCAGCTGCTTCGGTTCAGAGCCGTGCCCTGAACGTCTCCCCCGCAGTGGAAAGACGTGACTGCGGCCCCTCTGGACATGTGTTCTCATTTAAGCTCTGCAACCGTGCAGCTGGAAAGGCCGCAAGGCCTCAGTGGCTCCCGGCCCGCGCCCACAGCACCAGAAAGCGTTTATTCCATATCTTCTTAGGCCTTCGCTGTTATCCAACGGAAAGAATTTATTTTCAAGGGATAAACTGATGATTGACTTCCCCACTCAGTTGGGTCAGGCAGGGAATGGCTCTTCCGTTTGCATCCGTGGCCTCCAATCCCAGCATCACTCATGCAAGCAGCTCGCCCGGGAAGAAATAACGAAGCTGCCTCCTCCCTCCCCGGAGCATTAGATTAATGGGATCACGGACACCAGGCCCCCGCAGGCCTTTCTCCTATCTTGAGTCTGTCCTCTTTTCATTGGAAGATAATCACGTTGGCCTCTCTCTTTCCTTTTGTGATTTCTCATTTCTCCTTCCCACCTCGCAGTCTGCGTGTTGGCGAAGAAAGGTCAGCGGGAATCAGAATTGAGCAGACGCGGATTCAAAGAAGAGAAGGAAGCACAAGGGGACCACGAGCCAGGACGGGGCAGAGCCAGGCCAGGCATGGGCGAGGACGTGGGCGCAGAGCGAGGGCGGGCGCGCCAGCTGCCACGGCACCCGCAACTCAGCAGAAAATAATTCCACTCACACGAGTTCTTAAAGTTAAAATTAGCTCAAAATAAACGAGAGAAAATTGGGTTTTTTTAAAAATTAAGGCATCTTTCTGAGGGAAAGGGCTTACCAAGATTAAAATCACTACAATGGAGCCTTAAGGATGGGGGAGGATTCACTCTAGAGAATTCCAGGGGAGCAAAACCAGAGAGAAGGACAAGGAAGGAGGAGAGGGGAAGCAGAGAAGGTCAGGGAGGGAGAGAAGCCAGGCCCTTGAGCAGGGCCAGAACACAGCAATGCGAGACCAGCGTGAGGGCGTGACGAAGGCTCGCAGGGGTGGAGCGGGGGGCCCGAGGACCAGGTCAGGGAAGCTTGGTGTGATTCCCGTGGACAGTCCTTTAGGCTCGGCATCTCTCTGCCAGCCTGCACTGTTAGACAACCTTGTTGTCTAAACCAGATTTAATGGGCCGGGCGCGGTGGCTCATACCTGTAATCCTAGCACTGTGGGAGGCTGAGGCAGGAGGATCGCTTGAGCCCAGGAGTTTGAGGCTGCTGTGAGCTATGATGACGCCACGGCACTCTAGCCTGGGCGACAGAGCGAGACTCTGTCTCAAAAATAAATAAATAAATAAAATGAAACAGGTTAAATGCCTCCCTATTACATAGGCAAGCAGCAAGGGGTGTTTTGTAAATTCTCTACCAGAGAAGTTTCTTGTAAACCACAAACTGTGGAAAAAGACACTGTATATATAACCAGTGCTTACCAAACACTGAGAAAAAATAAAAGCAATGTTCTGAATGCCCTATTTCAATGTCTAGCCTGCCATTTATTCTCTGTTTGTGTTCTTTCTGCATGTTTGGAATTAAAATGCCCCTTTCTTTCTGGAACAGTAGTGATAGTCTCTCTGCCTGCCCATCTCTCAGTGGACTTCCCATTGTCTGAGTCATTGTAACTGTCTCTCTGTCCACTCTATTTAGGTAGATTTCACACACACACACACACACACACACGCGCGCACCCACCCTTCTGTTTTGTTACTGTGCCCTGTGATTTTGCCTTGTCAGACTCAGAAAACTCTCGGCTTCACGGGACACAAGACCATAGCTCACAGTGGCACAAACGATAAGGAAAGTGCCTCGGGTTGTGTAGCACGCTGTCCCGCGGCAGGGCACCTCCCAAACCGGGTCATTCAAAGGCACAGTGGCCTCCAGCGTGCCTCTCAGCTCTGCTGCCCGCGGCCCGCGGGTGCCTCACACCGGGTCCCTTCCTCGCTGAGGACGGCTCCAGCGCAAGAGGGGCCGAGTCCTCCTCCATGTCTCTTTTCCAGAGGGCCACTCCCAGCGCCCCCGTGTCAGTCAGGGCTTGAGCAGGGAAGAACTTGCACACTCCAAGAGCTTCATTGCGGTGAATTTAACGCAGAGACTATTTAAAGACAGCAGACACAGTAAAGGGAGCCGAAGAGGGAGGCGAATGGCAGGGTTGCAGCAGGGAGCCATTGCCATTTCTGGTCCTAAGGGGCAAGAAGAAAGGAAGTCTCCACCCCCATGCAGAGGAGGAGCGCTCACCCAACAGGAGAGCAGAGCCCTAGAGGAACCGCCGACCAGGGGAAGAGGGCAGCAGGAAGAGTGACGGAAACTCGCCCTCCCGGCAAGGCCCGGTTACCAACTCCAGTGGAAAACCAGAGACAAGGAAGGCTCCACTCCTTAGAAGTCAACCCCGTAGGTCACAAAGCAGGGTAGGACAGTGGCGGGTTCTGGATGGAACTGACCAGCATAAACCCCAACAGATCGCCCACGCACATGGGCGTCCAGACAGGGCTGTGCGGCTGCCCTAAAACCAATTGCTGTCAACAATACTGCCTCGAACCCTTAGGCTAGTCAAGGTTTAACTTCCACTCGCGTGGGCGAGGGGTAGACTCCCAGACAAAACTGGAGTTTTGCCAGAAAGCAAGGAGAGGATAATACCTGCCACAGTAAATATTTCTAGGAAAAAAATATCAGTATGATAGTCTTTTTTTAAACTGTTTTTTAGCCGAGAAAAGAAAAATATTGAAAACGTTAAGCAAGCATTCAAAACATTTTTTTGGAAAGGTACTAGTCAATGAAATCTAAGTTTTGGAACAGCTTCTATACACTTATAAAAACAAAAGATTAGTTAGTCGCA
>VBSM01003148.1:21250383-21264357 GCA_008086735.1 Cheirogaleus medius | reverse complement strand
ATTTGTATCTATGCAAAGGGCTCTACGGTAATTGTGACTATCAAAGAATTAATTAATAAGTGCACAACCTAACCCGGCAGACATGCGATGCAGATAGCAAAGCTTCCCTTTGATTCAGTTACTTACAGGAAAAATATGAATGATTTTTATCATTGGGCGCCCTAAGGAGATGTAACCTGGGGCAGAAAGGGGTGGACTTTTAAGTAGCACTCTCATTTATGAACACCCTCTGCAGCCCCCCATGTACCAGCAACTACAAAGCATTCCACTCTCAGAGTATGCTTTCTCATCCTGGGATGTTTTCACTTTAAACAGGCAAGAGTCAGTTGCGTTCTGCACCGAGGGGCAGCCCTGCTGAGTTAGGCCCTGTGGTTTGTTTCCAAGGTATAGCCTCCAAACCTCTCCACTCGCAGGATTCCTGTGGATTTAACTTTTTCCCAGGTCAAGGGACCAGGCTCTTACAAGCTGCAGAACTAGCTATCTTCTCCTAGAATAATAAGATTTGAAAAGCCATTTAGTAATAACTCTATCGACCAGTTTTCCTCACCAGTGGGCCTTAGTGAAATTGCCTTCGTTTCTCCTCTGGGTGGGTGGGTGCGTGCAGCTGATGGGAACGCCAGTGGCATGGGCGTGGCAGGACATTCACACCGAGGGCTTGCAATTGACAGGGCGGAAGCTGTGACACTGAAGGGCATAATGAAGATGGTTTTAGGTGTTTTAGGTGCGAGCAAGAGCAAACCTACAGGTGGAAAGACAATCAACAAAGCCACAACGTTGAGACTCCTAAAATGGAGAACAGCTGTCTCCAAAGGAAACTTTGGCAACCCCTCCAGACCACGGTGGCCATGTGGCAGCCACCCTCCAGCCTCATTTCTCAGCAGAGGATCGGTGTTTGTAAGAGAGAAGGGAATAAGACAAACCCAGCAGAGGCTACCTGGGAGGAAGCAAAGGCGGAGTGGGAAAGCAAAAGGAAGAAACAGAAAGAAAGAAGAAAGAGCAATTCTCGGCAAGAAACGCTACTGAGTTTAGTGGAACGAGGCAACCATAGCTAGCATGCTGCTTGAAAGAACAGTCTGAAATTTGGTGATGGTGATCTCTTAAAAGAGAAATCAATATAATTCCAGCCATATCCTAAAGGAATGTGGTGGATTATAAAAAAGGGTCTTTGGCAGAGTGAGGCCAACTGCAGAAGTATTTCCACTAACATGCATATGGTTTGGATGACTGTCAGCTAAAATGAAAATTTAGGATTTCAAGGTATACTTAAGAGGTTTTTTATAACCATCCCAAAATATAGCTTAAAAGGAGGGGGGAAAACACACAAACAATTGTGCCAGAAAAACATAGCAGGAATATGTCAAGAAAGAAAACAGAGGAGAGAGAACATGCTGCGAAACTCAAATGGGACTACAACATTTGCACTAGGAGAGCGCTGGCTTGAGTTTTTCGTGCTGAACAAATCTTTCTGTATCAAACGAGGTCTGAGTACAAAAAGGCTGATGGAATCAGGACGAGTTCAAGAGTCTGAGAAAGTAACTTCCCATGTGGTTCTGGTCTTAGGAAAGAGAGGCTAACTCCTGGGCACAGAAGCACAGACAGCCAGAGATCAACACAAGGCCACATGTCAACCCCCGGTCCCAGAGGCACTCGGTGAGCCCACACTGGTGACGCCCTTGCAGAGCACCAACGTGTTCCTGCATTACATTTGTGCACACACAGCCTCGATTGTTACTTGTGGCGTCTCAGGATGAGGGGGAACAAGATGCATTTGTCCTTTTGTGACAGAGGGTCACAGAAACATGGAGCCAGGGTGAGGCGGGAATGGAGGAAAATTATATGTTTGAAGGAAGAAGCCGGAGAGGCAGCAGAGATGAACATTAAAGGAAGGGGCGGGGAGAGAATACAGATCTAGAATTTCTAAATTATCCTTGGCTCAAAGATCTGGTTCACCACTGAAACAGTATAATTATAAAGTTGGCGTAAAACAGACCAAGGATCTAGTTACTAATTTCTTACTAGCAATAGCATCAAAACCTTCTCTGCTAGTAGCCGGTCTCTTGACAAAAACCGTGTGTCTCGTATGTGATGTAACCCATAGGGAACTGGTTTTAATCAGGCCGATCTATAAAATGGTATGCAGTTGTGGTCTCGCTTCTCAGATGTCGATAGGAGCAGAGGAGAAAGTGAGGGCTGGGATTATCAAAGTAACTAAGGGGAAAAAAAAACATTTTACATAAATGCTCCCTTGTCTTGTAGATGTAGTATATAGGCTAAGTTTGTCAGAAAATTCAGTTGGGAACCCTCTGGTGGATTTGAGAAAAATGACCAGAAACACTCCTGTTGTGTTCATGTTTTTGGACCAGATTCTGCCTGGCCTCAAAAAGGAAATTCTGGCCTGGTTACAGCCTTAAATGGGTGTTCAAATCCCCCAAACATTTGCTGCAAAAGGAGTTTCATTCTTACCCCATTTTAGTTAGTAAGAACGCCAGGCATCAAAGACACGCAGATTTAAAAAAAGACAACTACAATATGGTAACCCTTTTTAGAATCAGGACACCTAGTTCTATCTCAATATAACTGACCGGTCAATAATTCCTCAGGATTAAGAGTCACCACTTTTTCAATGCAAATCTTCCGTGGGAGGAGTGAGTCACACAGCCCACCGGGAACTGGGCCGAGTGGAGGGCGTAGGGGAAGTGAGCAGAGAGCAAACCTCGGCTAGTCCAAGGAGTGCAGCGCTTGAATGCTGAGGCTTGGGGAGATTGGGACAGGAGGCTCTAAGAGAAAGAGGACGTCATTCTGTTTTTCCTAGACCTCAGATGATGCTAGTGTCCTGCAAGAAATTGCAAATAATCTTGTCTCACCTTTGTCTTAGTGCAGATGCCTAGTGCCTAGACCAGAGACCAGGAAAAAAACCAACAGTGGCACTGTTAGGTGAGCAAAAACGAACTGCACTTGTGTCTGAGCCAACACCCGTTCATCTATTTGTCGAGTAGTTAGTTGACCTACCCAAGTGCTGAAGGCACAGTGCATGAAAGACACCCAGGGGCTAAGGTACATGGCACGTTCAAGGAGGGCCAGGAGAGGCACCCCATAAGGCTGGAAAGGCAGTCTAGGGCCGGATCATGAGTGACATGCAAACTATGTTGTGACTTTTTCTCATAGACCTGTGGTTCTCAACCTGAGACAGTTTTGCCTCCCAGTGAGTATCTGTCAATGTCTGGAAAAATACCTGGTTGTCATAACCAGCAGTTACGGGTACACCTTAACCCAGTCAAGTTAACACATAAAAGTAACCATCATGTTATAATTTTAAATATATTTATGAAATAATTTACATTTAAATATTAATATATATACATATATTTGTAATATATATAACACGTATACATATTTAAATATGTATGCTCTGTGATCTAGTGATTTCGCTTCTAAGAATAAATTCTACAGAAATAATCAAATGAGTATTTAAAAAAGTGTGCTCCACACAATTAATGTAAAGTTGTTTATATTTTATTGGAAACAAATGTCCATAAATTGGGGATTGGTTAAATAAATTATAGTACTTTTTGAACTAATGGGATACTATGCAGCCACTAAAAGTGATAGCATTTGTGAATGAAAAGAGATTCACAACATTAATAATATTAACAATATTAAAGTGACAAAAAGCAGGTTATTAAACAACCTGTATAATACCATCCCTTTCATGTAAAACTATATGCATCTAATAAGAATAGAAAAATTTAAATTGATAGGTTAAAAAAGACAGTAATGGTTGCCTCTGGGTGATGGGACTATGTATGATTTTTACTTCTTGGTAAATCTGCATGAGATTTTCACTTTTTAGTTATACTTTTTTTACTGTCTGATTATCTTGTGAGCATTTTTCTTCTCTAATGCAACAGAAATAGCCCAAGTCCTTAAAAATATAGATAGGATTTCTCAGCCCTTCTCCGGCAAAGAAACAAAAGGAAGGATAAATTCTATTTTATTCTATTCACAGTGGAAATCTACAAATGTATCATTACCTAATGTGTATCCATTGTAAACCGTTTCTCCCTCTCAGAGAAGTTCTGTGTGAGTCTCCACCCTTCTCAAGCTTCTAGTCTAATGATTTTGTGTATTATTAATATAGAAAGAACACAGCTAAAATATCTTACCCCTTTGATTTCATCAGCCAGCTGCTGAAAGAATTTATCTTAGCCTTTGCTGAAGACTAAATTGTGTCATTAAGACTTTGGTCTAAGTCCCGTTATTTTGACTTTTTGCCTGGCCTTGCCCCCTCTGGTATATAAAGCAGCAACAGTTTCTACAATGAACGACTGTATTTGTTCACCAGAAATTCTTCCTGTTCCTCAGACTTTTTTTTCAGTTTCCTAATGGTATGTATTTGAAAATTTGAAAAATTGCCTGGCACGGTTTGAGTTTAATGGTAGCATTTAAACATACTTTCCCTGCAAAGCTTATCAGTTAGTTACTTAACCTTCATGAATAGGTTAAATATTTTCCACTGTATTTATATAAATATGATACCTGGTTTCAAGTTCAACCTAATAAAAAGGAAGTTATTCTTGACTTAAATTACTCCCATTTCGTTTCGTTTGTTTTTATCTTCCTTTTTTATGACCACTTGACTAAGAAAGAAATTCACAAGGCAGATGTGGAAATGTCGCTTTATAAATGCAAGATGCAGCCAGTATACTGTTGTTGTCCTTGTCTGAAGCAAAGAAAATGTAAGTCTTATTCCAGAATGTATGCTTTGGCTGTGAAATTGAGGTCTAAAATCAAGTCAAAGGGTTATGTTGAGTTTTTTTTTTTTTTTTTGAATCCTGGAAATAAACCAACCTACGTGTTGAATTCAGAGTGGTGATGCTGAGACTCGTGTGACACGCAGAAAGCATCCCAGTGTTCTTCGTTCTCAACAAAGCCTTCCTTGTTCCTGGATCTCCCAAAGGCTCTAAGCGCACATACACCGCAAACTCCCTGCCAATGGGGAAACGCTCTGCTAAGTGCTTCATTCATTCCTACAAGCTATATTTATTCATTTGCCAACAAAAAGTGGCATATTGAATATGTATTCCTGGGAATCACCTGAAATCCATTCATTAGGCTTTCAGCTAGTTTCTCATCCACCTCCCCATCCCGGGAGCCACCCCAGTCCCCGATTGCTCCACGGTCCAGTGCCTTAGGACTCTAGTGGCCAGACCAGAAGAAAGCCATTAGGTCAGGTCTGTGTGATGTTAAGGAATCAGATAGCCCTACACATCACCTTTAACTCTCAGTAAAACACAATGCCCTGCCTATGACACCACCCAAATTATTGTCCTATGCCTCTGCCTTCCACTTGTTTCCCGAAATTCCGAACAGAAGATTAAACCCGCATACGACTGATGTCATATTGTGACCCGGGGCGGCCCCTGCAAGCAGACAGGTGGTTGGGAGAATCTTCAGGGCAAAGGAGTCACCAGTTGGCAGTCCGAACCTGAACCATTTCACAAAGCCCTTGAGACAGTGGGACGTTCAGAGGGTACACAGTAAGACCAGGACAATACAAGTGCCACCGGCACCCAGCATGTTTTACTTTTAGAAGAAAGAGCTTACAAAGGTCTCAATAAGTGGGACAGAAACTCCCCCTGGAAGCACATCAAGAAGCGTCCACAGGTTCAAACAAAAATGGAACTAAAAACATAAACTTTTTAAAAAACTTATCTTTTTTCATTTTAAAAAGTTCTAGTTTGGAAAGATGAAGGTTCTAGTGCTTCAGTTTACCTGTAAAATCAGAGATGCCACTAAATATAGCTGATAAAAGATGTGACAGCTCAAAGAGAATAGGCTACCTGAAGTCTGGGACAGCGAGAGACACAGACTTACTCAGAAAAAAAGTCTGGAGACAAACGAATGATCCAACGAACAAAAAAGGAGACGATCTAGGCGTCATCATATTAATGCCTCCATGTAGAAAGCACCAGGTGGGGGGTTAGGGGATCTGAGTTCCAAGTCCCACCCTGCGAATCATTAAGTGTATGACCTTGAACTAGTAATTTAATTCTTCTAGGTTTCTATTTCCACATGTGTGAAATTCACATTAAAATTGATAATTTCTAAAATCCTCCTGTTCAAAAATTATTTTGTTCTATAAAGCACTGGATTTTAAATATAAGCCTCAGGAAAATCCCTGCAGCATTTCAGGGAACGGTGAGGCTACAGGGCTCAGGGACACATTTTTCCTGGTCTTATAACCTGGAGCTCCCAGAGCCGCTTCATCCAGCTCCCTAGGGAACGGCAGGGACAGCAATGACAGAGCAGGCGCTGGTGTCTTCAGCGGGACAGGCAAACGAGCCGACGGAGAGAGCGGACAAATACAGGGGAAACGGAAAACAGCCCACGTTCCTGATCAGTAACAGCAGTAGCGACAATATCACTAATACTCATTGCATTCTCACCACACGCTGGGCTCTATTCCAGAAGCTCTAGTTGCTTTGACTCATTTAATCCTCAAAACAACTTGGCAAGGGCGGTTGCAATGAAAACTGCCACCACACAGATGAGA
This sequence comes from Cheirogaleus medius, assembly GCA_008086735.1. NCBI lineage: Eukaryota > Metazoa > Chordata > Mammalia > Primates > Cheirogaleidae > Cheirogaleus > Cheirogaleus medius. The sequence continues at coordinate 21,257,804 of VBSM01003148.1, read as the reverse complement.
AAACTGACGCCCAGAGAGGTCCACTCACGTCCCCAGATCCCTCAGCTGGTAAGAGATGAGATCAAAGCTCAAGCCTAGGCAGTCGGATTCTGGATTCCGTTGACTTAATCCTAACCCACTACCCAACACAGCCTCGGAAAGGTGTCAGCAAAACATCCATGGGCGTGAGCATGATGTCTGAAAATAAATACCATGTACTGTTATTTGGGTGGCTCTAGTAGTGTCAAGTTTGAGTATTTGTCCCTCCTCTTTTTTTTAACAAATGCAACCCATGGAAAAGTGGCTGCCTCTGCAACTGGGGCACAATTGGGGGAAACTGAGGCCGACACAGATGAGAGTTGATTAACACCTCCTGAGCCCTTACGTTGCCAACTCACCTCCGTTGCCTCATTGGATCCTCACATTGCCTGGAATCCCTTCTTGCTAGTGAGGAAACAGACGCTCAGAGGAGATAAGTGACTTGCCCAAGGTAAGTGCCCCAGTCAGCCTGACTCCGGAACCTTCTCTTCCAACTCTGAGTGAAGAGGAGCCGGGGAGTGGGAGTGCCATCGAATGGGAGGCCCAGAATGCTGTGTTGGGCTCCCACAGAAGGTCATGGCTGGCAAGGCAGCCTGGGACTTCCACGGAACCCTTCTTCCATTAAAAGAAAATATTAAAAATTATAATTGACAACTGTATTAGTACAAGGGTAAAAATATTATGTATTAAAACATTCTTTGATCTATAAATTCATTTTTTTCCTTCTAATGTTAAAAGAAATTAAAACATCATTGCAGGCCCCTGGAAACCTTGGGCACTGTGCCTCCTAATGGAGACGTGGGCTCGGACTGCGGGTGCACAGGGGCTCCGTTTGGGGTGTTGTCCCGTCTCCTTACCTTAGGGGAGCTTAATCCTAGAAACAGTGACAATCCTCAGCTATATTCCTGGGGAGCAGTGGGGTGGGCTGGGAGGAGGTGAGATTATAAAATGATACAAATCTAGGCATTGTAACTAATATTCACATGCCTTGACAAATCCTTCGATGACACCTAAATAAAATGGATCTGTATATACAATGACCCAAATTGGTGACAAATGGCCTGATAAGTACAGTTGAATCCTGGTGCCGTGATCCAGTCCTGGGTAAATGCATTAAACTCTCTCAGTCCGTTTCCTCATTAGTAAAATGACATGATAAAAGCCTGTAACTCAGGGGCCCCTGTGACAACTAAATGACGTCATGTGAATGGTGCGCTCCGCCCAGGGTCTGGCATAAGGCAAACGCTGGATACATAAATGTCAGCAAAAGATGGTCACGACCGCCGTCATCACTAGTGTCCCTCCTGCTCCACAATGACCGTCACGGACCAAGAGAACAAAAGGTCTACTCTGAAATGTACCTGGCCAACCCGAGAAGGCCATTACCACACTCACACCATCTCAGGTAAAGAGTTTAAGGCTCGACTACAAATATCTGACTCTTGTGTTAGGATATATTCATAAAGTAATTAATTGATAACACAAGTAACAATAAAACACACTAACAGTAAAGAAAAACCCAGAGGACAGAGCCACTGACTAAAGCAGCCATGCAAAAAGGAGAAAACAATCTCCATGGAAAACAGTGCTGAGTATTATTTAAATGGGGTGATCATGCACCCCCCAAAGCAAAGGTATCTGGGCAAGGACCAGACCAATATAATGGGACCTTCAACCCACCGCGCACAGCTGAAGGGAAACCACTTATATCTCCAAACTCAGCAATGAATTTTTATCAAGTAAAATAGCAAAAGAGAGGAAAGTAGACAACTAAGCTTGTTGTCATATATTGAAGTATTTGGACACATACGTACTAATTAGAATAACCAAGCCACTATTAAAGAAGTAACTCAAAAAAATTGCAATAAAGTATTTGAGAAGGAAACCGAAGGGCATGAATTCTACTCTGGGAACTGCAAGGAAAACTTGAAAAAACAGTATCCATGTCCTGGAGGGGCCAAGCCTGAGATGAGAGAGGCACTTACAGAGAAACTCGCAGATAAGGGAAGGGAGGGAAAACGGCTGGTCAATAAACAGCGTAAGAAATCCACGTGACGAAAAACATTCAAAGGGATGTACACGCTGTCTGTTGGGAGGCAGCCGCTTTCCCACGAGAAGGGCGATGTAATCAGCACCGAGCTAAGGACAAGAAACGACTGAGCCCCTTTCACAGCCCTTTTCGCTGCCCCGTCTTAGACGCCTGAAACAGGACACCCTTCTTGGTGGTGAACAAAAGGCGTGGGTGGAAAGCGTAACGCCCGAGCTGCCCGGCTCGCTGGGCAACCAGAACGAAGTTAGAATACATGCCCAGACCTGGGGCTGGCAGATGCCGTCCGCCGCTCTGTGGAAATGCTTATTGGAGAGGGAAGATGAGACTCTCGGATCCCCAAGAACAGGAGATATTAGTGGCGCATCCCAGAGCGCAGAGCCAGGAGGAGGTGGGCGGCCCCCCTCCCAGGGCTGCCACTAGCTCAGGGGAGCTGGGCTGGGTGGGCCTGCGGGACACTGGAGCCCCACTCAGCGACTCTGGGCTGCCCCCCAGGTGAACGCCTGGACAGAGGGGGCCTCAGCTAACGGCATCCTTCCACCACTTGTCACCCCCACCCTAAATGGACAATAAGAATGTCCCCCGGGGCTGGCAGGAAGGAGGAGGGGAGAGAGGTGACCCGTTATATATGTGAAGACGTGCTCGATCTTTCCTGCGGCCTGCATTCAGCCCAGCTACCCAGACGTTCCATAGCTGCCTTCATCGTCTCTCCCTGGACTGTCACGGTAGCCCCTCACAGGTGTTCTACTCTCCCGACACCCCAGTCTCCCTGCCAGACTGCTGCCACCACAGTGAGCTTTCCAATGCTCAAATCTGACCATGTCGTTTCCTGCTTAAAATCTCCAGTGGCATCCCATCGCCTATGACAGTCGGCACACTGACCTGCGGGCCAAATCCGGCCTGCAGGCTAAGAATGGTTTTTACAAGTTTACAGTGTCGAAAAATAAAATAAAATAATGATAATATAGAGGAATATGTATGTCAGAGATGTATGTCACCTGCAAAGCCTAAAATATTTGTTCTCAAGGTCTTTCTAGAAAGTTTATTAGCCCTTGTGACTCCAGCAGAGAACAAACCAGTCTAAGCAGGCTGGGACATGCATGATCTTCCACAGTCCTGCCTGCCTTCCAGCTTCCTGTTCCCCTCCCTCCTCCTGGCTCCTAAGCGACAGAACCGTAGTGGTCCCCAAAATATGTTAGGCATTCTTGTTTCTTGAGCTGTTCTCTTCCCTTATCCTGGAATTCCCAGCTCCTCGCCAATGTTAACTCATCTGGCAAGCTCCAGCTCACAGGCCACACGCTGTGGGACACTTGCCACTTATTTCCTTAAGAGATTCGGTCTCTGGAACCAGGAGCGCATTTTGTCCGCCCTTCTCAACAGCAATTGTCACTGTCCCTGAGCGCCAGCCCGACTGGAAGCTCCATGAGACATGACAAGACAAGCCATGACGTCTTCTCGTCTTTGCAGCCCAGCATGAGGCCTGGCATATCGTCCACAGAAAACAATAAAGTACAATAACCGTCACTATCCAGCAATCCCACTACCGGGCATCTACCCAAAGAAAAAAAGACATTTTATAAAAAAGACATCTGCACTAGAATGTTAATAGCAGCATAATTCATAATCGAAAAGATGTGGAAACAACCCAGGTGCCCATCAATACATCAGTGGATTAATAAAATGTAGTATATGTATACAATGGAGTACTATTCAGTTATTAAAAAATGGTGAACTAATAACTCTTGTATTATCCTGGATAGAGCTGGAGCCCATTCTACTAAGTGAAGTATCCCAACAATGGAAAAACAAGCACCTCATGTACTCATTAAATTGGTATTAATCTATCAACACTAATGTGTACATATGGAAGTAACATTCAGAGGGTGTTGGGCAGGTGAGGGGGAGAGGATGGGTAAATCCACACCTAACAGGTGCAGCGTGTGCCGTCTGGGGGATGGGCACGCTTGTAGCTCTGACTCGGGCAGTACAAAGGCAACTTATGTAACCAAAGCATTTGTACCCCCGTAATATTCTGAAATAAATAAATATTAAAATATAAATAAATGCATAGTTGTTAAATAATAAATAATATTTATTGCATTTCATCTGTTGCTTTTGTCACCAAAAGTGAGTTCATTTCATCTGTATCAATCTCTTTCAATCTCAGTTTCCTCATCTTTAAGAGAAATCCAAACCTGATGATTTTTAAGCCCTGAAATTATGTTTTTCTAGGAGCAATAGATTTTAAAATGGAAGGCTAGAAGAAAATTTCTTGCCTATGTCTTCTCAAAACATTTTACAAAGCAAAATCTGTAGGCGTATTTGTTCCATAGCATACACAGAGATTCATTCTACTGTCCACGTAGTATTTATTTGTATGAATGAACCACAATTGGTAAACATTGAGGCTGTTTTCTGTATTTTACCACCCCAAGGGATGTCCCTGTATGCAAGTGTTTGCATGTACGTGTGAGAATGTTGGGAGGAAAAAGCGAAACTGCAGGATCATATTTTAATAAGTATCATCAGGCTTCTTTAATAGGGCATTTTAACATCATTGGTTGCTTCCTTCTGCCTGTGACTTGCCTGACTCCATTCATGTGAAGCCCCAAGAGGACAGTGGCCAGATTGTGTTTTGTCTTATCTTTACTTCAGTCATAAAGAAGCATCTTTGGGGCCTATTTGTTGGGATTGTCCCAGAAAAGTCACCTCACAGTTGCAGCCTGTCACTATCCCTTTATGCAAAGCCTCTTCCTTCAACTAGAGACCCCCTGAGCAGTGGAAACCAGGCAGACAGCAATGCCTGTAGCCGGTGGTCCTTCAGCCTTGTTGTAGAAAGTGTCCTCTTCGGAGCAGCCCCGCTTTTCCAGGTGATAGTCCATAGGGTCACTCAAAATCCCCCAGCCAGCCCTCCCTGCCAAAGAGGACCCCAGAGCTTGTTCTGTACCAGCTGAGCTCCCACTATGAATGCATATTCACAAAGGGCTTCATTTACAAAAAGAAAATAATCCCTGCAAATTCAAAATGAAAAAGGACCACTTTTTTCAAGTTCTCACTCTTATTGACTTAGACATTGGAGTAGACTTCAAAATAAATATAAATTCGAAGTTGTGCTTATAAGAAAAATTTCTGGGATATGCAAGATAGTGTGATATCTACAGAAGTGACTTGGAAGTCTAAGAAAAATCAGCTAATTCACCTTTGTATAATGATTATAAAACTAAGGCTTAGGGAAGTTAAGTGACTTATTGAAGGTCATATACTTATTTAATGATAGAAATGATGTTTTACATGTATACAGCTGAGCCTTGAACAACGTAGGTTTGAACTGCAGGGTCCAGTTATCCATGGACTTTCCTCCACCTCTGCTGCCCTGAGACAGCGAGACCAACCCCTCTTCCTCCTCTTCCTCCTCCTCTTCAGCCTACTCAACATGAAGATGATGAAAATGAAGATCTTTATGTTGATCCACTTCCACTTAATGAATACTAAATATATTTTCTATTCCTTATGATTTTCTTAATAACATTTTCTTTTCTCTAGCTTACTTTATTGTAAGGATACAGTATATAATGCACATAACATACAAAGTATGTGTTAATTGACTGTTTATGTGATCGGTAAGGCTTCCAGGCAACAGTAGACTATTAGCAGTTAAGTTTTGGGGGAGTCAAAAGTTATACATGGAGTTTCAACTGCAAGGGCTTCTTGGCACCCCAACTCCCATGTTGTGCAAGGGTCACCTATATTTATATGCATACACTCATATAATTCCTAAGCCATGTCAGGTTGCCTTTAAGGAGAAAGACATGGCTGAGTTTTCTCTAGTATGCCCGTTGGTAAACCTGTACTAAGGTACTAGGTCTGGCTCTGAGGATCTTACTTCAGATGGTACATGGACAATTTAAATGATGTCTTGAGGCAGGTGATGATCTTTGATAAACACATGGACATACAGACATCCCTGGTTATCCGTCCTACTGGCCGAGATGTCGGCGCAAATAACTAAGAGCAATAGGAGTTTCAAAGGACAGGCAACAGTTTGGGCTGGGCAGCAGGGAAGAAAGCCAACCCCAGGATCAGGGAGGGGCCATCCAGCCCCGGCTGGAAACTGGCGGGCTCACCAGCCATCGCGGCTCATGAAAGTCACACACAATTAAGGAGTCGACACTGAAGTGCTTTTGTGGTTTTTATTCTAAATCACCCCAGTCCTCCACCTACAAAAATGTCTAAAATCAAAGTTAATCTACACAACACAGGGGGAACAAAATGAATAAAAACGGTACAATGTTTTCTTTGACATAGAAAGAGGCTCCAGAAACAAGGTCTGCAGCGATCCTGTCTGGCCCTGAGGCAATCGGCTGGGAGTGGGGTGCTCTGCAGTGGGCCGAGAACCAGATCAGCTCCCAGGGAAAACGAGAAGTTGCAGGCGTTTTCCATAAATCTCCTCTTCTGGCAATTTAAAACCCAGGAGGAGATAAATGAGTGACAGATCCACCCATGCCTGTCTTCACCATGACTAAGCCATGGCTACTGCTCCTGTAAGCAGCAGGAGGTAGTCGCCTTTCTCTTTTAATGAGGTCTCCTTCGTTAGTCACTTCAATATCATCGCCTGACGTCACCGTGATTCTGTTTCAGGCAGAGTTCGGGTGTGGCCGGGTCTCTGCATCCAACAGCCAGCCCCCAGTGCTTTCATGGGTGAGCATCCTTGGACTCAACCCAAATTCCAGCTTTCAGATGGGCAGAAACCTCCACCCCAGGGTACTGAGGACAGTTTCCTTCCTTGTGCACCCAGTCACAGGGAGGCAGACGGACCCATCAGAATATTATTCTCACTCATCCCCCGTCGACCCTCAGAAAATGTCCTATGACTGCCCAAGTGATGAATAACTGCTCCAGGATCCAAGACCCAAAGCCAAGTTTCCCTGCACCTCTCACTCGCTGGCTGCAAATGTGGTCTGTCTCCGCCTTTCAGCCTTGAGAGGAGGAAAAGATGAGGAAAATTCCTGTCCTGTCCCAGCTCATCCCCTCAGATGACTCCAAAGTCAGGTTTTCCATCCTGCATATAGAGTGCATGGAGTCTGTTCACTGAGTTTTCAAAGTCAGTGGGAATGTTTTTTAGCTGCACCCCAGTCTGTTGCAATTGCTGAACTTGAGACATTTTCAGTAGCATTTTCAGTGCCACCTGCGGAACCAAGCGTCCTGGCATGCATACCTGAAAAATAGACTTTGGCTTCTAAGAGCTACTTGCCTGCATCATTTTCAACAGTGACTTACTTCCTCAATCTAGTTAAATTTAAACCATGCTGGCCGGGCGCGGTGGCTCACGCCTGTAATCCTAGCACTCTGGGAGGCC
>VBSM01003148.1:21210859-21250283 GCA_008086735.1 Cheirogaleus medius | reverse complement strand
AAAAAAAAAAAAAAAAAAATTAAACCATGCTGTGTTAATTTAATCTTCTTACCTTTTTAAAGCATTTTTTCTACTATGTATAAGGGGGACAGGGGCTAAGGGAAGGACAGGGGGTGGTGGGAGATTTTCCATCCACTTTGGACAATCCCACCTGATCTTCAAGTAACTCCTGCCTCTCCGGGACTATTCGTGGATAGTCTGATCCTACATGTTACCTGTGCCTTCTAGCTATGCCCTGCCTGGCCTTTTGTGTCACTATTGCATGAGGGTCCACCTTACCTGAAGTTAGATTGTAAATTCCTTGAAGACAAAAATGTTCCTTTGCCACCTCTTTAATACCTGTGTTCCTGCTCCCATGGATTACACATACCTTCTGTGCCAAGGAACAATAGTACAATACACACTGACAATTGTTGAATTAAATTGATAATGGGCACAGGCCTTGAAAGAGAAAGACAAACCCAGATGTCACATGTGGGAAATTACACATTCCTTTTCAAACTTGAAATTACTCCCAACAAGAGAGCAAGAGACATAAAATGCTTCCATAACCTTCCCTTTGCAATCCTTTTCCATGTATATTAATACTTCATTCCTAGAAACATGATTTAATGCCAGTCATTTATTTTTTTTCTGCTGGTCCAATATTTAGGGAAAATGTTATGCAAAGAATGAGATCTAGAAGACTTAGGGAAATGACTCAAATCCTATTTTCCTAGCAGCTGACATTCTATCCTAGTCTCTCATATCTGATCAGCACTTAGCAAGGTATGATTATATCCTAATTATAGTGAACATTTAACTGACTTCTGACTGTGTGCTAGATACTATCTGTTAAGTGTATTCAAGAGGATTATCTCATCAAATCCTTATAATAATCAAAAAAGACAGAAACAATAATAACCCTCATGTTACAGATGAACAAAAAAAATTTAAGGAAATTGTCAAACATCCTACAGCGTATAGCTGGGAAAGCCAAAATTCAAATCCAGGTTTGTCTACCCCTTGCTACTCAAAGTGTGGTCCCTAGACCAGCAGCACAGGGGACTTGTTAGAGGTGAAATCTCCAGTCCCACCCTGGACGTACTGAATCAGAAGCCCTCTGGTTAAAGCATAGCAATCTGTGCTTTAACAAGGTTTGCAGTTGCTTCTGATATACGCTAAAGGGGCGAGCAAACTTTTTCTTAAAAAGCAGCAAAAGCATCCATAGAAAATACATAAACAGAAAGAAGTGACAGTGTTCCAATAAAACTTTATTTACAACAACCAGATGGCCAGCCCTCAGGCTGTAGTTTTCCAACCCCCTCTGACATTTATCTAACAGGTGTCCTGAGAGTAGCTAGCACAGAACTTAACCTTATTTTTTAAAATAGGTACTATTCTCAGCATAAAAGCTTTAACTAACAGAAGTTGGAGTGGCTTAGGAAAAGTTTTATAAAATTTTGTCAATTTTCTTTTAAATTAACTTGCCCGGTGAAACATTATAAGAATGTTTTTGACAAATCTTTACTACAGGTGACAGATTAAAACTTTAAAAAAAATTAATAGCCTATAAGCTTTAAGTGAACTCCATATAATAAGGTCCTAAGCCCTAAATGAATTTTCCATAGATTTCTTTGAAGTCGACATGTATTTTTGTAAATTAAGGTAATGCTTGTACATGTTAAGAAATTCAAACCAAAAAGAAAGAACCAAAAGTTCAATTCTTCCAATACCCCACTTTCATTGATCAGAGGCAATGATTGTTGCTTTTTTAATCTCTTTTCATGATGGTCATTATGATTCTAAGCAATATACATCTACTTATATTTTTTGATTCCACTGTGTTTATCAAAGATAAATTTTTTTGCACTACTTCCCACCTCCCTCCTGCCTCAGGTGTCCGATTTTGTTAAGTGTATTATTTTTATATCTTCAAGGTTTATGTATTTATTTTGTTTAGTGATTATAACAATGTCATCAGTGGTTCATCCACTGATTCTAAAATTTTAATCTCATAATACAGTGTTTACATTATGATTATATAAGTATTATTCCACTGCCGGGCACAGTGACTCATGCCTGTAAACCACCCTTGGCACTTTGGGAGGCCAAAGTGGGAGGATCGCTTGAGGTAAGGAGTTCCAGAGCAGCCTGAGCAAGAGCAAGACCCCATCTCTACAAAAAAGATAGAAAAATTAGCCAGGAGTGGTGGCACACACCTGTAGCCCCAGCTACTGAGGAGGCTGAGGTAGGAGGATCACTTGAGACCAGGAGTTGGAGGTTGCAGTGAGCTATGATGAGACCACTGCACTCCAGCCTGGGCAGTAGAGCGAGACCCTGTCATGCACAAACAAAAAAGTATTATTCCATGCAGAATTAAATAAGCTCATAGAGAAGGAAATGCAATCAATCCTATGTCATAAACCACTGCCACTTTATGGAGAGAATGTTCCAGACTTCTAGTGAACTTCTCAGTTGCCACTGTTTCTTCTGCCTCATGTCACCCTTATTTTTCCTTTTTTGTTTTGCTCAATTTCCTTCTTTGGTAGTATTTTTTCACATACGGAGCATGATTGTTGAACTTTCTGAGTTTTTGCTTGCCTGAGAATGTCTTTATTTTGTCCCCATGCTCAGTTGATAGTTTGGCTGGATATAGAAGTCCATGTTCAAAAGCAGGCCTTGGCAAACTGGGCCCCATCGGTCAAATCCATCCTACCACCTGTTTTTGGAAATAAGGTTTTGCTGGCACACGGCCATGCTCGTTCATTTGTATATTGCCTATGATTGCTTTCATGCTGCAGTGGCAAAGTCCAGTAGTTGCAAAAGAGACCACATAACCCACAGAACTGAAAATATTTATTATCTTGCCTCCTACAGAAAAAGTTTGCCTACCTTTGTTTAAAATCATTGTATGTCAGAACATTGGGACTCTGTTCCGTTGTTTTCTTGCCAATGAGAAGTTTAAGAGCTCCACTGGAATCGGTTTGATTATTAAGCATCTCTAAAAAAATTACTTTTTTCTCTCTGGAAACTGTTGAATTTTTTTCTCTGTCTTTGTACTACTCAAGTTTCACCAGGTTGTTTGTTGTTATTGTTGTTGTTTAATTTACCTGTTTTATCATCTAGTGGGATTTTTCCAAGTAAAGATTCATGACTTCCTTTATATAAGGCAATTTTCCTCGACCAATTATTTGATTTTATCATTTTCTCTGTTCCCTATTCCTTTCCTATTAGACAGTCCCATTCTTCATGCTTGTTAACTTTTCTCTCATTCACCTTTTTGTCTTTTTGCACTATATACTAGAAGACCTCATTTAACTTTCTTCCAGTACTTTTCTTTGGTCATGTCCAATATATTTTTCAATCCAGCTGTTGAATTTCTTATTTTAATAATATATTTTAATCATCAGGAGCTCTTCTCATTCACTGATTACTCTCGGATCATAGCAACTTATTTTATTTTAAGAATATAATACCATCCTGAATTGTTCTGAGAAATCTAAAAAGACAATTTTTTAAAGTTCTTTTTAGTTACCTGAATGCTGTCTATTTTCTTCAGGATCAGGTGTTTCATTTGTTCATGTTAATCCTTCCCTTCATGAAATTAGCATCATGAAATATCTGTTGTGTCTGTGACCGAAAGACAGAGCTGATCAGGACGGGTAACAGCAGTTTCTCAGGACTCCCCTTAGATAAAGGAGTTCTGTGCAGCCACCAGGTGAGTGAGCGGAATGGTTGACAGGCGGACTCCCTGTCATCTAGAGCAGGCATTCTGGAGACTCCAGGATTGCTCGGGGCGTGAAGAACTTGGACGGAGTTCACACCTGGGCAGAGCTGCCGTCCCCAGCGTGCGCCGCGCAGGCTCAGGCTCCTGTCCGCACCTCCCTCTAGGCCCAGCTCCTACATCCCCGGGGGTGAGAGCCCTTAACAAATGATTTGGTTTGATCTACTTGCCACAGTTTCCCCATATTTGCTTTGAAATTGTGCAGTGATATGAAGAAGGACTAGAGAAGGGAAAACCCTAACTGAGGAACGGTATCCCAGAGTCCTGAATCCAGAGGTTTAAACTAACACTCTGAAGAGTGCCCCTGACCCATTCGTGTCCCGTGTGTTTGATGATGCCAGGCTCGGAGCTTCTCCAGCCCTCTCTTGTCTCTGGAATCCCTTATCTGCTCTTCCTTTTGTTTGCTTTCCATACACGGGCATCTGCTTTCTACCTACCAGCGTTATTCACACTCCGAGATTCTTCACAGATGCCCAGCCCTGCCTCAGTTTCACCAGACAGCTTCATAGGTGAACAAACAGCCAGTGGGCAGCCAGTGATTTCAGTCATTTCAATGGGACCTGGAGAAAAGCGCGAGGGCTGACACACATGCTCTGTCTGCCACTTGGAACAAGAAGACACTTGGTGGAGTTGACAGTATGTAGAATTTGTCCTTTTGGGAGCCATCTTTACCTTTAACTCCTTCCACTCTATCAAATTATGTTTTCAGGAAGTTATTTGATAAATACATATATGATAACTATATCATCTAAGAAATGCTTCTTTTAAATACATACACACGCAGACACACAAAAGGTAATGAGAAACGTTAGAAGCTAAATTTTAACAGAAACAAAAACCTAGCTTTAAAAAATTAGGTTATCATTTGAGAATTTCAGGTATCATGAAAGTACCAACATTTAGACATTTTATGGAAATTTTCCTTTTATGGGGAACTTAATTGGCTAAAATCAGTTAAGGTTCAATCTAACCATCTCTGAACCCCAATACATCTACCAATCAGATAAACTAATGACCTTTTGTTGATATTCACGATCAACTGAGAAAGCGATGTAGTAATTTAAGAAAGACCATGGACCAGACCAAACTAACCACATCAAGGTAATTCTAGACATCTCATTTTTCAAAATGTCTAAGACTGTAGGAATCTTTGAAAGTTCATAGAAAGGAAGTATTGATAAATCTACATGCATTTCAAAGAAACTTCTAAACCAAATATTTTGCCTCGTCATAAATAATACCTTATCCAGATGTGAAAAAAAAAAAAAACAGAACAAGAACACATAGTTAGAACTGGAAAGGATAAAAGTGGGTAATACATGTAAACAAACAATTCTAGGATTATGACTAAAAGAAAAATGTTTGGATTTTTAACTCTCACTATTATTCTAAACATGAAAAAAACCAGATAGACTAGCAGTACTAGTGGAATCTCTATAATGTTATCCATTACTCAAAGTATCCTTCATTTTATTGTGATAGATATGTATTATAATGCAGCCCTAGCGTATGTTATTATAACTGCCAACTGTAGAACATTTAAGGTATAAGAACCTTTTTAAAAGTTGACATTTGGCACATTCTTTGGTTCTCTTCATTTTGCAAATAAACAGACAGAAAATACTTTCTTAGCTCCTAAATGAAGCTTGTACTATGAACCTTTTTGACTTTGAAGCTGTTTTTTTCTCTTTCTTTTTCAAGCATGCATGTATACATGCGTGCATGTGCGTGTACACACATACCCCTTGCTTTTCAAATCAGCAGTCATGTGGACAAGGCCCTTGGCCAGATGCAGCCATGCTCTACAGTTATCGGGCATGACAGAGCTGGAAGAAAAACATCTGGTCCAAGGTTGCCGCTTGCCTTTGTAGCAGGGAATTTTCTTTGATCTCCAGCTAGAGTTCTCTATTGAGTCTAGCAGATCAATTAGTTAATAGACCATTCTCTCTGGTAGTCCCACTAGCTGACTACGTAGGATAGAAATAAGTTCTATTTATCAATTCTTCCCCTCCTCTTCTACTTTAGGCAGATCCTTTTTTTCCTACTTGAAATAACATAATTATTAAACCACTTCAGTCCCTTCTGTGGTTAATGATTCCCTCCTTTCTGCAGTTCCGCTCTCCTGCTGAAACTTCTTGGTGGGTTTTAAACACACCACTCCATGGCTACAGCTTCACTCCCTACTCCAGTTAAGGTTAAGAGAAGCTCGCAACACCATTATTAAAACCAACATCTTATCCAGGTTTCACTACTTCTCTCGGGGAATTGGAATTATCATCTTTGTATCTATTTCTCCAGAAATTCAGAGATGCAATAAAACATGAACATTTTCACCTGCATTTTGCTCTAGTATGCTTGGTTAATTTTCCTTGTATTATGAAGATCAGTTCCAGAATTTAAAGAAAAATAAAAATTTTTGTATCCCATTTACAATGACATTTCTATCAATGCTATTTAGAAAAGAATAATGATATGTGAGCAAACCAAACTGAGTTATTTTGGAACTGGTATGTAGAATTCCAATTAGGTTTTAATGATTTTAGTTTGGTCAAGACATTCTATCTGAATTCTATTTTTCACCCAAACACAAAACAATTATTTGGTATTATATTTCCCTATCAAAAAACTGCTCTAAAATAGTTCTCTCCCTCTTTTTTTAATAGGATTGGCCAACTGACCGCACTGCTCAGGCACCCCCGCTAAACCGGTGGGGCACAGGGGCCGGTCTAGGACAACACGGTGCTCCAGTGAGCTGGCGTTTGGTGTCTGCGCAGCGTTTCTGCAGCAAGAGACCCCGGTCTGATTTACACGCTGGCACCAAATACACCGTGCAGCACTGACACCGGTCACACTTGAAATACCAAGCTGGGGTGAAACACCGCGACTATTTCCCCATGTGCAGTGACACCCCGGGCAGTTACAGGCACTTCGCCCACGTGGAACTGCAAAGGGAATTTCAGGAGACAGAGTGTAATGACCCCCTTTGGAGTTCGGCATGGACAGGCAGACTAAACAGTGCTGTCCTTTGTCCCCCAAATAAAACGTGCCAGGGGCTCTACAGCAGACTCAGCCAAGACAGGAGGAAGGAGCCCAGAGTCTCGTTTGGTTCTGATGCCCCATCTTTCACCTCCCTACGTCACCAACCTTTATGCTCTCAGAAAGCTGGAGCAGCCGCCAAGGTGGCCCTTCTTATGGCACGTCACTGCCACTCTGAAAGCTTTTCCAAAGAGACTGGAGCAAGAGGCTAGGCATGTTCACTGTTCACTGCCCCTATTCAGAGGCCAGATATAAATGTTCAATAAGGTCCCCGTAAGCCACTGTCCCTGTGGCTCAATAAAAATGAAGAGCTACTTAAAATACAAGCCTCCAAAGTTCGCCTCCCAGAAAGCTCCGCCCAGGCTTTGGTACAGAACCTTCCAAAGGCCATTTTAGGTGGTAACTACTCATAGAACTATTCTCAAAAATTGAAATAAGGCAGCCACAGGCTCCAAAGGGTATCTTATGCCTCTTTCCACCAACTTCGTGATAACTAACATTTGCAATTAGGTTGGTGGGACGTTACCCGCTGATGCGAGTCCCAGCAGGTTCCCCACCAGGCACTTCCGAGAATCACTGGGCATCCGTCCGATGCTTGGCTTGTGCCAAGGGTCCCCACAGATGCGGCAGGGCTGGGACAGAGTGGCAGTGGCCACGGAAGCTCACAACTTTCCTCTCCTTGGGTGTTTACTGGACCCTGTTCTCATTCTTTTGTTTAAGGCACCCTCGACACGGCCTCCTCCCGGCCTTCTCCTTCCTCTTGGCCCTTCTGAGAAGGTCACCATCCGAAATGACTTATCCTAGGATCTGAGCCTAACATCTTTTTTGTTTGTTTTCTGTTTCTTTTTTTGTTTTTGAGACAGAATCTCGCTCTGTCACCCAGGCTAGAGTGTTGTGGCGTCATCATAGCTCACAGCAACCTCAAACTCCTGGGCTCAAGCGATCCTCCTGCCTCAGCCTCCGGAGTAGCTGGGACTATAGGTGTGTGCCACCATGCCCAGCTAATTTTTCTATTTTTAGTAAAGACGGGGTCTCGCTCTTGCTGAGGTTGGTCTTGAACTCCTGACCTCAAGCAATTGTCTCATCTCAGCCTCCCAGAGTGCTGGGATTACAAGCATGAGCCACTGCGCCCAGCCCTAACATCTCTGGACATGATCCAAGTAGCGCCCCAGTGGTGACATACCCAAGGCCCCTGGCCCTGACTCAAGACACAGCTGGCTGATAAGAGCTAAGGCAGAATTCTAAACGCCCTGAGCTCAGCTCCAGCAAACGCCTCCATGCTGGCTTTCAGATCCATCAGCTTCCAAAAGGAAAAATTTTCCAAGTTTTCCAATCATGGTTAGTCCTGAGCTACCTAATACCAATGCATTGTAGTCGACTGAGAGAAACAGCAGTCAAACCTAGACGCGGGTTCTCTAAGGTGGCGTACTTTCCTTCAGAGTTTGCTGTAGATAACAAATGTCCTCTTGAGGCTTGAACTAGTGAATTCTTCTTTCCCAAGAGCCACACTTCATCAAGTGGCCCAGGTCAAATTTTATGATGTGCAAACTTGGTAGGGAATAAACATTACCTAGAAGTCATTTCTTACTCATGCAGTTTTGTCGCCTCCAGTAAAAATCTTTTGGGATTATCTTCCTATGATGGAGACTAAAAAAAAAGAAACAAAAAAGAAGAAGAAAGTGGTTTTGGTCATTTTCCTACAAGAAGAGTAGAAATCAGTTTTTTATGGCTGTGAGTTAGTCCTAAGGTCTCTCTTTCTGGTCTCCTTCTGATCTCTTGGGTAAACATTTTGTTGCCCCATTTTGATTCTTTTTTTCTAGCAAAAACCTTAAAACTTTTTTATCTGGAAAATTAAATGCTAATACAAAGCAATAGATAGAATGTTTTCTTTGTGACAGTCCCAAGTGTGTTTGACTC
The DNA here is from genome assembly GCA_008086735.1 of Cheirogaleus medius. NCBI lineage: Eukaryota > Metazoa > Chordata > Mammalia > Primates > Cheirogaleidae > Cheirogaleus > Cheirogaleus medius. Next base: position 21,241,564 of record VBSM01003148.1, on the reverse strand, counting down.
TTGCAATAGACTGAATGTGTCCCCCCAAAATTCATACATTGAAACTTATCCCCCAGTGTGATGCTATTCAGAGGTGGTGCCTTTGGGACGTGATTAGGTCATGAGGATAGAGCCTCCATGAATGGGATTTGTGCCCTTATATAATAAAAAGGGACCCCAGTGAGACCCTGTCTCTACTAAAAATAGAAAAATTAGCCAGGCGTCATGGCACACGCCTGTAGTCCCAGCTACTCGGGAGGCTGAGGCAGGAGGATCGCTGGAGCCCAGGAGTTGGAGGTTGCTGTGAGCTATGATCACGCCACTGTACTCTACTCAGGGCAACAGAACGAGACTCTGACTCAAACAAAGCGGGGGCTGGGGGGGCCCCAGAGAGTTCTCCCCCCCTTCCACCATGAGAAGACTAAGCGAGAAGATGACCAGGATGCAGGCCCTCCCCAGACACGAATCTTCAGGCACTTTGGTCTAGGATTTCCCAGCCTCCAGAACTGAGAAGTAAATGTCTGTTACGTATAAGCCAGCCTGTCTGTGGCTGTTTGTTGTGGCAGCTGAATGGACTACGACAACTGCAACACCCAAGGTCTTCCCTCCCCATTACCTGCTGGGGGAATCCTTTCGAAAGATGCTTGCCTGGTGGTTATGAGAACTTTACTGCCTTCCATAAAAAAGCTCAAGCTGGAGTCGCAAAGTGAATGCGAAACAGCTACACACATGTCCTCTTTGTTCTGCAAGGGCAGGCTCAGACGGAGCTCTTTAGGCAGGCCGAAGGTGGCCCAGAAAGGATGACAAGAGCATCCCACTCTGATGGAACAAAAGAAGCCCCCAGCCACGGGACAGCCACTTTATGCCCTGAAGCCCAGTCTCCACTCTCTCCTTATTTTACTTCTAGTCAGGTCTGAGCTTCTGAATGTTTTCATTTCTTGCATCTCGGGAACATTCTATGTGTTGCTTATTTCTCGCAGACTTGGTAGGGTAGTCTCAGAGCGTTGAGTTCTATCACATACGTACTAGGCTGAGAGGCCCATTTGGCAAACTCCCTTTGCTAAAGGTTTATGGGCTCCAGAAAGCCCTCTGTGGAAGGAGCCCACCGTGAATGGGACCCCTACTTTCCACCCTGGCTAAAACCAGGTTCCCTTCCCCTTGACAGCCGTAGAAAAATGGGCATTTGTTTCACGCGAAGTTTGCAATGGGTTAAGTTTCTTTTTCAAACTTGCTCAAAATACTTGTCTGATCTCTGAGTAGGGCTTGTGACTTGATGACATGTAATCTAAGTAAATACACTCAACTCTAATTTATGGGTAAAGGAAGACTCAGATTTAAAACACGCCACTAAAGGAAGAGTAGAGCCTCCCCAGTCTGCACCCCCGGGCTTTGCGCGGACTGGTCTCCACAGGTCTCCAGCCCACCCCTCCGTGGACCCCCACACAGCAGAAACGTCAGGACATTACTTTAACCCGAAATTTAAACATCCACTCTAGCCACACTGGTGGGCTACTTCCCACTGGACCTTAGAAAGTGGACGGATATCACCTGGCAAACAAGGTTCAATGTCCTGATGTTCTCAGTTTCAACAGAGGCTTATAAATTAATTTCTGTCTGATGCTTTATTTTATACACATCAATCATCAGCAACTATTTAGCCCAAGCGCAAAACCTAGGGTGAAAGCTGGCGGCTTCCGGGAAACCCAAACTTCCAGACTCAACCCTGACGCTCACTACCCGGGTGTCCTTGGGGAAGTGACCTAACCGATCTGGACCTCAGCTTAACCATCTGCAAAAGGAGCCTTCTAACAGTGTGCTGTCCAGGTGCCTGTGCCCCTAGGAAAATGGATGGCTCTGTGTCACCTGTGACATCGCCAACCCACGGCCAGTGCAGACTTACGTCTCGGACTCTGCTGACAAGGCGCAGGCCCAGCGCAGGCAGGAACCCCAGCAAGCCCTCGTGCGGACACTGCATTTTCTCCTATCATGAGGTTGCGACCACCCGTCTGTAACAACAGCACCAACCCCAGACACAGAGGAAACCTAGAATGCGGGTCCTTAAACAAAAACATCCACGTCAAAGCCTGCCTTGGAAAAATTAAGGTAAACATCTTTTGGATTTGTTGCTGTTGACAGCATGTTTTCAATTTGCAACGCAAATTCATCGGAAGCTTTTCTGCCGGGGAACCGGATGGCCCAGGGAATTGGGAATTGGTAATGAGTCGTGCAGCCTTTCAGGTCTCGGTTGCCCTTCCGAGCGGAGCCAGCTCAGAGTGAATTGCCTGACACTGCTGGAAACCTTTGCAACACGAGCCGCCCTGCATCCTTCCCTGGCTTCAAACATGAGTTAGAATAGTGTCTGATTGGCGTTTATAAGGAGAATCAGGAGGCAGCCCTGGACGGGGGCAAACGTGGATGGCGAGAGAATGAGCTAGGGGCTCTGTCTCTGTGTCTGGGGTTTTTCCCTGGAATATTCCAAGGGAAGTTTCCAAGGAATGTCAGGCCTAGAGAAGTGGAATTAATGTACACCTCACATTCCTGAAGGGTCAGAAATTCCAGTCTTGGAATTTTTATTTCTTCCTAATCACTCTCCCAGTCCAGAGGATCAAAGTACTTTTGCAGCCATGTTCGAGGTGAAATAGATTCTACTACTTACTATTTGCTTGGGGAGCACACGTGTTCTGTAGAAAATAAAATAAATTTATCATAAAGGCTTGCAAAGCAAACCAAAACAATGAATCTTCTTTTCCGAGAGTTACCGAAACGAATTTCTGTGCTATGATGTGGTCTGTTGCGTTTTATTCTCGGCATCTGCAGTCTTCCTGGGGCCTCCAGCAGAGAAGCAGGACTCCCGGCCACTCCGGCCCGCACTCACACCACGGCTTCCCTTCGCACTCTTTGGTTTGTAGCAGCAATAATTCCCTCACATACAGTCCAACGAACAACCAATTAACAAATGCCCAGAGTAGTAAAATATTCCTGGCTGTCTTGCCTAGTCAGTCATTAATTTGGTGAAGGAAGGGCTAACAAACTCATAAAGGGTAACTTGAATTTTAGAAGTTAGGTCAATTTTACATTATTAAAAAGGAAAATGTAGTAAAAATAATAAGAGCTTTGCCAAAACTCTACAGCAAAGTCAATTAGTCTCACAAAGAGCCTGGGAGTCTGTGATATGGACTTGCATTTGGAATCACTTAGCCCATTAAAACAAGCCCAAGCATCATCTCTTGCAAATCATATTTCAGTGCTCACGACTGGAACTTAACGGAGTAAAATTCTTTCACCATCCTTGCTACAGCACAATTGAAAGTATTCCCTGTGTCTGCATATTTCAAACACGCACATGTGACTTCATATATGCATATTTTTATATGCATATACATACCTCCCATAAAAATTTCATACACTAAGTAGAGTCTTATACACCATATAGTAAAATACAGGCTGCACTATGTGTTGCCATGCTGATACTGTTAAGACGGCTTTAAAAGAAAACTCATTTCAAACAGAAAAATAGCAACACTGGCATGACAAGTTTGTGGCAAAAATAAATTGTATTTTACTCAGAAGAGAAACCATTTTTTACAATTTTCACTATATTTCAAGTATGAGGAAGTACTATTCCTTTAATCAAAAAATTTGGCAATTGACTAAAGACATATCATTTGTTCATTAGCATATTATTACAAGTAATTAATATTTTGTTTTGCTCTGATTGATCAATGGGAAAAAGTTAAAATGCTAAGCGAGATTATTTGCATGGGTAATTCTTGCAAAATAGTGTTGTTCAGACAACTATTATTCTTTTTCTTTAAAAGAAAAATTCATATATCTTTTTCTTTAAAAAGAAATAAATATGTGTTATTTCATTAAAATCTAACCAAAATCCTCTAAGTTTCTTACGTGAAAAGAAAGTCGTACCTTTGCAGACCAATAGCTCCCAACTCTCTGCCTCTATAAAAATCCCAAGAGATTTCTATAGGTTTTCCAAGGAAGATTCAGCACTAATTAACTACCATTTTGTCCATATTTTGTTTTTCTACTACACTGAAAGAATAGCAGGGGGTTAGCCCTGCAGAAAAGAAGATTATTAAAACTTTAATAACCCGAGCCTTTGAACCTTTCCAAATTCTTTACAATTTTCTCACATTTCCAGCCCAGATGTCTGCACGTAGTTATGGCACCAACGTGAACTTTTTGTTTACAATTTCATTCACCTTATTTATTACCTCCTTTGAAAAAAAGAAAGAAAGAAAACACACAGAAATTTTATAACTCTTCCAAGGAAAGGAATTTAGTTATTCTTAAAAATAAACGTGCAAGAATGATTTTTATCCATTTTTCAGTTCAATCTTTCCAACAACGCAACTGTGTCTTCCCCGCTGCGAGAGGTGAGTTGTCAGGAAACCCAGCAACGCAGCCAGTGGATCACAATATTCTTTTCAATAAAGCTGCTAAGCTTCAAAAGACTGAAATGAAAGTTCACTCTGGAAACTTGAACTCTTGAGGTTGTTACAAAAGAAAGACCAGAAAGGAGGCCTCCCTTGACATAATTAGCCACTTGCTGTTTCACCAAAGAGAGGGATATTTGCATACAACAGGAGCCTATAGAACTGCTTTTCACAGAACTCAATGTGGCACTTGTATTATCCCAAATCCAGACACTCATAACTCTCCATAGCCAATTATTACCTCTGTTTTAATTTTTAAAAAAATTCAAGTGAACCTATTATCACCTAAATGGTTACACTTCACAAACATCTTTGCTCTCTAATCAAATGCTGGAAAATAAAATACGAAATGTGTTGAATGGTACTTTCAGGGAGTCTCTGGGAAAAGGGAGCAAGAGCTCTTTCTTCTTCCCTTGCTCTTTCTGCAAATGGAATTTTAGTGTGATGGCTGGAACTTGAGCAGCCATCTTGGGCCATAAGTCTAAGGAACAAAAAGCTAAGGAAGACAGAGCACTGCAATAGCATGGTCCCTGGTGATCATGGAGCTCCCTTTCTAGCTATGGAAGATCCACCGCCAGAATTATTTTACATGTGGAAGAGAGATAAAAATCTTTATCATTGGAGCCACTGTTATTTGGCGATGTTTGTTTGCATAATGTGACAAAACCTAGTCCCACCTAACATATCACCTGATTTGAAAGGCTCTACTTTTAGCTATACTCTGCTAGCTGGGAAAGAAAAGCAGTCCTGACATCTAGGACCTTGCCTAGATGTGGTGTTGCTAAAAGCTGTTCTGATATTCAAAATTAGGTCTTGGTGTTGTCCTGTTGAATATACACAATTGCACAAAACATCAGCATCAGACAAGGCCACTCTGTGACCACAAAGGATCACAACAAAAATAAGATCACTCCATATGATGTCAGAACACAGACAAAACACGAATATTGCCCAAGCCACAAAGTACCAAGCCCGTACCCCATCCTAGCTAATGTGAGAGACTGCTGATTCTTTAGCAATTAAAGCTCTCATGTGGTTTCCTTCCTCCCACCTTCTAATAAGACGCCCAGTTACAGAATTAACTCCACTTCCTGACAGTATCCAATTCAGACCAAAGTCCCACTTGCTTAAATCCGTTCCCAAACCACCTAACACAGTCCAAATCCCATAAGCCGTTTCAAACACGGTCCTACGGAGACACCCGTGATTCCTCAATTCCTGTGTTCTCTTTCATCGCAGTGACCGATGAAACCAATCTATCCAACTACAGGCGTGTTCCTGGAGGTCTACACAGCATCCGTGTAGCTATGCTTGTGTCTCCTACAATGGAAAGCTAGAAGTAAATCTACCCAACATATCAATCCATAATTCAAATGATGCTGTCTGACTGGAAAGCCCCAATTCCTCCACAGACTCCAGTCACCAAGAATCCCAAACAATTAACTAGTAGCAATCAGATGCACTGAAATGATGGCCTTGTCCTAGTCCCATGGCCTGGAAGAGACCCAGCCTGCACCCTTACCTGTAGCAAGTTCATAGTACTGTAGCAAGTTTAGCTCCATGCTCCTTCAATAAGGAAAGCCAGTGGTGTAGACAAGAAGATACTGTATCTACTTCTTCTCCCGTCTTCCTTTACTGCCTTTTTTGGTCCATATTCCATTTATTTATTTACCTATTTATTTATTTATTTATTTTTGCTCCTTCTTTCTTGCTAAACTTCAAACTTTTCAGCGGTTGCTGAGCAGAGTTCACTCAGAGTGCTGTCGGTGGCTCAGTCGTGGACGACGTTCTTAAATCAGATCTGTCACATCCGTCACTCACAGGCAGCTCTTAGAGCCGCCCTGCCTGCCACTCCTTACCTGCTCAAACAGGACCACTGCTTGACTCATCTTCTCAAGCGTTCTGAGATGTGAAAGCTTGAGGCAACTCAGTTTCTCTTCTAATTTCTACTGTTTCTCTTTACTTTCTTGATGAACAGGCTGCATTCGAGAGGAAACTTTTATAGACAATGCCTTTGCCGTCATTGTCCAAATCGAAGACAAAACTCTCAAGATTGACAAGCGGAAGGGAACTATATAACTTGCCTGTCATGAGGCAGATATTCTAGAACAAGTAATGCCTTTAGATGTTGTCCTCCTCACTCCGAATAAGCATCACTGCCAAAATCATCACTTTGCTGTATGATTCTTGGGAATAAGAACCTTAATATTCTTGGAATCTTTGATCCCACCTAAATGCCCAGAACAAAAGTAGGTGGTAAATAAACATTGCTTGAATGATTTAATTAATCATCTATGCAAAAAAAGCCAATGTAGCAAAAATCCACAGGATGAGCAAGAAAGAAAGTACCTTGAACCAAAGACACAGCATCATAGTGTTGTATTTTCTTAAGGGTTGCAAGAAACCCTTGAAACTTGAGGCATAAAGAAATAAGCAATAGATTAGGAGTCAAGTCACCCAGGTTTTCAGAAGATCTAAAGCTTGTTTGTGTTTTACTGTTTTTTGTTGTTTAAAATGAACTTATTGAAGGCCAACATATTCACAGAAAAGTGCACGAACCCTAAGTGCATACAGCTTGGTGATGTTTCACAAGGTGAACACGCCTGGGGAAGCACCGCCCAGGTTAAGAAGTAGAGCATTGCCAGTTTCAAAGTCCACATATTTCGACTGAATTCACAAGCTTGCAGGGCAAGGGGGAGCCGCACCACTCCAGCAGCCAATCACTGGTCTCTCTGAATGTGTGTGCACAAGGAGGAGACACAAAGAAAAAGTTCCTTCCAAATAACACAGGCTTCCGAAAGACATTGGTCACAGGATGTGATTGATGAGTATCTCCTAAGTATTAGTCATCACACAGTGTGACGTTGTTTGGGTCAGCAACACACCACACACAGCCCCCAGCAGCCCCAGCCAGGCGCTGGTGGACAAGTGTAAGGTTCTAGCAGGGGTGGACTTGGACTTGAGCACACCTGAGCTCCAATTTGTGCTTCTTCACAGACACGACCTTGACCCCTCTCCCCAAAGGGAACCGCTACCCTAACTTCTGGCTCCAAATTTGTTTTGTCTGTTGATTGAATTTAGATAAGTAGCTCATATACTATAGAATCCTTTTCTTTTTATTGAGGTGAAAGTCAAATAGCATAAAATGAACCATTTTTTTAGTATAAGGTTTTTTATTTAAAATACTTATTAAAATATTAAGGGGGTACAAGTGTTTTTATTACTTGGATATCTCACAGAATGCTTAAGTCAGGGCTTTGGGTATGCCTATCACCAGAGTAACGATCATCGTACCCAACAGTTAGTTTTTATCCTACACCCACGCTCCCATTTCCCTCCCCCCTGCTTGGTTTCTTGATATCACGTTGTGCCCATGTGTGCCCATTTATTAGCTCCCACTTATTAGTGACAAAATATCGTGTTTGGTTTTTCATTTCTGAGATTCTTCACTCGGGATAATGGTCTCCAGTTCCATCCATGTTGCTGACAATGACATTATTTCGTTCATTTTTATGGCTGAGTAGTACTCCATGGGTGTGTGTATATATATATATACAATATATATACATATACTACATTTTCTTAATCCACTCATGAATTGAAGGGCACTTAGGTTGATTCCACACCTTTGCAGTTGTGACTTGTGCTTCATAACCATTTTTAAATGAACAATCCAGTGGAACTAAGAACATTCCCAACATTGTGCATCTACCACCTGTGTTTGGTTCTGAAACGTCTTCGTTGGCCCAAAGCCCATATCCATGACACAGTTATTCTCCACGGCCCCTTTCTTCCTGCTCTGGCAACCGCCATCTGCTTCCCGTTCCTATGAATTTGCCTCTTCTAGATATTTACTACAAATGGAATCATGAATATGTAACTTTTTGTGTCCATCTTCTTTCGCTTAAGATAATGTTTCTGAGGTTCGTCCATGTTGTTGCATGTATTAGTATCTCATTTCTTTTCATGGCTGAATTATAATTTATTATATTTACATACCAAATTTTGTCTACGCATCCATCTATTGATGGACACTTGAATTTTTCCTCTTTTTGGCAATTGTGAATAATGCTGCCATGAACATGCATGTAAAAATATTTGAGTCCCTGCTTTCAATTCCCTTGAGGACATATCTTGGAGTGGAATTTTGGGTCGTATGGCACTTCTGTGCATCTTACTGAGGAACTTCCAGATTGTTCTCCATAGTGGTTTTTTTAATTCTTTGATTACTAATGGAAGATCACCTTTTCCTAAGTATGTTAACCATGTGGATATCCTCTTTGATAAAATGTCAGTTCAAGTCTCTTAGCCATTTTTCTTCTACTGGGTTGTCTGGCTTTAGGAGTTCTTTACATTTTCCAGAATGAGTCATTTGCTTTTCATGCCTTTTATAGTATATTTTGATAAACAGAAGTTCTTGATTTTCATGCATCCAATCTATCAGTATTTTTCCATTATAGCCAGTACTTCTTGAGGGGTGAAGTACTGCAAAAATAAGATTGGCCAGGAATTGGTAATTATAGAAATTAAGTGATGAGTACATGTGGGCTTATCGTATTATTAAAGACTTTGATCTATGTTTGAGATTTTCTATAACAAAAGGTTTTATTTTTTCAGCCAAGGGATAACTTCAGACAGGACCATCAGTATAAGCAGGGACAGAAGAAGGGACAGAACAAGGTAGGAGAGGGTGACAAAAATGAAAGCAGATTAATTTGGAGATTTAGAAATGGAGTCTATGAGTTGAACATATATCAGAAATTCTTCACCTGGACAATCTTACTGTATGACTCAAAGGAACTGTATCAAAAGTTAAATACACAGGAAAAGTATTAGGTGAAAACTGATAAACTTTTGAGAGAGTAAGGTTAGAAGTGATTGGTGATTTAGTCATGCAACACAAAGATAATCAAATGATATATTTTGAGCTAACCTGAATTATGGCCAATTTGCTTTTATATACAGAGTTTAGGAAATGAGATGTCCTAGTTAAATCAATCTCTTATGTATAAATACCACACATTTAAAAAACAATCACTTATTAAAGCAATAAACAAAACATTGGTGCCTCTCCCAGAGCCTCTTCATACGGTTGCGAGCATTTGGCTTTCCTGAGCATGTGTCTGCAGAATTTTTTTGGAAGAGAAATGTTTTGGGTCTCCACCATTCACATCATTTCATGTTATTTATTCCAAATGCATAACTTTCTTTTTCAGGCAAAATAAGGGTCTTCCAGAGATATTCGGCATGCTGGGTCATTCCATGTTTTCTGGCCAGGATATCAACTATGGAAATGAAAAAGCAGGACATTGTTATCAGACTCGGGGGTAAACAATCACAATGAAAGACCATTTCCGTATCATTTCACAGCACACAAGCCTCTCTAGACAAGTGAATTTACATATGTCTGACAACAAGCGTGGCAGATTTTGGAACCGAGCCACAGGTTCTTCTGGTACAAAATCTCAATTGACGTTCATCAAGCTTAACCCAAATAAAGATGACAGTTCAGACTGTGGTAGGGTTATTAAATTTATCATCATAACTTTTAGCTAAGCATTCATCAACTGTGTCTTCATTTGCACAAAAACCACAGGCATTTATAAGAGGTCAGTCTCTTGGGCGTAGACATAGCCTAAAAAGCATCCCAAGAACAGCTCGGTTACTGCCCTGCCGCACAGTGTGGAAACAGAGTCATCGCAGGAACACAGAAAGTCTCACCACAGCCTCTGGGACAGAGCCTCCAAGTTGCTGAGGAACGAGTCCTCTGTCCACTGTCTCGAGAACGCTGAGGTGTGGGCGGAAGGGAAGAAGGCGGCGGCAGAATCAGATGGTCTCCAGGTATGAACCGTAGGCTCATTCCTGCCCTGTCTCACATCCCTCCTTCCACCCCACAACATTTATCTTGACCTAGTTTGCACTGTATAATTCAGCTGGAAGCGAGCATGGGTAAAACACACTGAGGATGGCTTAACTCTTGTTTCTCTGGGTCCATTTTTCTCAGGTGGTTCAGCAGAGGCACTTCTTACCTAGAGCCAGGTCTGCCCGTAAGAATCTAAAAGAGAGACATAAAAATCTGCCATTATTCCCAACTTATGCCAGTCTGTGCTTCACCTAGTCTTCTGGTTCATTGTCATTCTCTGCCAGCTTTCAAGGTGATGGAACAACTAACTGCCTTTCCTTCGCTAAAGCCAAACCTCAGCCACACTCCGGCCCTGTGACAGAGGACGAACCATGAAGTCCCTCATCCTGGGGGACAAAGTTGATGTCAATGAATGGCCATGACAGATGGTAGCTCTCTGTCACAGGAATGACTTTATAGTAGACTACAGGTATTACCAATGGCCTTGGAGGGAATCCACTCCCAAGACAAGAGGTTTCCTGAAGTCATTACTTGTGTTAGACACTGTGCCTCGGTCAAGGTGCTGCTTGGGCACCACTCCACACCCTCTCAGCCTCACCTACGGCTCGCTGACCAGCAGGAGCAACCCAACAGCACCCAGACTAGGGTCCCCACTGCCAGCCCTGGTATGGTGGTTGGCATGTGGGAACCAGCTGGGAGCACCCAGAAGTTGGGGAGATACTAACACCCTGTGGGGCGAACATTTGACCATGGAAGAAACAGAGCCAGTGGACACATGCGCTCCCCTTCTTTCCCTGAGCTGATGACCCTGAGACACATCTCAGGCGGCCCCACGGGATGAGGCGCGGAAGCTGTGCCCAGCTCAATGCCACACCTCCGCATCTGGCTCTTCCTCCTTCCCTGCTTCACTCCGTCCTTTGCTCCTGCCGCTGGGCCACACTCCACATAGACTACGTGTTCTTAAGCCTGGCCTGCGTTGCCATCTGCTTTCTGGAAAACCCAGGCTAAGACACTGGTCTATAGTCCCAATGTGATGATGAAAAATGCTATGCTGACTTCAGCCTTTGCATATTCTAAGCGATAGAAATATAAACGTGATTCATCCTTCTCAATGCCAATTCCGTCACATCGTTTGCCAGAACAAGAAAGTACGACTCCCCCACCACCCTTTCACACCCAACCTTTCCCTTTCCATTTACACTTCTATGAACCTTTACCTGAAAGTCCCATGGGGGTTTCATTCAAGGCTGTCTGTCCATCTTCTCCCTTCTCCGCCTTCTCCAACTATGCCCCCTCCTCTGGACCCAAGTCCCCTGCTGTTGTCACTCCACAGGTAACATGCTCATTCCACCCTCAGGACACCCCTGAACCACCTGCACCTACTTTGGATCCAACTGATCACCCACTGTCCCGCCTCCCTGCAACTGCGGCTCACTGATGGAGTGCAGTCTGTGACTACAGCACTGACCGAGTCCCCTACGGAGAAAGAGAGTGAAACTGCACCCCTACGCCCTTGCTCTGATGCGACTGTGATTTAAAAGAATGTCCTCTCAACTTTATTTTAATTGAGACAGGGCCTCACTCCACCACCCAGGCTGGAGTGCAGTGGCGTGATCATAGCTCACTGCAGCCTCCAACTCCTGGGCTCAAGCGATCCTCCCGCCTCAGCCTCCTGAGTAGCTGGGACTACAGGTGTGTGTCACCACACTTGGCTGTATTTTTTATTTTTTGTAGAGGCGGGGTCTAGAGTTGTGCATCGCACAAGAAGGGGCTTGCTCGGTATGTTGAGAAGCGTGCAGGGCCCCTGGTCACGCCCCAGGCAGGCACTGGAAAAGCTGGCCCAGTCCTCCTAACTACTTTTCTAGGATTCCATGTTTGTTTCTTGTTACCTATGGTGATAAATAGTTGCTAAAAGGATGAATTCACAGCTCTGACTTTTAGACCAGAAGAAACATTTTCCAGATACACACACGTGCACCCACACATATGTATGTAACATGTATGTATGTATACATACATGTGTGCAGATTTTCCCGCCACTTTCCTGAGGGCAGAGGCGGTGCCTGTGGGTTAAACTCAGCTCTGCAGACATTTAACTGCCACCTCGAGTGGGAACTTCCCGAACATCCAAGTGATATTATTACATTCCTCCCCTCCTGGCCCGCCACCTCCTGCCAGTCAAGGCTGTCTTCCCTCTTCCAGCGGCGTAGGCCGAAGCTGGGGTCCTCGCGCTCTCCTCCTCCCACACGTCCAGCCCGCTCTCTCAGCAAACCTGTCGGCTCCACCTTGCCAACAGAAACAAGCGGGATATTTCTCACCACCCTGGTTCAAACCACCACTACTCTTCCCTAAACTGCATTTGGCAGCTTTCTGGATGTGCCCATCGTCTCTACCCTCACCCGACCCTGCCAGCCCCTCTCGACACAGCAGCTGCACGATCGCACTAAGACACGAGGCAGGTGCCAGTGCAGCAATGCGTGTGCATCTATAATCCCAGCTACCAGAGAGGCGGAGGTGGGAGGATCGCTTGAGCCCAGGAGTTCAAATCCAGCCTGGGCAGCATAGTGAGACTGTCTCTACAAATTAAAAAAAATAAATTAAACCGAAGGTCCATCATGTCACTCCTCTGCTCACAGCCTGCAGTGGCCTCAACTTACACAAAGTAGAAGCCAACGTCCACAAAACATTATATAGGCCTGTGAAGTTAGGGGACAGTCCCAACACTGCTCTCACTTCTGACACCAATTTCAAGTTCCAGGGGTCCACGAGACCTCCCTCAGTTTCGATAATTCACTGAAAGAATCACAGAGCTCGCTGCCAGCTGCCACACGCATGGTTGTGGTCATCACAGCGGGAGGATGCAAGGAGTCGTGGGCCAAGCCTGCGCGCGTACTGCCAGTGGAGAGAGCCCAGCTGAGCCCTGGTGTCTGGAGTTCCTCATGGGGCTTGGTGGCAGCCCTCATGGCTGACCCTTTGTCTCCAGGCCCTCCAGAGATCAAGCTGGTACAGTGTGGCCCAAGGCCCCCAGGTAAAAAGACATTCCTTTCAGACGGGACATCCCGAGGCCATATAGATCACCTCCCAGGAGCCAGGCCAAGGCCAGACTTCTCTCTGGGCAAGGTCACTCCTTCGCTACAGGAGGCCCTGTGAGGTCGGACTCTCCGCTGCCTCCTTGGCCTTCCCTCCCCCGCTCTCCCGTGGTCGCGTCTCTCCAGCCACACCGGCCTCCTTGCTAGTCCAGCACGCCCGGGGCACACCCCCACCCCGGGCCTTTGTTCCTGCCGTTCCTCTGCCTGCTACCCCGGCCCGGCTGCACATACACTTTCTCCTCCACCGCCTCCCAGTCTCTGCCCGGAGGGCCCTGCTAGCCTCTGCCCCCGCCCCGCTGGAAACAGCATCCCGCTGGCACTCGCCAGCCTCCCCCAGCTGCCTCTCAGCTTCACTCTCTCCATGTCACTTGGCATCGCCAGTTAAGCATCTGTCGCACCCACGCAGGGGCGGGAAGGTAATTTTCTCCTCCACCCCTCATGAGTTCTTAGCTGGGCTTCCCTGTGACAAAAGACAGATTAACAAGAGAAACACAAACAGGAGTTTAGCAGCGTGTATACCTCCTGTCTCCATGGGAGACAACGCAGAGAAATGAGTAATCTCCAGAGTAGACCTCCAAAGGGTGGGGGAAACCTCAAGGAGCGAACGGCGTGGGGAAAGGCCCAGGTAAGGCGAGATCGCCGGGCAAGCTCCTAACCGTGGTACAGGCCCCCATGCAGACTGAAGCCGATGGCTTCTGCGAGGACAAGAGTCTCCGTGGTTCAGTCGTCTCTCTTCCCAGTGCGGAGGGAGACACCCTTGCAAGTGGAGATTTCCTTTGTAGATGTAAATTTCTCTTCCAAAAAGGTTAACGTTTCGGGCTTCTCCTCTGTCTGCAGTTTCTCTAAATAATCAGCTCAACTTAACCCTGTCTACCAAAGAGGCATATTTTGGGTTGGCGTATTCTGGTCTCCCACAGTCATGTTTTGGGGTGGCGTGTGCGGAGCCCCCCGCCCAGGGCACAGTAAGCCCCTCCTCGCTGAGGTCCACACGTGCACCGATTGCCACTCTGGTGGAGCGTCCGGAACAGTGCGTGGCACAGGCAGGCGCTCAGTAACTCTCCGTGACCGTGTGATGCTACGTCCCCCCAAAGCACACGTGAGCGGCTAACTGGCCATCAGGAGAGGAAACAGCTCCTTCAGGAGTTGCCTTTGTCCCTTTTAGACATTAACCAGAAGAAATCTCTGCTAAGCGCCAAACTTGAAGAACTGCCGTCATAACCTGATTTCGTACTGAACTCGCCTCCTGTTGGAAACGGCCCCTCTTTGGAGCCTGGAAGTCTCTGGTTGCTGGTGAATTTTATTATTTTCTTTCCTCTTCCACTTACCTGCCGGTGATTTTCCAGAGAGTTCCAGATGACACCAGTGTTTGACAGATGGGAGAACTGGGCTGGAGGATCTGTCAGGTGCTGACCAGCTCCAACAGTCCAGGTTCAAGTTCATGAACCATTCTCTTATACCTTTCCTCCCCACCACCGAACTTCTGCTCTCTTTCTTCCTTCTGAAGGAAATTAGAAATATTTTACATATTTCTTTGACGTATTTTGAGATGGCTGCTACGGGTCTCCCGGGTAGCAGTAACTGCAAGGCTGTGTCTTGTGGAGGAAGGAGAACTTACACCTGTAGAGAGTCGCATTCACATAGCCCCGGCTACCCTTGCCATCCATTCTCTCTGAGGGCTGCTACCTGGAAGGTTTCATTCCTCTCTCCCTCCCAAAACCTGTTTTTCAGGCCCTCGTTCTTTAAAACCCTCTGTACCGCCCTGAGGAGCCCATCTCCGCACACACGGCAAGTCAAGTCGGTGTGCATCTTCTACCTCCTGTCGCCAGCTCAGCAGCCGCGGGGAGGGAAGAGCCGCGGTCCTGCCTTCCCTGCCGCTGCCCCCGCGTGCCCCCAAAGCGGGAGGCAGCGCACGGGCTCCCACCTGCCTCGTCCAGGGCAGCTTGCTCTTCTTGGACCCTGGGACTCTCCGAGGGGGAAGCACAGCTGGCCGCTGCCCTGTGGAGGGCACCTTTGTGACCTCACGGAAAAGCTATGAGGTCACAGAGCAGAGCCCCTAGGCCCTCTCGATGCCTGCTGCCTCTGTCCCTAAGTCCCTGGGTGGCGGGCTCACCACTAGACGGCAGTCCACCCTCCGTCCTAGTGACACACTGCCCCTCCGGTGCCTTCCCGCCCGCCTGGAACCCCGTCTACCAGAGCAGCTGGCGCCCGTCAGCGTGAGCCGAGGGCCAGCTGATCAGTCACACAAGGCCTGTGCCAAGGAGCCGAGTGCCAAACCTCCCGGAAGGCTCAGCCTCTTTTGTCCCCCTTAGTTTTATTGAAGTACAACCAGCAAGTAAAAATTGTATATATTTAAAGTGTTTTGATGTATGTACATGCTGCGAAATGATTACCACAGGGAAGCTAATTAACATATCCATCACCTCATATAGTTCCTTCGTGTGTGTGTGTGTGTGTGTGTGTGTGTGTGTTTGCTAGGAATGCTTACACCTACTCTCTTAGCAAGTTTTAAGTATACAGTACATTATTATGAACTACAGTCACCACGATGTACCTGAGATCTCCAGAACTTGTGCATCTTATAATGGAAAGTTTGTACCCTTTGACTAACAGCTCCCTCCCTGCCCCCTATTCCTGGTGACCACCCTCTACTCTCTGTTTTTGTAAGTTCAACTTCCCTAGATCCTGCAAATGAGTAACACCATGCAGTATCGTCTTCCTGTGCCCGGCTTATTTCTCTTAATAAAATGTTCTCCAGGTTCATCTTGCTGGTGCAAATGACAAGATTTCCTTGTTTTGAAAGAGTAAATAATATTCCATAGTGTGTATGTGTGTGCATATATAATATATATCACACTTCCTTTATCCATTCATCTGTTGATGGGCACCTAGGTTGCTTTCATATCTTGGCTGTTACGAATAATGCTGCAATGAACACGGCAGTGCAGATATCTCTTCACAACGGTGATTTCATTTCTTTTGGACAGATACCCAGATGTGGGATTGCTGGATCATACATTAGTTTTATTTTGAATTTTTTGAGGAAACTCCATCCTGCTTTCCATAATGGCTATACTAATTTACATTCCCACCAACAGTGTATAAGGATTCCCTTTCCTACACATCCTCACTAACACTTATCTTTTGACTTTTTACTAATAGCCATCCTAAGTTGTGTGAGGTGATATCTCATTCTGGTTTTGATTTGCATTTTCCTGATGATTAGCAAAATTAAGCACTTGTTGGCCATTTGTATGAATTCTTTGGGGAAATGTCTATTCAGGTCCTTTGCCCATTGTCTAATGGGCTTAGTTGGTTTTTCGGGGGGGAACTTTTGCTATTGAATGGTATGAGTTCCATATATATTGGGACAATTAACCTCTCATCAGATGGATGATTTACAAATATTTTCTCCCATTCCATAGGTTGCCTTTTCATTTTGTTGGCTGTTTGCTGTGTAGAAAGGGTTCAGACTCTTTAAGAGCCCAAAGGAATAAATAACCTAGAACTCAGCAATTCTCTACCCTGGCTGCATCCGGGTAGGTTTTTGAAAACTCTCAAACCAACAGAATCACAAACTGGGGGCAGAAAGGGGGCTGGGAGAGGGGATGGGGGAGGGGCTGGGGGCCAGGTTTGGGCGTTGTCTAAGCTGTCTAAGCTGCCAGGTGATTGCCCTGACCACTGCTGCAGGCAGCGTCTACTCTAGGCCCTCTGGGGACTTCCTGGGAACACAGCTGTCCCCAGCTCATGACACCAGAGAAAACTGCTTCCCTGCCCACAGCTGACACTCAGCTCTGCGTCCTGCACCTCTGCTCTGCTCGCTGGGCCAGGGGGTGGGGAGGCTCAAACCATCTCCTTCCAGCTATTTGAGAGAACCCTCAACCTGGAGACTTTACTCAGGGTTTGCTCTTTACTCGCCCCTCACCCACCCTCCATACCCTCCATGCCTCACCTCACCTGCCTCACCCAGGAGAATCTGGACCTGCAGGCTTGGCTGTAAGACGGTATTGAAAACCATCCCCGAGGTGATCCTAGTGAACCTTTCTGTCCGGGCAGCAGCAGCTTCTCAGGCGATATCTTGAAGTATTGTCACCTGGGTGACAAGTATTGTCGCCTGGGTGGCCCTGTGCCTAGCATTGCTGCTTCAGTGCACCAAAGACCAAAGTGCAAACAACTCTCAGAACTCTTAGAGACCCCAAATGATTCGAAGCATCCTGCCGAAGAAAGAGGGAGCGTGATTTGTAGCCAAACAGCTTTGGCCCCATCAAGTGGGACTTTAAGGGATTCTCTACAGATCGGGCCAGAGGTCTAGCCCCCGAAGGTTCTCCTGGTCTCTTGAGGAGACCCCTGTGTTACATGGGTATGGGGCAGAAAATAGAAGAAGAAATGAAAAGGCCAACCAAGATTGGTTCATTCTTTTCTTTTAGACTAGTCAGATGTTACGTAACAGATCCTGCCCTTCTTGCCTAAATGTAAAACTCTAAAAGGGTGATTTCTCCTGTGTGTGTGTGTGGCCATTAGGCATAAACTTCTTCCAACTCGAGCATCCACATCTGCCACTCACCCAGGTCTAGACTCATCCCCTTAATTGTCAATTCCACTGACCAGTCCTCCTTGGCCACTGTGTAGCATTTGGCAGTGGTGACGGTTCCCCTCTTGACATTTACTCTTCCCTCACTCTCCCTGAAGTGGCTCCTCCCAATTCTCCTCTGAGCACTCTGGCTGGCCCCCAGTCAATGCTCTGCCTTCCCTGTCCCTGTCCACATTCTGCCTTAGCCCTCGTCCTGTCACATCTCCAGGGGATTTCACCTGCACCCATGGCTTTCCTATCATGGCACCATGACTTAAACCATGTCTCTCCCGTGTATCAGAACAATACGCCCCCCAAACTCAACATGATGCCAAAATTAACTCATCATCTTCCCATCCATGCAGATCTGCCTCCCATCCTGTGTCCTCTAGCTCAGCCAAGAGCACAGGTGCCATCTAGTCACCCTGGAGATACCTGGGAATCATTGCAGCCTCCTTCGTCTTCCTGAGACACCCCATCCAGTCAGGGACATGGCCCCACCTCTATGCCACTCTCACATCCATTACCCTCTATACATCTCTCCTCCCAGCCCTGTCATCTCTGTCCTGGACCATTGCAATTGTCTCCCAACAAGGTCTCCCCCTCTAGTCCCAGCATCTACCACACTTCTCCACATGTTACCAAAGTAAAAATTCTAAGGAGCAAACCTCAATGTGCTCTTCCTCCACCTGGGATCCAACTTGGAAGCTCTGCATTGGGAAGCAACACTTAGATAGATATCTGGCACAATATCATAGATCTTACTGGATTTGAGTGGGAGGAGGAGTGGTGAATCCATTCGGGTCCACTCAGGAAAATGAAAACTATTCTAGGTATTTCGAACAGAGGGAATTTAACAGAGGGAGTTGGTCTAGTATGCTTTGGAGGATCTGGGAACTCAGAAGACAGCAAGGCAACCCACAGCTTAGCAGGAAGGAGGCAGCGTTCCTGGAGACCAGGATCTGGGGCAATGCAGTGGAAGCTGGAACCACAACAGGGACATCTTCAAGGAGCAGGAACCTAGACGAGACACAGTTACTACTGGAGATCCCCCCTCGGACAGAGAGAGGGGACTTCTCCTTACCCCCCAATCTCAAGTCAGTGCCTCCCATTGGCCAAACCCAGCAAGAAGCCAGTTAAGGAATCCTGGAAAATGCACTTCCCTGCAATACAGACCAGAGCAAGGGAAAGGTAGAGAATGGATCTGATAACAGGCAGATAACTAGCACAGAGGTGTAAAACATTTATATTAATATATCTGCAGGATTTTTTTCAAAGATAGAAAGCTCAGTAATTGGACTATCTGATTCCACATGGGATCTCTGAAAACCTTCAATGTCTTCAGCCGACATGGTTTGCACAAACCTACCTTTCTAAAACCTCTTCAAACTAGTCAACCCCTATATTTATTCCCTAAATATGGAAGGAATATTTCTTGGCTTGAGGTGTTTCCTCCTGTCTGGAATAACATTCCTGGTCTCTCTACTTATTTAAATGCAACCCACTTTTGGAATCATAGTTTAATCCCCATCTCTTCCACTAGCATTTCCTGACAACTACTGTCAGGGAAAGGTTGACAAGTATTTTCAATTCTAGCGAAACATGGGATGGCAAACAGTTGCAGGGTACACAGCTAACACCCAATCACTATAATGTAAGAGGGACTTCTGATGTTTTCTCCATGTAAAAGGACTACCATTAATGCAACTTCTGGCTTTTTGCCAGCTCTTACTCACTCTGTCCAAGAGAAGGTGGGGAGACTTTTTTGAGACTATACTGGGCATTCTTGGCTTAGCTATACCCTTTTCTCTCTTGGGAATGAACTTACTTCGAGCACCAGGAGTTCTCTGTTCCTTCCTGCCGTCTTACTCGGTCCAATGCCTACACGAATGTGGGTATGTTGAATTTTGGAATTACTTTGCAGGTCTGTTTGGTTCTCACAATGAGCTGTGGCTTCTAACGTCGCCTTCAACAATAATAAAGGAATATTGTTGTGGCCCCATCTGCTACTCCAGGTCTCTCAGTTATTTCAGAACTTGAGCAGGAGAGAGGGGTGTTATTCATGAACACTCCTTCCCCCAAAACTCTAACACATAACTTTTATCTCAGGCTCTAACATATATGAGTTTGATCTCAGGCTCCTATTCATAGATTTCTTGATATATACTTTTTGGTTTTTAATTAAACACGCCTCTGTCTCTGACCTGGTTCTTCCTGAACTTCAGCTACCACCTGGCATGTCTGTATTCTGAAATGCCAGCAAAGTGGATCCTCACCTCCACCTCTACTAAGCTTGCGTGATGCCTTCAGATCTTCCCTCCCTGCTTTTTACCAGAGCAACCAACACATGGGGACAAGTCACTTCCAGCCCGCAGTGATCTCTGACTCTTTTGAGCTCTTGATGAGGCATCATAGTGTAGTTGCTAAGCACACAGGCTCTGCCGCCAGACTGCCAGCATTTGAATGGCTTCCCCACATCACAGCTGTCTAGCCTCGGGCAAGATACTTAAACTCCCTATATTACAGCATTACATAATAATTGATGCTCATAAACATGACATGAATCATCAAGAAAAATTTAAAATCTGTTCAGTGTGCTCTGTTGAAGAAAGTAGAAAAAATATATAACACATTCTAGAAATATTTATATCTAAAATGGCTTTTAAAATGTTGGTGCTTAAAAGGCTAAGCTTTGACTATCTTGAAACCCAGTTTAGAAAGTATGTATCACTTTCCGACACAACTGTATAATGGAAGCATGAATACTGAAAGTTTGGGGAGGCAGCCTGAGAGAGGGAAAGAAGTTTAGATTTGAAGGCAGACCTGGGTTTGAATCTCACTTCTGCCACTTACTGTGTGAATGCACATAAGGTGTTTTATCTTCCTAAGCACCTGTGTATGTCTGTGAAAATTGAGACAATAATTACTACCTTGCAAAATTATCATGACATTTAAATGAAATAATGTAGGTGCGAAAGGATATTTTGTCATAGGCCACAAGGGGCAGGAAGGGAGTTCTTAATAGCCATAACCCCAACCACTGAGGCTTGGACCATGAGTGTGTGGGTGGAGTCAGATACAGCTCTTGCCCATCTACCTATTTGACCCAGGAATTTACATAGGAACAGGAAGACCCTTGGAAGAAAAGGAATCTTTTCCCTTTGCTATTCGAAATCATTAAAATATGTCTGATGGGCTTGAAAACACCACCCAAAGCCTGAGTATACAGAGTATAGAACAATTAGAGAGAACATGCCCCCGAGGGTAGGAGGAAATGAACTGCACAGGTAAACGTGTCTCTTGTTAGGGCTGAGGAACAGTGATGAGGTTCACCCTTGTTGCATCTGTCCTGACCCAGCCAACCTGGTGACAGGCTTATGCCTAGAAAAGAGGCCTTGTAAGTGAATCTAATGAGCTAACAAAGCCACAAAGAATACCCAAAGCTGTGCTTTGAGGGAAATGTATAGCCTTAAATATCTACCAGAAGAGTTGAAATGAATAAAGCATCTAAATCAAGAAAAAGCAGACAGAAAGAATAGTAAGGACAGGCCGGGCACAGTGGCTCACACCTGTAATCCTAGCACTCTGGGAGGCCAAGGCGGGCGGATCGCTGAAGGTCAGGAGTTCAAAGCCAGCCTGAGCAAGAGCGAGACCCCATCTCTACTAAAAATACAAAGAAATTAATCAGCCAACTAAAAATATATAGAAAAAATTAGCCGGGCATGGTGGCATGTGCTTGTAGTCCCAGCTACTTGGGAGGCTGAGGCAGAAGGATCGCTTGAGCCCAGGAGTTTGAAGTTGCTGTGAGCTAGGCTGATGCCACGGCACTCTAGCCTGGGCAACAGAGTGAGACTCTATCTCAAAAAAATAAAAAATAATAATAAAAAAAGAATAGTAAAGACAAAAGAAGAAATAAATTTAAAAGGAAAAAATTTTAAAACTAATAAATATATCAAAGAACTAGTCATAGGGGAAAAATATCTTTTTTCTACACCTGTTGGGTATGAATGGGTTACACACTCAAAAATTAAATTATATGAAAGAAAGAATATTTGTGGAGCTAAAGCCCCAGCCTGTCTTAGCTCCCTTGAAAAAAGTCAATAGTACAGAAGAGGTGGTCCTGTCTTATTCCTGGTAAAGGAAATGAGAACTACTTTACCCAAAAATATGGCAGTTTGACATGCCGGGCTGACTGAAGAAGCCTCAAGTTCTCTCTGACCTTCCCTCACCCCACCATCAACACTCCCCAAAGAGTTAAAATTTACCACTTAATCTTTGTTCCCCATCCATTCATCCTCCCCAGCAGTCTTTCATTACCCCTAAACAAAATTCTTCTTCCCTGGCCCATAACCCATTTTACCAGAAAGGCGTAGAAGCTTCTAAGCCCCACTGGGGAGTTGAATCTTCATTCTGAGGGTTCCTGGATATACTCATTAAATAAATTTGTGTCTTTTTCCTCCCATTAATCAATCTGCCTCATGTCAGTGGTTTTTCAGCAAACCTTTATGGGGACAGGGGCTTTTACTCCCTACAGATTGGTGACCTTCTAGGGTGCCAGGTGCCTTTGGTCCCTACACTGAGCACCACGCTACTGCCCCCTGGGCATTCCAGCAGAACCTCCTTTTGTTGGGGAAATGGCTCTCTTGGGCACCATTGAATGGGCTGGCCAGCCAGCTTCCCCCAACTTCTTTCTTTCTTGCATCCTCACATCCAGTCTGTCAGTAAACCTTTTCTTCTCTACCTTAAGAATAGATCAGAATCTGACCACTCCTCACCACCTCCACCCAGCCACGCTGGTTCAAGCCGCTTCATCTCTCACCTGATTAACAGCGTCCAACCAATCTCCCCACCTCCTCTTGCCGTCTCCACAGCAGGCCCAGTGGTCTTGCTATGACGTATCAGTCATGTCACTGCTCTGCCCAACACCATCCAGTGGCTTCCCGTCCGGTTCAGAGTGAACACCCGAGTCCTTGCAAGCCCTGCAGGGCCTTTGATAACTTACCCCTGACACACACACACACACACACACGCACCCCACACCAACTGTGCCCCCCGCCCCCCCACTTCTCACCAGGTTCTGAACGCTGGCCCCTTGCAGGCCTCCACCCAAATGCCTTGGCCTGGACTTCCCTGCCTGGAGTTGTCTCCGCCAGACAGCGGGCAACTCTCCCCCTCACATCCTCCAGCTCTCGGTCAAGTGTCAGCTTATCAGTCAGGCCTTCCCCAGCCACCTGCTTAAAATAGTGACCTCACCCCTCCCACGTCACTCTCAGCCAGTCCACTCTCCTCTCTGCCATTTTCCTCCACGGAACTTACATATACCAGTTATTGCATTTGGCTCATTTGGTTTTTATCTCCTTCCACTAGAATGTCATTTCCTAAGGGCAGAGACCCGGTGTGTCTTGGTCCCTGTGTCACCACCCCCCAACCTCACCCCCCAATGCTTAGAACCATTTCTGGCACATTTGAGGAGCTTAGTAAATATAAGAGAGTCAATGAGCAAGTGAATGAATGAATGTATCTGCGGCGCTGAGAGCAAGAACATCACTTTGACAAGTGGCACTTCAGGCAACCAAGTGAGCTGTCTCTGCGTTCTCCCCATTGGTCCCCCCATTTAACCAAGGATGTGTCAGAGGGTCCATGTCCTCCTCACTCTGTGGGGGAGCCCTTGGGTCCAAGCACCAGGGTGCTACAGGAACGTCCCAGATGCAGGCACATGGTGCCCAGGCCAGCCTCTGGACCTACCTCCACACCCGTGGCTGTGGAATCACCCGCCTCGAGAGATGTATCTGAGTGTTCACGATCCTGGCAAGCCGAGAATATGACCAGGATGGTGGTGCAGTGAGTCAGTAAGCAGTCCTCGTGACCCCTGGACATGCCAGGTTAGATGTCCTAGCACATTTGACACAGTAGACGTGCAGAGACATTTGCTGGTGACTGTTGAAGGGAACACTGCATTTCCTACTAATCTGTGCAGATGGGCATCCAGAGAAAGTTGCCAATGAAAAGGAAGTATTATTTTTACCTTAATCTGTGCATATTCTTTATAAACCTTGCTAGCGTCCAACAGGTAAAACTCACTCGGTGAATATTAATGCCTGCCATTTTTAGCCTCCTAATGTGCAGCCCCATCCTGGAGCCACTGTCATGCACCTCTCCAATATGCACATACACCTGTTACAGAAAAACTTTAGACAAATTAAATTTAACAGAGTTTAATTGAGCAAAGGACAATTTGAGAATTGGGCAACCTCACCACCACCCCAGAATGGGTTCAGAGAGACTCCGGCGAGGCCATGTGGTCTGAGAGGCTGTCTGGACAGAAGAATGAAGGTGACTTACAGGAAACAGAAGGCAGGGACAGAACAGCCGGGTTGCTCACAGCTCGGCATTTGCCTTAGTTGAACACACGGCTTGGACAGTTGGCTGCCCGCGACTGGCTGAAATCCGGTGATTGGCACTAGAGTAGGTTTCAGTCTGTCTACACATCCAGTTAGGTCACAGCTCACTACACTCAGAGAAACCTTTAGGCCGAACTTTAGGATGCAGCTTTAGGCTAAATTTATTAATCACTGAACACACCTCTTGTTGACTGAACAAGTAATAGTCCCAATACATCTTCCTCATGTAGGCCCAAGGGAAAATCTCTCACAATCTCTTGTCCAATATAATAAGACAATATGACAAAAGTGCAATGTATCTTGGCACAGTATGTTCCGTTATTAACTTTGAACTGTCTTTATAATGTGTTATTAAATACGGCTTTTACAGCCAGCAGATGTGGGATCATTTCTGTCCTGCTGCCCCAGCTGGATTCTGAACGGCTTGCAAGGAGGCACCAGCTTGAGTACCTTGTGCACCTCCTTAGGAGCTGGCACTGGGCTCAGTAGATGACAGAGGATTCAACCACTGGGCTCCAGTATTTCCTTGGATTCCAAAGTTGGATTGTTTTTTCTCTGAAATCTGTCCACAGACTCTTGCCATGGAAGGCTCTGCCAACAATACCACATAGTGACCATTTCTACATGAATATCTGGGGCTTTCTGCTCTTGCAGTCACTGAAGTAAACATGTGTTCCTCTGACCCCTTCATGCCAGTAATTCACCCGCCCCCCCCCCACTCCCCTACTAAGGGACATTTTAAATACAACAGCAGAAAGGACAAAATAAAACAGATCTTAAGCAAAGTCTTTACCCTTAAAGCAAGTCTTGTAACGATAGGAATAAGAAGTAGACTAGATGAGTTGTAATCGCTTTCAAGTCTACACAGTCAAAACTGTGTTTAAATCAGTTTAACCCTTTGGTTTCATTTTCATCTTGTTCCCCTGTATAACTGAACTCCAACAACGGGGATGGAAGCCCAAGTGCCTCACTTAGGGTTCCTGACACCTCCATCCATGAAAGTCACAGCCCCGCTGGGAAACCCTACACTACTGCATAGTTCACAACCTCAAAACAAAATCCATTGTTCTCTTTGGAAGAGAAAGTCATGCAAACTGGAAGAAAATGTAGCATTCAAGAGGCTTCAGGCAAGCAGCTTTTCAGAAACAATTATCTCTTACAAACTGTGGATGCACCAATTGTTTTTCCCCTGTCTACTTTTTGGCAAAAGAGCCTTTAAGAAAAGTGACTTACTGTTGCCTAACCGGATTAAATTCTTAACCGAAGCATTTTCATCTAATCCATCCACTACCTTCTAATCCCCTGTGAGTCAGAATGTAAGGAAAAGTTTCTATTTTGACTCAGAAACCACATTCTTAGAAGTCCCCACACCCTTGCCCACCACAGACCCTCCTTGCTGAATAGGGCAACCCCACGATGAATCACCAACTGGGGCCACAGGGAGAATATTCTCAAAACCCCTCTCTCTTAACCCAGTTCAGCTCTGCATTTGCTACCTGACCCTGCCTTGGGCCTTGACATTTTTCTTTCCTTCTCCTTCCCCTTTACCTTCCTCTTCCCCTCCCCCCCCCCTCCTTCTTCTTCTTTTTTTAATGTACAAACAACAGAGATGTTCCTTCTTAGGGCAAGAGAACATTCCAGAGATCTTTAAAGGGAAAAGTTCCTTGGAGTAGTGTCCCTGTGGACAAACTCAGTGTTTCATTCTGTGATACAGATTTTATTTTGAAAATCTTAACCAGAGACTCATAAAGCAACAGCAAACCGTTCTAGATAGTTCTTATTATTGGAAAGGTATGAAAAATAATATTGAAGAAGGAATTAAAACACCTTGATTTTAACCCCAGTTGTATTACCTACTAGCTGAGCCACTTCACCTTTCTGAACTTCCGTTTTCTCATCAATAATACCCACCTAGGAATCTCCCCAGACGGGAAGTAGAAGCATACAAGTTCTTGTACATGAAGGTAACCCACATGTCACAATGCCCTCTACAAATACAAGGTGTTCGTATTCCATTTCCATTTTCCATTTCATTTCCAAAATTTCTGAATTTTGCTCTTGTTGAAAGTGTATACTGTCCCCTTTGCTCGATATAAACAAAGAATGTTATTATAGGATTATCTTCTGCAGGGTCTGGTCTACCCACCCTCATAAATCCTTGTTATCACTGGTCCTCTGAACAATCCTGTTGGCCCACAAAAAATAATATTAATGTTATTTAATCTGGGATTATCAGGGGTTTTCTGTTTGGCAGGTGTTGCTGCTATGTTGGCATAAGATGAGACTGTTAGGTAAGGTCAATGTTTTGCAGAACTATTTATTTCTCTAGCAGAGCAGGAATTTGCACAATTAACTCACTGGAAAGATCCACATGGACATATGATACGACAGGATTCTTTTTCATGAAACAGTGCCATCACAAAGCAAAGGGTCAAACTGACACTTACTCATTGAGAAGCGTTTTGAAGCTCCATTGATGGAATGAGACAGAAGAGAAATTTGTTCCAAATTTCAGAACTCTCGCTGGAAAACAAGTCCCTGACTTCTCTGTGCTGTACTGAGCATTCTTCTCTTCCACGAAGCACCTTGTGGGCTTGGCATGCTCAGCCTGAAAGCACACAGACTTGTGCACGTTGTATAGCAGTTTTTCACTGAAGCACTTATATTTCTTGAGAATCAGAACAGACACAATGACCAATTACCTCTGGGGAGGAGGCCAGGCAAGAACCTGGCCTGCAAGGCCACCAGACTTCATGTCCCGGGATGTCAGGGCCCATGTGTTCCTTCCCTCTTCCCTCTTCACCTCCAAAGTACTGGTTGGATCAGAGAACGTTTTGGCTGATGTATGGATAAATTTATCAAGTGCAAGATGTAGAATGTTCCAGCCACATTCATCATCCTCCATCTCCACAATCAGAGAGGCACTTGTAAGAGCAAGTACTTGTGGAGAGAAGGGCTTGCAAATTCTGCACGTGGCAAGTGGGAGAGATGTAGTCTGGTGTCTCTGGCAGAAGTAATTTGTCACCTATGGAAAGAAAACCGCTCCTCCTCTCCTTTCCTTCGGAACCAAGACAACAGAACAACTTTCCTTGACTACCTTTATTAAAATATCTCTTTGCATAGTTTTATTCCAATTCTGACCTTTATAAAAGATGAATGCCTGTGTGTTCTCTTTGGTCATCCTTCCCTCAACCATGGGCAACTCTTGGTTTGTTGAGCAAAGGTTGTCAAATATGCCAACATAAGCTTCAGCCCTGAGTCTTTTCAACCTAATCCATCCCCAAATCCAGCTTTGCAAGGTTGGAATTAATGAGGTGTTACCGTAGCAGAGCCAATGAGCACCAGGTAGTCAGATCGTGTGCCTGAAGGTCACCTGTCAGACGTCCGATGGCCACCCGCATCGTTTACCCACGTGTCCTAAGGAATGTTCCACTTTGTAGGATACATGGAATTACTAATCCTTACATCTTTTAATGGCATAAAATTTAAAACGCATGGATTATGAATACCAGATTCTTCTTTATTGTTTCATTATTCCTGAAATCGTGCTCTGTAGTGAAGGTTTTGCAAACATCTTCCTATTAATGTACCGCTCTGGGGAAAAACAAAAACAAAATTGTCCTACAATGACAATATGGGGCACAAAAAAAGTCGTCTCCTACAGAATCAGCCCCTAGAAAAATGACCTATTAATGTCTGGCTTTGAATGCAGAGCCTACGTACCTAATCATCTTTGTCAGCATTTTCTTTACTTGATTACCAAAATCCTGCAAAGACAGACATTTCTTCTGAACGTTTTTTATTGTTTTATTGTTTTATTGTTTTTTATTTTTATTTTATTATTTACCTGATTCCATTTTTTTCCACAATATACTCTGTTCTCTTATGAAAAAAGACTCCGTGTTCCCAAGGGAAAGCCGGGATGGCTATGTTTAAGTCAACTTTTATGTGTGTATGTGCGGGAGAGTGGAAAAGAATGGGGGTGGGTTGGTTTTGTACCTCCAAAATATGCAAATGATGATTAAAGCAGTTCCCAGGAAACGATAGCTCACCTATCCAGAACGTTTTTGTTTTTTTTTTAATTCAAAATCCACCATAAAATAGAAAGAAAGGCATCTCTCCATGTAAGGCCAAGCCTGAAACAGATCAGATGATAGAAGCAACTTTGGGTCCATTTTGTAGGATTCTCAAATTTCCAAAGTCCAACGTTCCTAGCACAATGTCTTAATCTGTTTCCTTTTTACCATCATTTAAAAGCGCTGTTGTTAATTTGGTTTTGGGGAAACACAGGAGGAAAAAGAGAATAAGGGTCATACTCTAGCAGTCTTAAAATTAAATAAATAGATCAAATTTGACTTCAAACTTTCTACTCTCTGGTATTCTACAAAAATTAATTAAATTTCTGCTTAGTCCCAAGAGATAATGCTACCATCTTATAAGCTTCTTTCTGTCATGCCATATTTTTAATGATTTAACATACAGTGCCGCAAAATTCTTTCTTGGCTAGAATCTGCATCCAGCCATGGCATGTGTCTTAGACAGACTATCAATCTGACAAGGGTACCCCTCTATGAAGAGCTGCTACTGATCTCAGATATAATCAGGTCAGGGCCTGCCCTGAGTCAGGGTTGGCAACACAGGTCAGCGGAAATAAACATTCAACTAGACACGATCAGTAGGTAGTTTCAAACCTCATTTCCATTGGCACAAGTGAAAGTAAACTAAGCACCCCAAGCAATCTTGCCTACTCATAAACTGGAATCTACCACACAAACCAACTTTTCCAGAGGACTAAGCAGGAAGTTAAGAGGCTAAGTTATTAAACATGACTGTTCTTTGCAATGCATAATACGGTATAAATACCAAAGACACTACTTTGTGTGGGGAGGAAAAATGGACTTATGTATTGTCTCATCAAAGTTGAGAATATGGATTAACACAACTGCACCATGGAGAGACCATTGTATCTTATATACAGTAGTGGTCCCCAACCTTTTTGGCACCAGGAACAATTTTCACAGAAGACAGTTTTTCCACAGTTAGCAGAGGATGGTTTGGGGATGATTCAAGCACATAACATTTATTCTGCACTTTATTTCTATTATTATTACATTGTAATAGATAATGAAATAATTACACAACTCACCATAGGTTGGGGACCCCTGAATATATCACCCAGTTGAATTTTAACTTTCTTAGGTCAAAAAATTCCCCTTAACCAATTAGGTACCAGCGTCGACTATAGTGGACAGCCACAGATGAACATGCACAGCAGCAGCGACGACTTTAGCCGACAGCCTTGATATGAAGGCGCACAGCCCAGCGTCTAGTCTACAGCCAAAAGCTTTTGCTTTTATCTCTGCAGTTGCAGTGTGTACGTTCAGCTAATAAGTTACTACGAATCTGTGACCTTTTAACAAGCCCTTAGTAGGAGTTATTATAGTTATTTTCCTAAAGCTGCCTGTACAGTAAAACAAGCTTTCAGTGCTTTAAAGCTTCCCTCATCACACAAGAGCAAAACGGATCCGTCGTCAATGCGCAGCACACACCGCCGTGCGGACTGTGAGTGCCGCTGTGGGCGAGGCTTCACGGCTGGTGAGCGCCATATCGAAGTGGTTCTAACAACAACAACAAAAATAACATACGGAGATGTTTTACATAGGGAAAAAAATTATTCAAGCATCAAAAGGAAAGCTTATAATTGTAGAAATGTGGCTAACTTCATCAACTTGGAAAATTGATTTAGTGGCCAAGTTGCTATTTGCTATTTCTTCTCCAGAACAAGTTAGAAACATTACATTAAATAGATTTTACAAATAAGGAACCCACCTATCCCTTTGGTCGTCAACAAGTGGGGGTCTCTTTCAAGTTATCTGAGAAAAGCGATTTCTACACTCTGAAACTCCGCCCCCCCCATATTCCAAGGTCATTCGTCCTGGGTCAAAGGAAAAGAAAGATATTTTTTAATTAAGAAACGCATGTGAACGCGAAATGCCTTTGGCGTGAGTTCTCTGCGAGTCGCTTGGAGACCCGAGGACAGTGCTGGGCTAAGCCGTCCCTAGCAGCGGGCCCTGCGGGGCCGCCTGAGCCCGGGAGGCACCTCCGCGGACGGGGACACGGACCGCGCGTGGCTGCAGCCGGGAAGCGCGTCTGCGGCAAAGGCTAACGTCCCGCGGCTCCGCAGCCCCATGTCCCTGGGTCGCGTGGCACCTGGCGGTGGGAGGGGCGGCGCAACGGGCGCGGAGAACCCACGTGGCAGGGAGGCGCCTGTGTCCCCAATCGCGCTGCAGAGAGACCCAGCTCCCCGGCACCCTCCTTCGCCTCCTGGGACGCCGCACCCCGATCCCGAGGAAGC
>VBSM01003148.1:21172931-21210759 GCA_008086735.1 Cheirogaleus medius | reverse complement strand
CATCCGCGCTCGCTGCGCCTTCTGTTTAATCATCCGTACTGTAGTCAGAGCGACCGACAGTCCGCAAACAAGACCCACAGACAGCTGAGCTTTGTAACTCTAATGTGAGCACACTTATCATCTCGGGCTCTCCCGGGACCCCAGGCAGGTATGACTGCAATAACCAAAGGTTTGCATACATTTCTGATTACCACCCTTGTCCCTGGATGCTTTTGTTTCTGAACTTCCAAGCTCCCAGGGCCACCAGGGGCGGGCTGTGTCCCGCTGTCACCGCCTGGCTGCTTTTCTCTCTCCCGTCTCACGCAGCCTTTCCCAGCACAACCTTGGTTCATTCCCTATCAAAGCGCTCTGGGAGGAAAGAAAAATAGTGTTTTGGGGGGGAAGAGTAGGAGTGGTAATTACATTCCTAATCACATATAATTTAAGAGAAAATGAGTAGATGGGAGAGGTTATTTAGCTCTTGACTCCGTGTAATTCCACAGTCTGGGACCACAGGCACCCCACTGTCACCTGGGTGTCTTTCAGAGCCACCCTCGGCTCAGCAGGCAAACAGTTAATTACAAGGGAGGTGATGCTTCCCAGCACTGCGGCCCTGCCTCGGGAACACTGTCATTAGACGACAATGGCAGATCCTTCCCGAGACCCGCAGCCTACCTCAAACTGCTCCCTGAGCTTCCCTGCCCCCCTTCGCAAGTGGGAAGGCGCCAGGCACTCAGATGCATAACAGTGAACATCCATGCCCCACTCACGACAGAGTGCCAGTGCTTTTGTTCTTGGTACTTTAGATACAGTAACTCATTTCATTTGTACATCAATTAATGAACAATTGAGTAATTTAATGAGCGGCTACTCACTTAGGAGACACTGCAAAGAAACATATGCAAAGAACCACGTATGTTAGCTCACCTGTGAAACAAGCACAGTAGCTGCTCAAGGGTTGCTGGGAAGAGTGAATGAGATAATAATATATAATAATAATTAAAATGATAATAATAGAACTCTGAACATTGCCTGACACAGTAAGTGCTCAGCAATTAATTATTAGGTGGTAATATTTAAAATTCAGTGCATATGAGTTACATGGCCAGAGCCTTACTTTTATTATCTTATTTCATATTTACAATGACACTATGAAGAAGACTCTATTCTCGTTCACATTTCACAGAAAACTGAGGTTTAGAGAGATCAAAAGATGTGCCCAGTGTCACACAGCCAGTAACAGGAGAGGGAATTAAACTCAGGAAATGTGACTCAACAGCCCATTATTTAATCAAAGCATTCCTTTCTTCCTCCCTTCCCCTGTGGCTTCCTCTTTCTTATCTTCTACATATAAATATGTGTATAATGTCATACATCTTTAAATAAACCTCACACAAACAACCGTATTGTTGTTAGGACCTAAAGATTATTATTTTCCTTCAAAGAGACTCCGTTTTCTGAAATCACAGAGAATTTAACACATCTCACAGCTTAAAGGTAGATGTACACATCTACAAATGATACATCGGCTTTTTTGTAAGTTATGTTCTATGTATGTCTCGGCTCCAGAATTGCATCTTAAGCTGCCTTGTAACAGCACCACGTCTGTGCATCTTTACGTGCCCCACAGCGTGCCTCTCACCTGCAGTCGGGGCAGGATAGTGTGCAGTAATTAAATTCAAAACAAATCGATAAATATACACTGAGTGCCAATATTCACCATTTTCTTTTCATCCAAGGAATTGTAACATATCCAGACATAAAAAATAAAGATAACTTCCCAATTTCCCAATATTTTTGGCACTTGGAACCAATGGCATAGGCACCCAAATAAATATTCTTATTTTTTAATTGATTAATGATAATTTCTTTGACGTGGGGCGGGTGGGTCATGATGGTCCAAAGGCTTCTCAACTATAAATATTCACCAAAAGTTGCATATGTAGTATTTTATAAAACCAAAAATGCTGTTAATCCCTTGATTTACATGGAGAAAAATGCAGAAAGGGGTTAGAGTGGGAGCTAAATGTGTTTGGGGTTGCCCTGGTCTGTTATGGTAGCTAAAGACAAAGGAAAATTATAATGGTAAAGAGAAGGACCTATTTATTCAATATATAAGTGCTGATCGTTCATTATGTCTTCCACATCAAAAGCAATACAAAGAAGTTTAAGAAATGATCGTAGGCTTTCAACAACCCGCCATGGAATAGGAGCACAAGCACACGTAGGCTGTGATACTTTGAAGTCATCTGGTCCAATCTCCTCAACATAGGAATGAAAAGAACTTTTCTTGAGCATCCAGTATGCGTAGTTATGATGTCGAAAGATGGGGACACAAAGCGAATAAGACACTGTCCCTGGGCTCAAAGACCTCAGAGTCCAATTGGAGGAGTGAACACATAAACAGACAATGACAATACAGTGTGGTAAATGCAATGACAGAGCTAGAAACAGAATGCCCAGAAAGCCCTGCAAAGGAATCAAGACGAAGCAGAGGAAGTAACATTTTTTTGAGACAGAGTCTCACTCTGTGGCCCAGGGCTAGAGTGCGGTGGCATCAGCCTAGCTCACAGCAACCTCAAACTCCTGGACTCAAGCAATCCTCCTGCCTCAGCCTCCCCAGCAGCTGGGACTACAGGTGCATGCCACCATGCATAGCTAATTTTTCTATTTTCAGTAGAGACCAAGTCTCACTCTTGCTCAGGCTGGTCTCGAACTCCTAACCTCAAACAATTCTTTCACCTCAGCCTCCCAGAGTGCTATGATTACAGGTGTGAGCCACCATGCCCAACCAGGAAGTAACATTTTATAATGGGGTCTTGAAGGCACTATAGGATGATAGCCTGGTAGAACAGAAGAGGAGCCTTCCAGACAGGCCACAGCATGAACACACAGAAAAAATAATACTTATTCAGCATTTAATTGAGCAACTTGGGAGGCAGGAAGGACAAATATTATTATCCCTTTTTTGCAAAGATAGAAACTGAGACTCAGAGCATTTCACTTTCCTAAAAATTAGTAGTTACAGGTCATTCAAGTCCAAGTCCAGTTCCTTTCTACCTAACACAGATACGAGCCTCTGAAAAAAGGAGGAAATATTGTTCCCTATAGGAACACCTTAACTGTTTTAAAGTTGGAAACTGGCAATGCAGGAAGGAGCTTTGAATGTTCGTAATTTAATGGGACTTAATAATGTTATGACTACAGGTTGAGAGTTGAAGGGTCTCTGGTTGGGTGGGATAACTGCCTCACCTTTCAATCTAGGTGTCATAAAGGAAGAGAGGACCACTTCATCAACTGTGCTTTCATCATCTTCAGAAGGGACTGCACTTTGAAATAAAAAGTGGGTTTTGTTTTCTTTGTTTTTCAGACATGGTCTCACTCTGTCACGCGGGCTAGAGTGCAGTGGTGTCATCATAGCTCACAGCAGCCTCAAACTCCTGGGCTCAAGGGATCTTCCTGCCTCAGCCTCCCGAGTAGCTAGGACTACAGGTGAATGCCACCACGCCTAGCTAATTTTTCTATTTTTAGTAGAGATAGAGTCTCATCCTTGCTCAGGCTGGTCTCAAACACCTGGCCTCAAGCTATCCTCCTACCTTGGCCTCTCAAAGAGCTAGGATTACAGCTGTGAGCCACCCTACCAAGCCTCAAAAAGTAGTTTTAACTCCATGCCTGTTTCGGTCCATTTTGTGTTGCTTTAATAGAATACCTGAGACTGGGTAATTTATAGTGAACAGAAATTTATTTTCTCATGGTTCTGGAGGTGGGAAAGCCCAAGAGCAAGGCTCTAGCATCTGGGAGGGCCTTCTTGCCGTGTCACCCCATGGAGGATCATGGAAGGGCACGAGAGGGTGATGTGGGCATCCTTTTATAAGGAACCCACTCCTGTGGTAATGGCATTAACCCATTTAGGAGGTGACTCAAACACCTCTCGTTAGGCCCCACCTCCCTGCACCACCATGTTAAGGATCAAGTTTCCAGCACGTGAGCTTTGGGAGGCACATCGAAACCATTGCTGTGCCTTTCTTGGTCTGGGCCTCTTTGTTCTGCCAATGACATTATTATCCATCATTGCTTCCTCCTTAGCACTTGCAGACTTCATCTTCATCATTAGACAGCCGCCTTCCTTCAGGGCCTTCGAAAGCTTGATTTGTAGACAAGGGAAAAATCTTGTGTCCATCAGTGCAAAAATGAATTAAGCTCATCACCAGCTGTGATGGGGTATGATTTTTAAAACTTGAATTTAGTACACACTAATGGTGTCAGAAGTGGTTTGATTAGGGTTCCACTAACTCAAAAGCAGCTTGTTAAAATGATCCTTGGGCTCTGTTGTACTTTGTCACTCAGTAGAATAGTGATTTCCAATTCTAAAGAGCTAGATCAAAAAGTCTTGTTCTTTTTACCATAGGAGGAACATCCCATAAATCTTTCCCTTCCAAATCCAAGACTTTTTGCGTAAAATTTTACTTTCTGGGCATCACAAAAATATAGCAAGTGTTTCAGCTATAAAACTTGCTCCAAGAGTAAAATACTCCTTAAAATACGTGCTTGTCAACTGTGCACAGAGTAAATGTACGCTCCCAAATTACTGAGAGGAAGAAGCCTAGGATGTGTCCTTTGCTTACAGTTCAATTGAACTCCTCTAGAAGTGGTCTAAGCATTTACTTCTCCCATCCAAGTACTACCCAGACCCGACCCTGCTTAGTTTCCAAGATTAGATGAGATCGGGCGCGTTCAGGGTGGCATGACCATAGATTCAGCATTTGCTTCTAAGATTAGAGAATGAATTGAAATAAAATTTAAAAATTGCTCACCAACTAATGTATCCATTTTACAACAGGCAATTCCAATCGACTTTTCCAGGCTTAGAAAAATGAGTTGTACTTCCTGCCCTTGAATAAAAAAAAGCAATTCTTGTGTTCTCAAAGAGAAGGGTAACATCAAGTTCATACAGCAGCTAGAAACGTGATAAATCCACCAGGGCCGCAGTGATTCCTGCCTAAACTAACAATCCATTTATTGCTACAGTTCACTGCTGTTGTCATCACTCTCATGCCTCTAATTACCTTACATCTGTTTTATGTTTGAAGTTTACAACACTTGCCCACTTTGGCTACACTAGTTTACATCTAACACCAAACACATGTTTATGTTTACCACATACCAGTTCTGCATTCTTGGACTTAAAATTATATCAATTTATAATCCCATTAATGGAAAACTTATGAGAAGGATCCGGCTCTTTTAATAAAACTGGAAAAAACGACCATTTGGATGCTGTTAAGTACAAGCCCATACCACAGGCTAAATGCTCCAGTTAGATGCACCCTGCTCAGAGGGGTGGGCTTCGTGAAACTCTGTCTTGGCTGCTGAGCACAGACGGTGGCTTGGGGTCCATTTTCTGGTACTTTATGCTGGACTCTCCGTCTTCATTGGAAAGATAAAGAATGATCAAAGAGAATTTGGGTGTGCTTTGTTCAAAATATATCAAATTTGAATTGGCACACTGGAACTTGGCATGTTTAAGGTCAAGTTTGTGAATAAAAGAAGTTTTCAATTTCGAGTGAAAGGGGAGCGGGAGAGAAGTGTGTGTTACCAACTGGCAGCAGCTTCCCCATATATAGCTCCCTGCGACAGGGCTGGGTGTGTGTTTGGACATCTATATCTACTGCTGAACAGGTTCCAAAGCAAACTGCAGATAAGAACATTATTTGGATCTTGGGCCATTTCTGAAGGATTTCAGCTCCATAAAATAAAATTTAAAAAAAAACTTTGGGAACTGTAAAAGATTAAATTCTGCTCCCAGCACTTAAAGGAGAAACTACTCTTTCCCTTCCACCCAATTTGCCAATTTCATTCCTTCTTTGGGTGAGGACAAGACTGAGAGTCTTGCTCTCTTTTGGAGTCCCGCATCCATTAACAGGAAACGATCTTCAAAACCAGTAAATAAACAAGAGATTTGATGGCCTTTTGATGACCTTCCTAAGTAGCATTCCTTTAAAGCAAAAAACAGCCTCCTACCTAGAACAAACCAGTGGAGATGACCGGTCCAGCAGTCTCGATGGCGAGAGCAGCACTGTCTTGAGGGAAATGCACTACGTTAGCCTGAACCGTAGCAAGGGTTGCGTCTTTTCTCTCCACCTCACCTGGACAGGCAGCAGGTATTAGAGAGCTTTCCCCAGGTACATAAGAATCTTGCATTAAGAAACCACAGACATCAAACGCAATGAGAGTTTATCAGTTCATGCTGTTCCAAGAAGGTGCTGACTGCAAAGCCACTCTGGGTTTGTCTAAACTCAATGGTCGGGTGCCTTTCCCTTTTATCTGGTGACCCACTCAGCCAACACGAAACCTAGGCAGCATTGCACCCTAGATCTCTCCCTGCTCTGTGGGGTCTCTGGTCTTGTTCACCTGCACACACAGGTGGAGCCTGGTGCCAGTCAATCCAGCATGAAGGTGTGGGGGTAGCACCGTGCAAAGGGCGGAGGAGGGAGGGAGGGGAGAGAAAGGAAGGCCTCACCGCCTGAGCCCCGACAGGTCACATAGAGGCTCTTAATTCCTGCCTGCAAAGCAGCAGTAATTCCTTCCGGGGCAGCCTTTTGTTACACCTTGGGGATTTAAGTGGGAACCAACAGATCTTTTAGGATCCTACAGAGCTCTTGGAAATTCTACGTAGACCTAAAGGACTTTCCTGTTTTATCTGAGATGAAATCATTTGGTCTTGGGCTATGGGTCAAGGAGAACAATTTCATCTTGGTTCAAGCCTAAGCCTCATAATTCTTTATAATACGTGGCCAGAACTCCCTATAGCACCTCAAAAGCACCCCCCTCACCCTCCACTTTCAGTGAAGGTGTATGCGCGTGCACACACACACACGCGTGCACACACACACACACACGCCATTCTTTCAGAACCAGATCATACACTGAGCTACCTGCAGATGCCTATCAGGTGGTATAAACAGGTAGAGCCAGTCACGATGGGTGTAAAAGAGACCTCCTGGGAGGCCTTATGTCACATGTCCCTCTTAGAAAAAGAAGAAGATGGTACTCAGCCCCAGGATGTAGGGCAGAAGATACACCTGGCTACTGAAGGTCTTCCATGTTTTAAAGAAATGCTGAAAATCCAAATTTGTATATGAAATCTAATTTTTTCTTTCTGAGACAGGGTCTCGCCCTGTCACTGGGGCTAGAGTGCAATGGCATCATCATAGCTCACCGCAACCTCAAACTCCTGGGCTCAAGCCATCCTCTTGCCTCAGCCTCCTGTGTAGCTGGGACTATATGTGCACATCACTATGCCTGGCTAATTTTTTTTCTA
This sequence comes from Cheirogaleus medius, assembly GCA_008086735.1. Lineage (NCBI taxonomy): Eukaryota > Metazoa > Chordata > Mammalia > Primates > Cheirogaleidae > Cheirogaleus > Cheirogaleus medius. The sequence continues at coordinate 21,203,459 of VBSM01003148.1, read as the reverse complement.
TTTTTTGTAAAAACAGGGTCTCACTCTTGCACAGGCTGATCTCAAACTCCTGTCCTCAAGCGATCCTCCTACCTCAGCCTCCCAAAGTTCTAGGATTACAGGCTTGAGCCACCATGCTCTCTTCAACCTCTGTTTTTTAATTTCAAAATATTAATGGGGTACAAATGTTTTTGTTACAGGGATATTTTATAATGCTTAAATCATGCTTTTATTGTGCCCATCACCTGAATGGTGTTCATTGTACCCCATAGGTAAGTTTTATCCCTCCCCCCAATGGATTTCCAGTGACCCTCACATCCTGTGTGCCTGTATGTGTGCATCCCTTCGCTCCCCATTATTTCCAATCTCTTTTATAAGGGCATTGATCCCACTCATGAGGGCTGAGCCCTTATGACCCAATCACTTCCCGAAAGGCCCCACCTCTCGGTACTGTCACGTCGGAGATTCTCAACATAGGGTTTTTGAGGAACACACACATTCAGACCATAGCAGGGATTTAGGTTCTATGAGATACATTTGTCTGCTATATAACAAGTCTGTAAATTCCAATTTACATATATTCCTTCTAGACCTATCATCTTTTACGTGGAAAAACATGTATAATACATTGATCACTGAAAAGAAAAGGTTTTCAAAACAGCACGTAGAGTGTGTAACCATTTCACTTTTTTCCAAGTATGTGCATGTGTGTCTGTGTATGCACTAAAAAAAGATATGGATGAACAAATATCAAGGTGTTGATACTGGCCAGGCACAGTGGCTCATGCCTATAATCCTAGCACTTTGGGAGGCTGAGGTGGGAGGATCACTCGAGGCCAGGAGTTCAAGATCAGCCTCGGCAACATAGTAAGACTCCAACTCTACAAAACAATTTAAAATTTAGCCAGGTGTGGTGGCATGCACCTGTAATCCCAGCTACCCGGGAGGCTGAGGTGAGAGGAGAATTGCTAGCACTCCGAAGTTTGAGGATGCAGTGAGCTATGATCACACCACTGCACTCCAGCCTCGGCAACAGAGCAAGACTTTGTCTCTTTTAAAAAAAGAAAACTGTGGTCATCTCTGGTAGTAAAATTATTTGTGGGTGTTGAGATTATAGTGGTTTTTAAATTTTCTTCTTTTTATTTACTTGTAATTTCTAATTTTGCTCAAATGCTCATGTAATAAGAAAAAAGGGTTTTAATCTATTAAGGAATATCTATTGTGTGGAATATCTGCCTAGTGGATCTCCTCACGTTGGAGCTATTTCTAGGCACCGTGTTGAGATTTTAGGGTTTGCAAAAGCTTCCCCTCTGACATCAGCCCAAGCCCTATCCTATTATACTAAACAGAACTGAACCCCAGCGCCTGGAGGGAGCCTTAACATCCCTATTTTAGACCCCAGAAGGTCTGCTTCCAGAGAACTTCTCTTTTAATGGGGAGGCCCCCTCGCTTTTTGCAGAGCAACTTTATGGACAGTGAAGGTCTTCGCGCCATCATCAGGCACTAAAGCAAGCCTAGCCCCAAGTTGTTGGCATCCTTCCCTTTCTGCTCTGTCTCCATTCCCAAGTGACAAAGCAGCCACTTGAATCGGGGATACATGTATATAGATGTATAAGGATCGGTTTCTTCCATAAGCACTGAGATTGCCTTCAGAATGTCTTTCAGTGCAAAGAACCTTGGACAATATTAGCAAAGCTGTGTCCTAAGGCCCCTCCTCTAAGCTGATGGACTTGGAGCCCCCTCTGGGAACAGAGTCAAGCACTCGGAAGTTGAGTCCTTCCTGCCAGATAAATGACTCTGGGCAAAATCGCCAAGTTTGTCCACTTTGCCCATCCGCCCACCAGCCAGGGAACTCCTGGCCTCCTGGACACCTTCCTTCACCAGCGCCAGAGCCCTGACACGGTCACAGCCCGCCCCACCTTCCCTTCCCCTCCCGGAACATCCCATCCAGATCTGCTGTTTCATTCTCATTCCTAGCTCCCCTCAGTCCATTATAAAATGATCTTTATTCCCTCCATTAGAATTCCAGCTCTTAGCTGGCTTCCAAAGAAGAAAATAATGAACTTGGTCAGTCTGAGATTGCTAATGACGGATATGGATTTATGGGTGCCTGTCCTGGGAAAACATGCTCCTGGAGGAGGGGGAGAAATGGGAAATTGGAGAGGGCAAGGCCTATCCAAAGAGAGGAGCAGCGAGGTTGTGACTGTGGGCATCGCAGGCTGGTAGAGGACGCGTTTGCAGCCTGTGCATTTCGAGAACCCTTGAATGCAAAGCGCAGCTGCAGCGCCATCCGAGTGTGAGGCGCTTCTGACACGCCGCCCAGCTGGCCCCTTGCACACCCTGATCGCCTTTCTCTGCCAGAGGCTGTGCTCAGTTTCCCTGTCCGCTTGGCAAAGCCTTCTCTGTTCAACTCCAGGGGACAGCCTGGTGGAGGACAAGTGGCCGGGCTAGCAGGCGGAGACCTGGAGCTGACCCATCTCTGCCCCAAACTCGAACAGCAGCCTTGGGGAAGCGCAGTGACCTCGCCCTTAAACTCTGTAAAATGGAGGGATTACCCGAACACATTGGCTCCCAGACTCTTGGATTTTATAGAAAAGATTTTGGAAAATGTTTTATTTTATCTCAAAACGATACTTTTTAAAAACATCATCTAATAAAAGAAGATATTTTACACCAAAAAGGGAGAAAAACAAGATCTCAGAGTAAAAATTGGTCAGTTAAAATGAATAAATGTAGTTTCTTGGGAAAATGCACTACAACCTTCCTTTCTCTTTAGTTGGGAGCAATAGACACTCCGGCCTGGAATGGCCCCTGAGGTCCCTTCAACTTCGTATTCTGGAGGAAGAAGATTGGAAATGAAAAAAGCGAACCTTTAGGGCAGAATCAGGGCAGCTCCTTCAAAGCCAAGGAGGACGCTTCGATTGCAGACTCCACGTCTCAGCAGAGGCTTTGCGATCCAGTAAGACTTTAAGAGGAAGAATTTAAAAATCCATCTGTTTGCCTTGGGGGGCTCAGAGCAAGAGCAAAGTTTCAAGCTGATAGGCTCATGATAATATAACATATTCATTAGGTAATAAAGGGTAAAATAAATGACCGCATGTTCAGAGGTTGCTCCAGCCCCTCATTTATACAGCTTTTAGGAAACTCACTTCGCATGCCCCCAGCGGGAATGGCCTCTCCAGAGCCATTTCCCAGACTGAATAACTGTTCATTATGTCTTCGGGGAGGGTTCCATCTGCAGTCACGAATCCCCATGAAAATGTGTGGGAAAATATCCCTGCTCTTTCATTACATCTGAAATGTTATCACCCGATATTAAAACACAAAGAGCGGTTGCATTTTAAAGGTAAACTGCAGAGCTAAATTGAGACTTGACTTAATCTCATTTTTATGGGCTGATTAATGTCCCGAGTAACCAGGCTGGGAGGAGAGTTAATGCCTTTTTCCCTTTAATGGAACGCACCAGGTTTCTCGCTTTTATCAAGGGAGCACATCGGCCCCCACTGCGGATTCGTTCAGAACAAGATTCAAAGCCACTGTCACAACTTTCCTTGTGCCAAGTGGACCCAGAACTATTCACACACCAAAATCCTGCCTTTCAGAACTCTAACCCTTAAGACAAGAAAAAGTAAAATAAATCGGAAGTTGAGATTTCTTCACAAGAAGCTAGTAGCATCTATTTGTGACAGCTTGAAACCTGAGTTGTGTTGAGATGATGCATAAACTCTTCCACAAAAGTAATAACCACTCGTTGAGTAGCTGCTCTGAGCAAGGAACTGTGCCAGGCGCTTTGCATATTGTTTTCTGAGCCACAGGAAGAGGTTCAGCAACTTGTCCAAGGGGTGGACTTAGGCTTGCCTGGCTTAGGAAGCCGCCTTGCTTCTCCCCTCTCAGCCACCCTGACTCTGTAGACTCTATCAACCTTGGTCAGATCAGCAGCAGTGCAAAGAAGACACCCTTTCATTCATTCATCAGGGAAGAAATTAAAATTTTATGGAGCTCTTTCCAGAAGCAACACGGCCCGGCTGGCCAGATTCCTCTGCAGCTCCCACGCCCCACCCATGGCCACCACCCCAGTCTGACACTCGTGGCCGTTTCACTCCTCACCCTGCAGTCGATACCTCCGTGACCCGACAGGCCACGTGCACACCCATTATGAAAAATATCGATTATCACCATGGTATTACCAAAACATTTTTGTAGTGCTTTTCCTGTCCCAGAACTCCTCCCCTTGAATTATTTTATTTGATAAATGACCTTGGACAGAGAGTAGAGGAAGAAAGATAAATTACTGAAGTGGCAATTTGGTTTGGGAGGGTAGCATTTACAGAGAGCACCCAGGCCCTCAAGGTGTAGAAATGACTCACCCATGGTGGCTATAGAATTCAAAGTGGCTACAGGTCACTGTCACTTGACTGTCTAGGATTTTGGTCTCCACCTTAATCTTAGCCAAAAGGCTGAGACAGGTTATTTTGGTTCCCAGCAGCTCTGCGTTAGGCTGGATCGTGGAGAAGTTACCATCTTCCCGCACACCCACTCTTGGTTTCTGAGCCCTTTTCTCCAAAAGCCATCCCCCCACCCCGTCCTCTACTCTCCACCCCCATTAAAAATCACTTGCAGGAAAGAATAGAACCTATTCGCCCTAAAGTGTAATAACCGAGCACAAACCACCACTTACCTGCCATTTGCATCCCGATTGGCCGCTTTAAAACTATGGCACGGAGAAGAGTCCACATCAGCCTTTTTGCTTTTTAATGATGTTACCCTTAAAAGGAATAATAGCTAATAATAGCTAGAGTGCATTTCATACTCATTATTTTCCAGGCTCTGTTCTAGGCAGGCACTAACTCATTTATCCCCGCCACAGTCCTTTGATGTAGGTGCTTTCATTGTCCACATTTTATAGATCATGAAACGGAGGCTCAGAGAGGCCAGGTGACTTTCCCAAAGTCACAGAGCTAAAAAGTGACAGCTGGGAATCAGAGGAACCATATTTGGGGTTCGAGTCCTAGCAATTCCACCAAGTCACAGTGGTATGACCTTGAACCAGTCCCTCAACCGCTCTGGGCTGGTCAGAAGAAGACACAAGACTAGATCCACTCTGGCCACACTTAGCTCTCTAATCTGGGGAACTCAAGCTCCTCTGTGACGTCCCTCACGCCGCCCCTGAGGGCCGGAACCTATTCGCTTTCTTAGTAGCAGGTGCGAATCAGATCCTCCGGTTTCGAAGCCCAGTGGGCCCAGGCACGAAATACCGTCTGTAAATGCTCAGCTGTCACCGCTGTTCCTGCTCCTGTAACGGAGACCTCAGCCCGCTTTCCCCCTGGCCCCTTCCGGGCTTTGTCTTACCCCTGGATCTTTTTTCATTTGCCATTTAGACACCAGCAAGGGAGAACATTTTATTATTAACGTGGTGTTATTTGCATGGGGCATCTGGCGTGGGCGCCTCTCCTCCCCAGACTGCCTCCTTCGTCCGGCCCAGGCATGAATTCTCTATTCCCAGACGACGGCTTTTCCGTCCAGCCCTGGAGAAAGGAGGAAGATAGCGACATTCCTTTCAAGCTCATGTCAGCTGTCCGATTTATTTTCCCTTTTGCAAATCCTTCTTCTCTCTTTTTTCATTTCTGCTACAAGAGTCGTACCTTGAAGTTGCCACAGGCTTTGGCCACCTCCGAGGACCCATCCTGCGCCAAGCATCTTTCTTTCCTGACCTTGGTACTGAGGCTGAGAACACTGGACTCGATTTTAGTGGCTGAGTTTTACAGGTTGTGGGGGGGTGTTCTATTTGTTGTTGTTGTTTGTTTGTTTTATGTTTTTGTCTTTTTGCCTGAAGCAAGCAGCCAAGTGGGGGGAGCCCGGGGGTCTCCCATGAAGGGAAGGGAGAGGCCCTATGAAGCCCCTCCTGGCATGGGACACGGGCCTTCTCACCGCCTGGTGGCCGCGACTGACGACTGCACACGTGTTGCTCTTAAGGTGCCGGCGCAGCTCTGCCTCCGCCCCAGGGAGACGCGTCCTGATTTCTTTCTTTATGGCAAAGCTTTGTCAAACCTGTGTAAAGGCAACAACGACGGGAAAAGGGACAGCATTCCAGAACCAGATCCCTGCCCAAGATGATGCCCTGCTCCTAGAGAAAAGGAAACTTCTGGAGCAACTCACAGAGCAAGAAAAACTGGACCTTGGCAACAAATGAAGAATCCCATCAGTCCAGAGCAAGAATGCTTTTCCTGCACAAAGAAAATAAGCAATTTCAGGAAGTCTCCACCTCCCACAGTAGGTCGGCCTCTTAGAATGCATAATGCATGGGAAACATTATATACATGATGTGCAGAGGAGAGGAAACAGCAAATAGGAAAATTCCCGAGCATGAAGTATTGAATAAGATGCTGCCTTTACCAAACTCCAGGTTTTCAGGAACAGGGTTAGCAAAGTCAGCAGGAAGCCTTTAGGAAACTGAAGGGCATCGGTCAGAAGCAAAGGCAATCCCAAAGTCCCCGAGTCACCTCATGTTCACAGAATTCCAAGGGTGGCTACATACACAGGGCTTCTCTGAAAGAGAAATGCAGTCTTCAAGGGCAAGACCAAAGTCAGAACCCAAAAATCACCAATGTCTAAAACTATGTTCATCAAAACTGCTGACTTGACCCTCGAACGAGAAGGTGAAACATGGCACGGAGAACGGTTGCCGTAGCCCCCACTGCACATGAACCTGCTGTCTTAGAAGTTGCTGATAAACTCATTAAACTGGTTTTTAAAAAGAAGTTTAAATGCACTGGGTCTTTATAGCGTCTCTTCTGGAACAGATGATGCACAGCACGTCTGTGTCCCGTTCCGTCAATGCCCACTTTGCCCAGACCAGCCAGGGCTCCGTCTGCTGTCCTCTTGCCATCTCTGACCCAGGCGTGACCACAGCAAGGTCTCTCTTAGAAGCCCCATTCCAGCAGCAGTTGGAATCTGAGATTTATTTTGTACTCGTGACCTGGAGGATGTTTACAGTCAAGTACGCCTACCAGCCAACTGTGCCCGGGTGACTGTGTCTCGGATTGAAGTTAGCTGTCACTTCCCTCAGAAGGGCTGGACATCTCACCCAAACCCCAAGCCAGAAGCCCTGTGTAGCCCTTGCTAACTTTCTCTAACTGTGGCTGAATGACTCTTGCACGTGTAGCCCTGGCTGGAGTCCTGGTCAGAAGGGGGTGACACTCAGCCCCAAGACGCTGCCTGGCACATGCCTACATCCTAGAAAGGTCCACGTCCTCTCGGCAACGATGTCGGCTCAGATCAGGCCTCTGCTCTCTAGAATGTTGGTCATCTCACTCGAGGGACATCAGTGCTGCCAGCAGTCCCTTTGACCCACCCCACCCAGGCCTGGTTTCCTTCCCCTTCTCTGGTGTCACTGAGGTCCCAGGTTCCTGGCCTCCAAGCTGACCAGAGATGCAATAAATCCTGGGAGGATGAGGTGATCGCTCAGGCACAATTTGATGTAAACTAGGAAGTGCATGGTTTATAGCTTGCAAGAGGGACAGACTTGAAAGGAAAGGAAATCATGCCTTTCTGATGGGTGACAGACAATCACAGGATTTTTCACTGGTGAGTGAAATGCATTGATTTATTTCCTCACCTACGTTCATGGCATGTATTTACAATGTCTCAACTGACAGAAAGGTAAGGAAGGCTCACAGAAGGAATGAAATACGGAGACACCGTGGGAAGTCCTGGATCAGAGGAAGCCTGGAAAATGTCTATTAATTTCTTTCTTTTTATGGCATAGAGACAATCCCATGACCACATGTCCTCCAGATAGAGAAGCAGTCCCAGGGACAAACACTTTTCCCCCCAAATGTCTCTGTCTCTATAAACTTTTTAAAAAATTTGTACACAGCATAAAATTTACCATTTTAACCACTTCGAAGTGTACAATTCAGTGGCATCAAGTACGTTCACATCATTGAGCAACCGTCACCGCCACCATCTCCAAAATTGTTCATCACCCCAAACTGAAGCTCCGAACTCATTAAACACTAACTCCCCATTGCTCTCCCCTAGTCCTTGGTAACCTCTATTATATTAACACTTTCTGTCTCAGCGAATTCGCCTTTTCCCGCTGCTCCATCTGAGTGGAATCATACAGTATGTGTCCATTTGTGTCGGGCTTATTTCACTTACAGTAGTATTTCCAAGGTTCATCCATGTTGTAGCATGTGTCAGAATTGCACTCCTTTGTAAGGGCAATATCCTATTGTGTGCATGCACTGTGAGTACACTTCGTTTGTCCGTTCATTTGTTGATGGACACTCGGGTTGTTTGCACCTTTTGGCTGGTGTGAACAGCGCTGCGGTGAACATCGGGGTGCAAGCGTCTGTTTGAGTCCCAGCTGCCAGTTACCTGGGGTATGTGCCTAGGAGTGGAACCACTGGACCATGTGATAATTCTACTTTTAGCTTTTTGAGGACCCACCAGACTGCTTCCTGCAGCAGCTGCACCGCCTCACGTTCCCATCAGCAGCGCACAAGGGCTCCAAGCTCTTCACATCCTCACCCATACTTGCTGTGTTCCAGCGTTTTCTTTCTTTCCTTTTTTTTTTCATAATAGCCATCTTAATGGGTATGAAGTGATATCTCATTGTGGTTTTATTCGCATTTCCCTAATGGCTAGTGATGTTGAGTGCTTTTTCGTGTGCTTATTGGCCATTAGACAAACACTTTTGGTCTCTTACTTATCTGAAGTGTTAAAGTACCAGGGTTATTAATTTGCCCTGAGAAAAAATTTATTCTAAGTTCTGTGACAGGATAATTTTAAAATGTCATTCTCCTTGGATCTGCGTATTTTAACCCATAAATAATAACCATTAAGAAGCAAAACAAGACACACATATGGACTGAGAAACTCTATACTGTCTTCTCTTGCCTTCAGCCAATGGGATCTGTGCATTCATTCAACAAATATTGATTTATTGTTCATTGTGTGTCTTTGTGCCACACACAGTGTAGGTCCCGGAGTGACCACAAGGGTGATCAAGTCAGATAAAGCTCTGTCCTCCTGGAGCTTTTGTTCTAGGAGACAAGCGATTGACATAAAGCAACACACATCAGTGAACAAGAGGGGAAAACTAATCCATTTCTTGCTCCTTAGGCAGCCTCCAGGGTGGCCCTTCTGGGGTCCCTGTCTTCTCCCGCTGAGGGTGGACTGGATGTAGTGACTTGCTTCTAATAAATAGAACACAGCAGCAGTGACAGGATATCACTTCTGAGATTAGGTGTCAAAAAGACTGTGGCTTCTATTACATGCGTCGGCTCTTGTTCCCCTGCTGGCTCTCTCTGAGGAAGCCAGCAGCCTTCCTGTGCGCTAGCCAGAGGAGAGGCCAGCGTGGCAGCGAACTGGCATCTTCAGCCAACGGCCGTGTGAGCGAGTGTGGACACAGATCCTCCCCACGCTCAGCCTGGAGACGGCTACGGCACTGGCCAACACTTTGACTGCAGGTGTGCAAATTCTCAGCGTGTGTCTGGTCTGGAGACCCTGCAAGTCCCCAAGACCCTTTCTGAGGCTCTGCAAGGTCAAATATATTCTCATAATAAGATATTTTATGTCTTTTCTTACTCTCATTTCTCCCCAGTGTACAGTGGCATATTCCAAAGGCTATAGGACGTGCTATTGCAACAGATCAAATACAGAAGCAGATATGAGAATATAGCTGTCTTCTTTTAAGCCATACATTAAAGAGATTTTCAAAAATATACAACACTACCATGCTTCTCACTAATTTTTTGTTTTGGAAAATTCAGCTACTTCTTGTTAAAAATGGATTATTTATATTAATATGTGCTAGGTATATTACTGTTATTTTTAAATAAGTTAATAAATATTTTTTAATTTTCTAATTTGAATTTCTAGTATGATAAATATCTCTAGGTTAACCCGTATCAGTTAAAGCTCATGTAGGTCTTTAATCATTTTCAAATGTATACAGGGAAGTTCATGTTTCTGCTTAGCATATGGAAAGCTGGAAATGGCACAGATCCCACACTTACAACAAACACAAAAAAAAGGTCTGGCAATCTGCACATTCACAACTTTTCTTAAGCCCATCAGAAAGCTTAGGTTTCAGGGCAACAAACTGACCTGAAATCTAAGCAAAGAAAGGAACCTCCAAGGGGAGAGAGAAGATGAGTTCTTGATTACCTGTGGCAGACACCAGACAGGCTGTTCAGGAGAATTCAGCTAAAATGTGTAATGAATTGCTGAAGGCTAAATGTGGGTTAGTGTGAGGGTACAGAACTCCTGGGAGCCTGAACACAGGGGACTTTGTGCTACTCACAGGTTCTTCTCCATAGATGTCACTGAGTGCTCACAAGAAAGACTAGGGGCAGGACCAGAGTCCCAAGAAAACCTCCTTCATGGTGCTGCTGGCCTGGGGAAGGAGAACAGTAGTGACAGAAAGAAAAACACAAAGACACCCCCCATCCTGTTTTCCTCTCTCCCCTATGGGATAAGAGCCTAAGCTGAAGCAGGAAGAACATAAAACTCTGATGTCCTTAGGGCACTGGGAAAGACTCATTGCAGTGGGGGAAGGAAAGAGAAACAGCCCTCTAACCCTGGCAGAAAAATAGCTTGGGTCCAGAACATCAGAGATCTCCTACCATTGGTGAATGTGGGTGCTACAATCACTGAGAAGGCCCCACCCCCAAGACCCAGGAACAGTGCTGGCCTAAGATGTAGGCTAAATCAGAACAACAGAGAATGCCTCACATCCCACCACCAAGTTAATGCTATCGGGTAACAGGTAACAGAGTCTAGTGATGGGAGAGAGACAAGGACATGGGAGAGACCCCATCTAAGGTTCAGGCACGAAGGAAAGCTCTAAAGCCAAGGGTAAACCAGACATTGAGAAAAATCTTCCAATAAACCAGTACCCACTCTAAACACAAAATAACACTAGAATAATTTGATTTGAAGCCTGTGGTGCATTGAGGGTAGCCATAGAGAAAAATAAAACCTAAACCAGTGTCAGCTTCTGATCTCATTGACTTGATCCCTCAAAAAATACACTAAAGACCAAACCAAAAAAAAGCACTCATTTCCAGGCATAAAAATCCATTTACCTCAGCCTCTACTATATCCTAAACAAGATATCTGGCTTTCAAAATAAATAAATAACTACAAGGAAGAAGCCAAAAAAAATTAACAAACTGTTAAAAGTTATAAATTTGCAGATATGACACAAGTGTTGGAACTTTCAGGAAGTAAATTTAAAATAGTTATCATGAATATATTAAAGGCTTTGGTGGTAAAGATAGACAATATGTAGGTGACCATGGATAATTTCAGCAGAGGAAAAAATACATGAAAAAAATTAAATGGAAATGCTAGACATAAAAAACACAATAACAGAAATGAAGAACATAATCAATAAAACTAAGGAAAGAACTGGTGAACTTAAAGACAGGTCAAGAGAACTTACTTAAATTGAAACACAAAGAGGAGGTTAAAAAAAAAGGTAGAATAAAAAGGTGGGGAAAAAATGAACAAAACACCCAAAAGCTGTAGGACAATATCAAATTGTCTGACATCTGTGTAATCTGAATTCCAGAAGGATAAGAGGGAGAATGTGCAAAAATAATAGAAACTATAGTGGCCATGATTTTCCAAAAAATTAATGGTAGATAACAAACCAAATGTTCAAGAATCTCAGTGAACAGCAAATAGAATTAATGCTTGACAAAAAATTATGTATAGATAGATCATATTCAAGCTGCTGAACACCAGAGACAGAAACAAAACCAAAAAGTCTTGAATGGAGCTGGAGAACAACACACTTTAGATAAAGAGAAACAAAGAGAATACAGCAGAAATACAGCAGACTTTTTCAGAAACTATGCAAGTCTGAAAGACAATGGAATGACATCAGGCTGCGTATGGTGGCTCACATGTAATCCCAGCACTTTGGGAAGCCAATGTGGGAGGATCACTTGAGGTCAGGAGTTTGAGACCAACCTGAGCAAGAGCAAGACCCCATCTCTACAAAAAATAGAAAAATGATCCAGGTGTGGTGGCACACCTGGGAGGCTGAGGCAGGAGGGTTGCTTGAGCCCAAGAGTTTGAGTTTACAGTGAGCTATGATGGTGCCACTGCACTCCAGCCTGGGCAACAGAGTGAGAGCTTGTCTCAAAAAAAAAAGCAAAATGTAAGACCTAATTACATGCTGCCTATAAGAAACCCATTTTAATTATAAAGACATAGATAGTTTAAAAGTAAAAGGATGGAAAAGATAAATCATGAAAACACTAATCAAAAGAAAACTGAAGTCACTATATTAATATCAGACAAAGTACACATAATGATAAAGGAATCAATTATCAAAGAAGATATGACAATCTCAAATGGATATGCACTTAATAATGGAACTTCAAAATACATAAGGCAAAAACTGACAGAACTGAGAAAGAAAAGTAGACAAATTCACAATTATAGTTGGAGATTTCCACATTCCTCTCTGTGAAATGAATAGAATAAATAGATAGAAAACCAGTAATGATAGCCCTGAACAGCACTTTCAACAAATCTTACCTGATTAGCATTTTTAAACACTTCATTGAAAAACTGCAGAATATGCATTATTTTCAAGTCCACACACCCAACATTTACCAAGCTAGAACATATTCTGGGCCATAAAACAAATTTTAGCAAATTTTAAAAATTGAAATTATACAAAGTATGTTCTCAAGTTATAATGAAATTAAGCAAGAAACCCATAGCTGAAAAATATCTGTAAAATCTACAAATATTTAGAAATTAGACAACACACTTCTAAATTACCTATGAATCATTGAAGAAGTCACATGAAAATTAGAAAACAATTTGAATTAAGTGGAAATAAAAACAACATTAAAATTTATGGCATGCATATAAACAGTGCTTAGAGAGAAATTTACAGCATTAAATGTCGATCTTAGAAAGTGAGAAAAGTCTTAAATCAATTAAATAAACTTCCCTCTTAAGAAGCTAGACAAAGAAGAGCAAATTAAATCCAAAGCAAGCAGAAAGAAGAAAAGAATAAAGATAAGAGAATTAATGAAATGAAAGATAATAGAGAAAATCAATGAAGCCAAAGCTGTTTTTTAAAAATCAATAAAATTATAAAGTTCTAGTCAGATTGAATGAAAGAAAAAGGAGGGAAGGCACAAATTCCTAACATCAGGAATGAAAGAGAGGACACCACTAGGAATTCTACAAACATTCAAGGAGCAATAAGACAATATTATGAAAAACTCAATGCCTCCAAATTCAACAGCTTACATGAAATGGACAAACGTTTTGAAAGACACAAACTTCCAAAGCTCACTCAAGAAGAAAAGGGTGATACAAATAGTCCTATATCTATTAAACTTGCTGCGGCCCCCAATGCCTGGGCCACAGATGGATACCTGTTAGGAACCAGGCTGCACAGCACAAGGTGAAGGTGGCGAGTAAGGGAAGCTTCCTCTGCATTTACAGCCGCTCCCCATCACTCGCATCACCGCCTGAGCTCCACCTCCTGTCAGATCAGGGGCGGCATGAGATTCTGCATTATGATGAGTTGGATAATTATTTCATTATATACTACAATGTAAGAATAATAGAAATAAAGTGCAAAATAAATGTAATGTGCTTGAATCATCTGAAACCACCTCCCCCCAACCCCTGATCCATGGAAAAATTGTCTTCCATGAAACCAGTCCTTGGTGCCAAAAAGGTTGGGGACCGCTGTATTAAAGCAATTCAATTTGTCATTAAAAGCCTTCCAATAAAGAAAACTCCAAGCCTAAATTACTTCACTGGAAAATTTTACAAAACATTTTAAAAGGAGAAATAATACCAACCCTATACAAACCCTTCCATAACATAGAGAAGGAAGCAGGAACTTATGAGGCCAGCGTTACCCGGATATCAACATCAGACAAAAAGATGACACGAAAAGATAAATGCAAAGATACCTTATGAACATAAATGCAAAATCTTCAGCCAAATACCAGCAAACTTAATGCAGTAATATATAAAAATGACAACACATTTGTCTAAGAGGGGTTTATCCTGGGTGTGCAAGGCTGGTTCAACATTTGAAAATCAATGTAGTTCACCATATCAACAGACTAAGGAAAAAAACATACAATTACCTTTATAGATGCAGGGAAAGTCTTTGACAGAATTCAACATCCATTCAGGATAGAAAAAAAAACTCTCTTCAAATTATAAATTAAAGGAACTTCCCTCAATCTTATAAAGTGCATTCTTCAAAAATTACAGTTGTTATACCTAATAGCAAAAATGTAAAGCTTTCCTCCTAAGATTGGGAGCAAGACAAGGAGGCCTGCTTCCCCCACTTCTGTTCAACATTGTAAGGAGGCCCTAGTCAGGGAAATTAGGTATAAAGGTAAAGAAATAAAAGTCATATGGATTGGAAAGGAAGTAATAAACCTGCTGCTACTTCTGGTGATATGACTATGTAGAAGATCACAAAGAATCTACAAAAAAGTTATAGATCAATTATGTGAGTTTGGCAATGACACAGAATACAAAGAAAATATTTTTAAAACCAATTACAATGTTCTAACAATGAACAATTGGAAATTGTCTTTTCCTAAGACAAATGCGTTTGAGAACTGTGACTCTAAATAATGCCAATGACCAGCAGTCATTGGTTCTGACCACTGTCTTCAGGGTGAGGAATGTTTAGCCCTCTGCCTCATAAACTCCATCGACACTTGGAAGAAGGTGATGATTCTTTCCCTCCTGGTTCTCCAGAGCAATGCTTCTCCGAGTATTTAGGATAGAAGACCAATTTTTTCCCAATCTATCACAAACCGATATTTTGTAAAATACAATAAAAATAAATGACTAGCAGAAATGAAATTCAAAACAAAGATATGCAGAATGAAGCCCCATTTTTAAATTTTCCCTGTTAGATTCAACAGACATAAAATTACTCCAGCAAATTGCTATAAAAGTGTCTAAATGCTTCCTCTCAATTTTTGTGCCTCTCTCACCACGAACCAGGACAAAGCAGTTTGCAAAGCAGCCCCAACCCATGGACCACGCTCGTCAGTGACTCCGTCCTGGAGCTGTGCCAGCAGGGTGGAGCCGGCGCGGGGTGCCGTCACGAATGGCAAGGCACCAGCAGTCTAGGAGAGGCTGAGGCTTAACTTTGACTCACATCAGTAGGAGTTTGAGAGCAATCCCTTGCTGGCCACCCTGATGTTTCTTTACGCTGTCGTCTGAGCGCTCAGGGTTCCTGATACCAGAGGTGGCTGCTGCTGAGAAGCCCACGCATGACCCTGGGGCTGATTTTATTAAATGTTAACCTGTTCTATTTTTTCCCTTTTCCATGCCCAAGAAAAAAATTTCCTCCCACTCTTCTAATATTCCTTTATGTTTTCTTTCTTCCCCCTCATTTTTTTCGTTTGTTTTCATTTCCTCTCTCTCTCTCTCTCTCTCCCTCTCCCTGTATATCTGCAACCATAGAATATAGAAAATCAAGATGACTCAGGTGGACATACCACATGCATTCTTCTTGAAAATTGTTAAAGCTTTCTTCTAATACCCTGTCCAGAGCATTAATGTGTCGATATAACTAACCTAGAATTCTCTCTCTCTCTCTCTCTCCCTCCCTCTCTCCCTTTTGCTTTCTCTCATACATTCAATTTAGGCACAACTTGGAAAAGTTAAAGATTGACTGTTTATGTGCTAGTCACTCTGGTGACCCTTTGTGTACCAGACTCAAGTCAAGCATTCCATGTAACCTGACAGCTCTGATTCTAGCATTTTATCAGTGCCTGACAATTCCCATTTGGCTGCTCACTTTACTTCTGAAATATCCAATATTCACTGCCCAGTGAAGAAGCTGATTGTCTCTGAGTTGGTTGATTGTTCTGGAAGCAGAACGCTGCTCTTCCATGAATTCGATCATGTAGAAAATTCTCCCTGAGTTGCTGTCGCTGACTGTTTTCTGAAAGAAAATTCTTTTAAGATACTGTTATGGATAAAGTGAATGAGTTGTCGAAGCGTGACCATGAAGGAAGTTGTTTGAGTCTCTTTTGTGCCTCAGACACTATCAGGATATAATTACCGTTTCTGAGTGCTGTTGACGCTTTAGAAATAAAATTTACATGAAGTTTGACAATTTGTGACTTTACAAACTATATCCTGATGCTGGTCACTGAAATTCCACCAGGATCTCCTGTTCTTAGCAAAGAATTATGATAAAAAATCAAGACTATTGACAGAGTAAATTCAATGCATCATTTTTCCCTACAAGCAATTCTATATATTTCCAGGGGGAAAAACTACTCACTTTTAGAAAGGTTCACTAATATAAACCACAAAAGGTTGTCAGAATGTATTGATTTCTGCTTCTTTTGGTTAAGAGGTTGGTTTGTAGGGAAATAAGAGGCAACTAGAAGTAAGAGAATGAGATTATGTTTCTTCTCTCCCTTCCTCTGTCCCCCTCAAGAACCAAAAAAAAAAAAAAGAAGAAAGCTAACAATAATCTCTCCTCACTCCTAGAGTAAGGGGTTCATTGGAGAGGAGAATAAAAATCCTTTCCTCATAGATGCCAGAAAAACACACTAAATATGGAATCTTCCCTCGAGGAATTAAACCTGGAAAAAGAGGAGAAATTTTTTCTGCTCCCCCCAAACCCCATTCCAGAAATAAGCTAGGCCAAGAATTCCTTCCTGAGGCCGCTGGTAGGATGCAGTGTGACTAGGCAGGAACAATGGGATTTAGGATTAGCAAGGTTTGCCTTTCTTGTAAAGTAGAGACACTGTTTCAGACAAAGTGTCAGTGTAAATTCAATTATAAACAATATTGCAAATAAGTAGAGGTTTTATTGGCTTACAGCATGTAATTGTATGTGGATACCATTTTCCATCCTCTCAAAGCAAACTTTATTGGTTTAATTATAAATACCAGAAGAAGAAGGCATGATTCAAAACCTATATTTAAAAAGTAATGAGAACTGAAAGTATAGAAGAAATAAAAACATGGAAAATACATGAGAAAAAGTCTATCTTCATTTCAAACTAGAATTTTAATAATAACTCATATTTCATAATGCCTTTCCCAGTGAGATCAAAGCGGCTTAACAGCACTGTAGAATTCTCATAATAGACATTTGAGGTAGGAGGAAAACATTGTGATCCTGTGACTCTCATTTTACAAGTGAAAGAGATGAAACTGGAAGATGACATGGTTCACTGAATCTCAGTATAGAATCTTGGAACAAATTGCCTCTTTTTCAAAAACTGAAAATTGAATTCATCTTAGCTATGCAGTAGTGAACAGGAGCCAGAAGAGGAATCTTAGCAGAGGAATAGCTGTAGCTGTGGTGGCTTCTTCTCAGCACCTACATTGTTCCAGGCATCGTGCATCCAGAACACAAAGGAAGGTTCTGCGACTCCTCTCCATGTCCTGCCAAAGTCGCACAAAGTTGCGCTGCTCTCACCAACCTTAGGTGGATGCTGCTTGGCTCCCACTGGGGCACAAGGGCACGAGTTTCCTGCAATGGAAGCCTGGTGGGGCTTTGGGGGGACACAGCCCACTAGGTGTGGCTAAGAGGGGCGGGCAGTCCCTCAGACAGCCTGAGCTGAGCCTCCGGCCAGGTTAGCAGGTACACAGCAGCCTGACCTCCAGCTGCCTGCCGTGGGCCACCGGTTTGGCCAGAACGCCCACAACACCCCATCAAACTGAGACTTAGCTGGTCCCATTAATTCAGAGTAGCTTTGTGCCAAGTTGGAGCTTGTGCTCTTAGGGGAAGCTCTGACAAGCTCCCTCCTTGTTGCAGGCAGCACCCGGTAAGGCTCACGGGCCTACCCTTCCTCTCAGCTTTCCCAGAAACCCCACCTGCATTTCTTAGAGGGGACTCTCTAGCAGGAATGGGAGGAAACCCACACCTCCATTTTCCCAGTCAAATTAATAGACTGGAAATGTCACCTACTCAGTTTTGTTAGAGAACCAAAGACTGAGTGGTCATAAATTGTTCTGCCTGCAGCAAGAATTAGGGCAATTACATCAGATTTCAGTAAAAACTCTCAGGTAGCCGGACATAGTGACTCACGCCTATAATCCCAGCACTTTGGGAGGCCGAGGCAGGAGGAATGCTTGAAGCCAGGAGTTCAAGACTAGCCCGGGCAACATAGCCAGACCTTGTCTCTACAAAAAACTTGAAAATTAGCCAGTTGTGGGGGTGCACACCTGTAGTCCTAGCTACTCTGGGAGTCTGAGCCAGGAGGATCACGTGAGCCTGGGAGCTGGAAATTGCAGTGAGCTATGGTCATGTCACAGCCTTCCACCCTAGGCGACAGAGTGAAACTCTGTCTCAAAAAATAAAAAAAGGAAAAAAAAACTGTCAGGCAATGGACATCACCTTCTAGGGTGATGACAAGCTCAGCACTCACAGCCCACCGGAGCACCAGAGGGAGCGCTGGCGGGTCCCCAGTGCACACTCCAGCGTGCCTCAGCAGCCCTGAGTCCAACCGTGCGCTATCGCTGGGTAAGGAACGGCCGCCAGGAAATACGGGGTTAAAGTGTCTTGGGAGCTCAGTAAAGCGAGTTAAGAAGTGATTCTTGAGTGGGTAGCCAGGGTTATATCTAAAGGGGCAAGAGCCCTGTGCTCCAGGCACAGGCAGGCAGGGACACTCAGGCCTAGCCCAGGACAGTCCCGAAGGCTTGACATCATGGCTCCAGGGCTGGCACAAGACAGCTTCGCAACTAAGCCAAAATCAAAAGCCTATGTTCAATCAAGTCATTGGAAGACAAAGAGGCTGTTGTGCAGAAAAGCAAAACCCAAGAGCATGATAAGAAGAGGGAAAGGACATTAAAGTCAAAGCCAAAGGGGGCAGGGCAAGCCCACGGCAGAAGCCCAGAGATGGCCCGAGCCATGCGGAGCCACAAGCAGGCACAAAACAACCAATCAAGGGGAGAGTTGAGGGTGTCGAACTGTCACCACCAGTAAAACCCAAGTCCGAAGAGACCCAGAATGAGCGCGAAGGTGCAGGAGCCGCTGAGTAATGAGCAGGGGCAGGGCTGCCGGCGCGTCCCACGCGGCACGTGCTCCCAGGAAGTGCCTGGCGGCTGATTAAAGACCTGGACAGAGGTGGGACACACAGATCAATTCCTGGGCTTGAGGAAGTCCCACTGACCTGTCATCATCTTAAGTAACATGCACGTGGAGCTGACTTACGAGGACACTGACAGTCATATTAATAGAAGCATGTTGTCCCAACATTCTTAGCAGGGAACAATAAATGACTAAGTGGTGGGGTTATGATTTGTACTCCTATCATTAAAGATGCATTATATTTTTAGTCCAATAAATTTCTTGGAAGCCCAGATTCTCGTGAGAACAGTCCTCACTGGGTTTATGGATTATAGGTGTGATGAGAAACAAGATTTTAATTCGCCTCTTGCCTTCCTCCGAGATGAACTTTACCAGACCCTCATCACCGAGCCCCCAGCCAGCAAGACACTGAGCAATGCCAAGTGCTTGCACCACCTGTGCTCAGAGCGGTGAACTGCGGCTTGGCCCTCTGTCAGCACAGCGGATGAACACCCTGGACAGGTGTGGATTCATTAACAGGATGTGCAAAACAGGTATTCGTTGTAATAGGGAGCAGATAACACGTCCTTCCTGGTTTTAAACTGTCCTGCGCTGATGTTGCATGTAATAACTGTTCTATAAGTAACATTTTCCTGCAAAGGGATATCATAGTTTCAATATTTTTAAATCAAAATTAAGTACTTTCCTACTGTCTTGAGCAAAATATAAATGTAGAAAATTAAAGCAAATTAAAGATACTCACAAATAAAAATGATTAAACATCACTGGATCTTTGAATCTACTGGAAATCTAGTTCTTCCATCCATGAAGCTGGTATGGTGACCCTTGTCACCTGTGTGTCTTTTGTAACATCATGAGGGCTTACAAGGAACAGTGCTTAGTGGTAATGGCTAACATTCACAACTTTGTTATGAGTTCTGCTAAGTCCTTTTCTATTATTATTTTTTAATTGTTTTTGTAGAGACAGGGTCTCTCTATATTGCTCTGGCTGCTCTTGAACTCCTGGCCTCAAGCAATCCTCCCACCTTGGCCTCCCAAAATGCCGGATACAGGTGTGAGCCACCAGGCCCAGCGCTGTGCTAGGTCTTTATTTGCATTATCTCATTTAATCTTCTCAATAACCCTGAGTGGTGATAACATTCTCCCCATTATGTCAGTGAGGAAACTGAGAGGTTCATAACTCAAGGTCACACCACTAGTAACAGGCTGAACACAGGAGGCCAAAACCATACACAACATAGCAACTACACAGACTGTAAAAACATTAGAGTGAGCGCTTTGGGAAAAAAATGCTTTTGACCAACACAACTTCACACAAAGGCACAATTTAAGGAGAGATTTAGATGGCAGGTCCTTCTTTAAGACTTGGGGGAGGTGCATTTTCCCAGAACAAGGGTGAAGATGAAGCCAAAGGAAATGGCCAGTTTGGTTTTTTCCAGGCGAGGTATTTATGTGACGGATATTCTGAAGAGATGGGTTTTCCCCCTTTCAGTTGTCTGCTGTCGGGTATCTCAGCCCTTACCTGTGAGCCACAGAAGAACTCCAGAACACTGTGAGCGGTTTCTCAATAGGTCCCCTTCCTCTGGGCCAGCCCAGGGGGACCAGCAGAGCTCTCTGCTTCTGAAACGTCTCTTGAGTTAACGAAAATCCTGCAGACCCTGTCAAACCTAATTTATTGCTGAGAGCCATGAAAAATAGCTCCATAAATCTGCCTATGAAGAAAAGGT
Source organism: Cheirogaleus medius (assembly GCA_008086735.1). Lineage (NCBI taxonomy): Eukaryota > Metazoa > Chordata > Mammalia > Primates > Cheirogaleidae > Cheirogaleus > Cheirogaleus medius. The sequence goes on along the minus strand of VBSM01003148.1, from coordinate 21,182,669 downwards.
CGGCTTCCCAGGTTGGGATAAACAAATTGAGCATTTCAAAGCAAACTGTACTCACCCCACTTTGCATATAAATGCCAACAACCACCCCCCACCCCCGCCATTGTTCAACGAGATGGTGAAGGATATTGGGTTTTATTGTCCAACTAGTGTGTTTGTCACAAACCAGTCCCTCGAAAGATTTACTTCATAACCTGCTTCACAATCAAGTGTCAGGACAGGGAAATGGCCCTTGACTGCCATCCCAGATGGACAGACCATCCCCATAGGCAGCTTCCTTGCTCTGTGGGGCCTGTGAAATTGGTAGCCAGGTGCCAAGAGTCCAGGGAGGACCACGCTCAGGATCAAGCGTGATAAATGCTACCAAGTCTTGGCAGAGAGATCCCTTTATTTCCAGTCAAGAAGTTTGCATTTTAAAATGTCCACAACAATGTTGCTTTGAAAGGTTGTTTCTCTTTTCCATACTTATTCAACTTTTAATAAACACCACAGGAGGGGGATGAAGAGAAGTTGATTAATGGGTATAAATACACAGTTTGATAGAATAAGATCTAGTGTCTGATAGATCAGTAGGGTGACTATAGTTTACAATAATCTCTTGTATATTTCAAAATAACTGAAAGGGAATAGTTCAAATGTTTCTAGCATAAAGAAAAGACAAATATTTAAGGTGATGAATATCCCAATTATACTGATTTGATCTTTTCAAATTGTATAAATGTATTAAATTAACACATGTGCCCCCAAAATATATACAATGATTATGTACTAATTAAAAAATGTTTAATAAAATATAAAAGTAACACTACTGGAAGCAAGTTGACTTTGGTTTGGGCCAGGGCTCAGAGGAAATATAAAGAGATTTATAATATTTGAAGATATGTAAGTAAATAAAAGGAACGTGGGAAACTAGAAAAAATGTTTATAAGGATTAGGAAGTCATTCAGGACTTTCCCCTGCACACACTCACACACACACTCACACTCACACACACATTTCCTTTTTAAAATTTACCTTTGGTTATTTAAAATTATCTACACAGTAAGTAATTTTCTTAAGAGAATACTATGTAATAATATGATAAAAGAAACAAATATAAAAGTCTAAATTATAAAACTATAAATGGATGAATAAGAGCCATTTGAGTTTTGAAGTAAAATGGAATCTTTTAAAGAAGATGCTGAGTTTGTTGGGGGGAAGGGAATTTACAACCTTTGGTGTGATCTTGAATGAAAGAGGTAGGGAGGTATTTGTTGCTTTTATTATAGCCTCTGGGCTGAGGTTCATTGCCCTGAAAAGAGAAGAGAATTTGCCCAAATTGCCCTAGTGTAGCCTGGTCTATGAAGCCATTGAGGATGAAATACTAAATCAGATTGCAGATTCCAGTTTATCTACCTTTTTGACCAACAAAACTCTCAGTGGTTTGTTCTTAACTCCTTAGGGAGACATTGTCTAATGAAAGCTTTGGGTATCTTAAAATACTTGAGTGAAAGCACAACTCTTAGTTTAAGGAAGATTCGTGATACACTTCTGGGTGAGAATTACTGTCTTCAAATGAGTTTAGAGACAGCACCAAATTTGAAAGGTAGGCTGAGCCATTTGACCTTGGCAATGCTTCATTAATTTTCAGGCTCACTTGAATTTTTTTCTCCTTCACTTCCTTCACTAGTAATTTTTTTTTCCTTTAGGCTTCCCATACAAAAATTATAAAACCATAAAACAATGGGTTAGGATAGAGAAACAAAAGAAAAGACAACACGTTTTTTGTTTACTGACAACCTGAATTCAGATGCCTGATGATAAAAGCCCTTAATCTGTCCTTCATCTAATTCTCTCCTTTGAATTTTGGAAACCTACAAAGGTTATTGATCAAAGCTCCTCCCCACTGGGCGTTCACAGTTTAATCTCCAAATCCAGGTGAGAAATACCCTCATTTACGAAAGCAGCTGTGAATTAAAGTCTATAGTATCAAAACCATAACCACTACATTTAGTTAAAAATGCTTCGATGTGAACTTCTAACACTTAGAAAGAAAGAAACTGCTTTTAGAAGTGTGGTGTTTTTCCACTGTCCTCATCAGTTCCCTAGGGAAATTCCAAGGGGAAGAGACCAGGGATAAAGAGCTTTTTGTATTTCTCTTGGTTTTAACTGCTAAAACAATTTTTGTTCCATTAGGTTTGTAATGCAAGATCCTTCAGAGTAAATTTACACAACAGCCTCTGAGTTTATTAATTCATCACAACTAACTTAGTCTTCCCATGTCTAAAAACAAATTGCTGACTTCTCACAAGTTCCAATATCTACTTATGCACTGCCTTGAAAATTGTTAAATGTAAAATTATTCCAGGATTACAAAGTCTATTCAATTAGCACGGTATATAGCATGCAATAAATAGCTATCAGCTGATCTTTCCTGCCTTTACTCAGATTTAGTCCAACATCAAGCTAATCTTTAAGATACAGGTAGCTAAACACCATTTGAAATAGCCCCTAGAGGTCATCTGGCCATTAGCTGCTAGATAGGATGGATCTCCTAAAAGGCTTGAGGAAGGACAAATGCCTTGAGATATTATCTAACTGCTTACCCAAAGTATCTCCCAGGGTTACTTATTAATGACTTTCCTGTTATCCTTTTCATATTCAAAAAACGGGGAAGGTTTGTAGAAGTTTGGCTAATCAGCCTTCCCTATGCAATAAATACTGTGAAACTCTTAAAAAAGCAAATCCACTGGAAAATTGCAGCCTTGCTTGTAAGAAATAAACCCCCAAGTGGTTAAACTCAGCTCTGCTACCTTCCCAATTCTATCTCTAGGTTCCTAGAATGGCAGCCCAATGCATCACACCACCACACTGCGTGCGAAACAGCGCAGTGCTAGCAGATTAACAAGGACATGTGTAAACTGTACCCCAAATGAAGAGTTGTCAAAATTTCAAAGAGGGTTAAATTTCATTATTTCATGAGATCTGAAATTCTTAGAAACAATTATAAACCAACATATTTAATAGATATGAGAGGCCCGAAGCATATTTGACATGCTAAATCCAGTCTGCAGGTGACTGACAGGTCTGTAGATCTCAAATTTGCAAAGATCTGAAATATTAAAAAGTCAAGTAAAAACAACCACTGTGTAAATAATGAACACACGGTCTCAAATTTTAAGGAATGTTATGTTGGGCCAGCTCATCCAAGACTCTTGTGTATACTGATAGGAATAGCTACAACATCTCTTCACAATAATCTTATAAAGTGTTATCATTGCCCCATTTTATAGGCAACAAAACTGAATATTCGAAGAGCTTACATAATTTGCCCAAGTTCACATAGCCATGGAGGTTTGAAGTTATTTGGACTAAGAGGCAGAGAAGAGGACCAATTAGAGGTTATGAAGAAAAAAATTCCATCCTGGCCCCAAAGAGGCCAGTTCCAGAGTCACCGTATGAGATGCCACTGCATTTGAGCTTTTAGCCTATAATCAACCCATATTGAAACCAGATTTATGAGCCCTTCAGAGGAGAGCTTTGTGATTTTCTAAAGCAGACATGTTTGGTATTTTAGAAGGTCAAACCCCCTGTGGTGCAGTGTTTTTAATAAAATCAGTTCAGCAGAAATTAGAGACACACCAGTCAATTTCTAGGAAGCCTCTGAGCCATTCAAAATAAGGGGGGAAAATAACATAGAAGACCTAACTATGCACAGATCAACGTTTTCAAAACAGGTATAATGTAAGGGGTGTAGATACAGAACATCTTGGCAATTTTTGTCCCATTTGTCTCTAGTTTGGGCAAATTTCCACCCAGAAAAATTACTTTGCAGGGGGAGTTACATGATGTTGTAAACAAGGGTTGTTCCAGGGTGGCCTGCCTCAGTGGCAACAGCAAACATCTCTTCAGGGGGAAACAGATAAACCAGTCACCACCCACATCAGCTGCATCAGGCAGATCAGCTAATCTCCTGCTCATGGCAATTGCTACACTCTCAGGGGGAAGCAAAAGTAAATTCTGTATGTTGTTCATAGTAAAATTCATTCAAAGTTGAGAAACCTGCAATATTTTCGTCAAAAAGCCAAGTTATGCACAGACCTAACCAACTTTAAGACTGGTGGTGAGGACACGTAAATACTCAATGAATATCTAAAAGGAGAGGATTTTGTTATTGGGGGAAAAGACAAGGATGATCCCTTTTGCAGCTGAACTTGAGCCCCAGAAAACTCAGTGGGAGAGGCCACAAGCACAGTGCTTATTTCAGAGCATATGACTTTAAAGTCTTTATTGTTTTATTTCCTGAAGAATTGGCTGAGTTCCCAGCTAATTGGTACTGGGGAGAAGTGGGATGAACAGGGAATAACATCGGGGCAAAAAGCCGAAGAAAAAAATTTGACTACACCTAGCCGATATGAAGACAGGCCATATTTATATCAGCTGTAAGAACCACTGAGCGTGTATAATGGAGCAAAAAGTCTTTCAATCTTCAAGCTGCAAACTAGTGTCTCTTGACTGAGAGCTGGAGTGGGGGTGAGAGTGGAAATTTCACTAACTGCTAATTTTTATCAATTCTCTTTGGTAGGTTTAACAATTCTTGAGCTCCCTCAAAAACTGTCATACATAAAACTTAACACCTTTTATATATTTTAAGGCATGCATGCAAGAGCCATTTGATCTCAAAAAGCCTAATACAAATGCTATCATTTATTAAAATGTATATTTATTCCATAGCCTAATTTGTTTGGGGCAGATGGTCTATTAACTATTAAGTAAGCTAGGTACTCATTTTTATACTAATCATTTCAACTCAGATTCCTCCATGATCTTGGCTAATGCACTTGTCTTCTTAAGGAACCCAAATTATGCTTAGCATAAAATATTCTAGTATGGAATATGCAAAAAAAAAAAATCTTTAAAAAATATTAATAAAACCCCATACTCAAATATGCAGGCTATAGGTTAATTTTTAAGCAAAAATTTCAAATGAACAAAACAATTGAGAAAAACTCCATGACAAATTATTCACACATTTAAGATAAGAAAGATCTATTTGGAGAGGCAAGTACATAAATGTGGTAAGATTTAAATTCAGGCTGGCCAGTGTTACCAGACAGAAAGTCTTAGAAGGGGGTAAACATCATTACTTAGTGGTATTAGTTACTGGCTAAAGCCAACGTCCTTTTTGGTTATAGTAATAAAGTGATCATTTAGGAGGAAGAAACCTCTTAACACCCTGTGGTTTAAATCTCAATTGGTATATGAGGTTTACTCTTCAAAACCTTTCTAAGGACTGAGAGAAGTTAAAATAAAAGATGTTAGGGGGTAACACTGTATTGAAAAAGAAGCTTTAAAAACTAAGAACATTATACAATAAAATTCAGCTAATTTGGGAGCCAAAATATTTTAATTTGGTTTGGAGACAAAATAAACTGGTCAATTAATCGACAGTAAAAATAGATAGCAGACAAAAAATTTTCATTTCATTAGGGGTTTCTTTCTTTCTTTTTTTTTTTTTGGATGGAGGTAGACACATGTAAAAAGGTGCAGAGCAATTGGATCAAGTCGATAAATACCACCTTTGCTGAGGCAGCTTCAGAAATTGATCCATCATGTCTGACCTGGTACAAATAAGTTTAAGCTCTCTCTTACAGGAAAGCTAAAAACCAGAATTATCCTAACAAAAAATATGGGTGAGACACTGAATGATGGTCAGTACACATTCTGAAACTCTCCATGCTGTAAGATTAAACAAGACCTTGGCCTAGTTTAGGAAGAGATCACGCCAAATCCTATAGTTGAGAACTAGCTACCGTATGAGCTACAGCTGATCTTCATTTGTATAATTAATATGCACTTTCTCACACTTCCCAGTTTCTCATTTACAAAAGACAACACTGGATTTCAGACAAAATATATATATTTCTTTTAAATCTTTACAATAAATCAAGATGTAGAAGCTTACAGAGAGCACATTTTAGTTTATTTAGGTACTCGTTTCCAGCTCCCTCGGATGCAAATAGCTCTGGTAACAGTGTGTACATAGTCTTCTCTTTGCTTTTCACCATTTTAAAGCAAATAATACATTTGACTGTATTTAAGTCTGTGCAAATAATCCTTCAGAAGAAATATCCAAGATTCTGTTTGCAGAGGTCATTTTGTCTCTCAAAGATGATTAAATGAGTTTATTTTACTTCAGATAAAGTGCTCCTGTCCAGCAGAACTCAGAGGCCTTCAAGCGTTCAAGAAGTTTAGTTCAGATAGGACTCCATCATACGAACTCCAGCTTCCCATGCCCACTGTACATGCCCCAGTGAACAAGGGAGAGGATCTTATCGTTGCCGAGGTCTGCTTGTCTCATTTTATCACAGGTCAGGCAGCAGTTCTCGTGCCCGCTGACCGGCACCATGCACTCCAAGTCTAACTTTGCAATCTGCCCCTTTTTGGAATGGTGTCCGTGGAAGCTGTAGTGCAAACGCGACAGCATCTGCTGCCTCTGATCCTGCAGTCTCTTATTCTCACTGCGAAGCATCCTCAAGGCCAACGTGATAAGCAACACCAAGATCAGCCCTCCAGCAATAGGGACAGCAATCACTGCTGCCCGGAACCACAGCTCTTTGGAAGAAGTCAACTCCTGCACCTTGGTGATGAGGTTTCTGCTACCCTCGTGCTGGTAGCGGTTTCCTTGTCCTAAAGGAGCACAAAGAAAATGATCAAACTTTATGTTAGCCCCTCCCAGGGATATTCACCACCATCCAGCCATTTTAAATAAGGAATCCCATTAAAAAGAAGCTTACAATTAAATCAACGATATTTAGAAAATAAATATTGCAAAACTATCCAAAGAAGCTTATAAACGCATTTGTTTACAGACTGTCATTACTGAGATGTAATGGCCTTTTAATGTCTTTAAAATGTTGAAAAAATAGGCAAAACCTATTATGTAGACAGACATCTAATGCTCAGGCAGACATAAAAGCCACTCAATAGAGATGCATCTTTGCATCCAGCCGTGCCTCTCCCCCAGTGTCTCTAATTACATTAACAACAAAATCAATAGCAGACATACAAAGCCGAGGCTGTCACAAGTCTATAGATCAGGCAGGCGTGCTGGTTAGAAACGGCTTCTATACCTGAGGCCTCACCCTTGGGAGGAGAGAGAACATCGCGCAGCCCTCTGTAATTGCACATGTCTTCATGACAGCATTCCAATGTGGGCATGGTGGTGCCAGAGTGGTTTTGGGCCTGTTTGGCTTGGCAGATGTCTGCTGTGCTTGCGAGAGAGTCCAGGCAGCCATGGGTGAGTGGGGAATTTGTGTTCTGAGGATCAAGAAGTCTAGAGAAGCAGGCATTGAGCTCAGATTTACACATATAACCAGTGGCCACACAGTGGGCAGCGTCACAGTAGCATCGAATTTCACCTAAAAGCAATGAGAAATCAGGTCAAATTGTCCTGCAGAGACCAGATAAAGCAACTCTCAAACAACTGCTGAATCCCAAGTTCAAAGGCACAAACTTTTAGATTATTCAAGCTGAGTGCTTATAATAGCAGTCCATATTGACTGGAAAAGCCCTTTGTGTGGTCAGTACTTAAGTTTCAATTCAGTTAAATATTATTTTAGAAATGTAGTAATCCCAATAGCAGATTTCTGATGAGTTAAGAGAGGAATTAAAAATAAGACTATCTTCTTTGAAGGAAAATAGTAATCAGTATAATTTCTCCTACCATAAGGTAAAACACATTATTTATTTATTTTAACCCTATATGACCATACAACATAAAAATGCTAGACTTTTTGATTTTTGTCAGTATAAATATTTGATCGGAACTACTGAATTGTTTACTATCCCAAAGGACTGTGCCAAGATTTAAGAGCTTTAACTAACACCTTATAAAGTTATTAACTAGAAACACAACAATCTAGAAATTGCTCAGGTCAGGAGGTTTTAAAACTATGAAATGAGGCAGCTATTTGCAACCTCTCTAGAAAAGGCAAACTTTGCCTATAAAGATCTTTTCATGCAGAGGAGCTTTTAGTCACTATATTGTAAAACAGGAACTAGGCAGTTTACAATTAGTGGTTTGCTTGCCAAAGTCAATTTCTTTCAGCCCAAATGGAAAGTCATAAAAGAGGAGGGGGTATAAAACTGCAAGGCTAACTTCTCCTCCTCCTCCTCCCAGTTTTACATGTAATTCAACATGTGATCTAAAAGGGGAAACCCTGAAACTGAAAATCCTCTGCTGGTTGAATGAAAAATCCTTAAGGAAACCTCAAATTTTCTACAGGAAGTGCTTAAAAGTTTCCTTTATAAAACTTACTTTGTGAGTTGCAAGGCTCTGTTAACGTGTCACAATACTAGATTGGAGGCTTTAACATCAACTTCCAGTTGAAATAACCTGGGTCTTAAAGTTATCACTAATATGACACCCAACCTGGTGGACTCCAGGCATTGTTCCTTTTCACAGCTAAAGCTACTGTAAACTTTTAGAACTAATGTATACACCTATTGCATTTCCCATCTGAAGATCTGTCTAGTTACTGAAATCCACACTCCGAAAATAAAGACAAGGGCTGCTCCTTTACAACCCTCTTTCCACCCCCTCCTTTTCCCCTCCTCCTCTCTGTGAATGCCTGAGTAAGGTGTCTCATTTAATTATCTGTCCAAATTCCAGGCCACAGTATGATATGCTCGGTTTTCACCGGAGGCTGCTAATGCTTCAGTTCTAAGAAAAACCAGCCCACTAAACACAGATCTTTGGCAACCCATAACAGTCCAAAGCTCGAGGTCTCGCTCCTAAATCTGCACTCACTGCCCTGGGTGTGGGCCCAAGATCCTTAGCCAGTCCCCTCTGTTTCATGTAAAAACCTTGCTTTGCAGAAGTTCTCTTCTGCTCTTTCTCCTTCTCTTTCCAAGTTTACTTTATTTTTCACATAAAGCTCACCAGTCTTATGTAGTGATGATTACATATCCCTAGTCTGACAAATTCCATATACAGATTTAAAACATAAATAAAATAGATTAAAAGCTCATTTTGATCCTATTAGCCTCAGACCTAGTGCAGAAAAGGAAAACTGAATACAAGTAAAATGCTGCTTAAATGTTTATGAGAGCCTATTTAAAATGCTATATTTTCAATGACCTAAAAACAGTCTAATAAAATTTTGACAGGTAACTGGAAAAGTTCTAACAACTTTTTTCTTAATTGGAGCCACATTTTTAGCAAGGAGAATGGACTTTTGTATTACTGTATTAAAACTATATTTCTGTTGTTTCATAAAGTTTCTTCCTGTAGCATGCAAAAGGCCAGAGAGGGGACTGGTATTTTGAAACAGCGAACAATGCCCCTCTGTTCCCCCTTTTCTTGTTACTGTATGTAGTGATTAAACAAAAATGTCTGCTTTAGTCAAGATGGCTACAGGAGAGACTGCTGGCTTCTTTCAAAGCTTTTGAAGTCCACAGCAGCCAGAAATCTCTGATCCCCTAATTATATCATTATCAGGCACATAGTTTCGGTATCTGTGACTTCATGTCAGCCTCAGTCCCTCCCTGTTCTGCCAGCCTTTGATAGGGCCAGGAGGCTCCCCTCTGCAGGCTGCAAGGGCTGTTATTTAGGGTTAATTACACCCTTCCTTCCAAAATAAATAAATACTGTAGCACATCATCCTTGCCTGGCTAGCTTATCCTTTAACCTCATGCCTGCTACATGGCAATTAGAGAGAATTGGGGGGTGCAAAGGCTAAATAATGCTTCCTCTCTAAA
>VBSM01003148.1:21125835-21142550 GCA_008086735.1 Cheirogaleus medius | reverse complement strand
CAAATTCCTATGCACACTGCACATATCTTATTTTGAAGTAAAATAACAAATGGGTAAAACACCCACATGTGGCCTGCGGGTTTGAGGACGCCTAACACTACAATTAAAAGAGATTGTCAGAGTGAACTTTTATATGCTGTTTTTTTCCTAAAAGAAATTCAGTTTAAATACAGAAACTCACAGGTAGGCTGAAAGTAAACAGATGGAAAAAGATGCACCATGCAAACAGTCAACACAAGGAAGCTGGATTGCTATATTAATACCAGAAAAAAGAGACAGCAAGATGAAAAGTATTCCCAGAGATAAAGAGGGACATTTCATTATGATTAAATTTGTTCATCCATCAGGAAGACATAACAATCATCAGTGTGTATGTATCTAATAACAGAGGCTCAAAATACATGAAGCAAATATTGATATAATTAAAGGAAGAAAGAGGCACTTCGAAAATTGTAGTTAGAGATTTCAACACCTCTCCCTCAGCAATTGACAGAACAACCTAGGCAAAGATGAGAATATACATAGAAGGTCTGAACACCACTGACCTTTTTGGTACACTACATGTGACCAGGATGGAATGCATATTCTTTTCATGGACATATGGTATGTTTACTAGGATAGACTATGTGCTGGGCTATAAAAGAAAGCCTCAATAAATTTTAAAATGTTGAAATCATACAAAGTATAGTCTCTGACTGCAACGGAATTAAATTAAAAATTAGTAACAATAAGATAATTCGGCCGGTGCAGTGGCTAACACCACTAATCCTAGCATTCTAGAAGGCTGAGGCAGCACTGCCTGAGCCCAGGAGTTCAAGACCAGCCTGAGCAAGAGTGATTCCCCATCTCTACTAAAAATAGAAAAATTAACCAGGTGTTGTGGTGAGTGCCTGCAGTCCCAGCTACTTGGAAGGCTGAGGGAGGAGGATCACTTGAGCCCAGGAGTTTGAAGTTGCAGTGATCTACATGACAACACTATACTCTACCCAAGGTGACAAAGCGAGACTCTGTCTCAAAAAAAAATATATATATATATATATTTGTATAAAATTAGGAAAACCCCAAATATTTGAAAATCAAACACTCTTCTCAAGAAATCCCTGGGTCAAAAGAAGAAATTATAAGAGAAATTAGAAAAAATTTAAAGCTGAATGATACAAATAAAACATACCAAAGTTTGTGAAATGCAATCAAAGCCACTCTTATAGGGAAATATACATACTACAGTGTTTTAATTTAGAATCTAGATGCCCAGCATAGCTAACCCTATTCTGTATGTAGAGTATTTCTGACCTTTTGTGTGTGTGTGTGTGTGTGTGTGTGTGTGGAGACAGAGTCTCACTGTGTTGCCCAGGCTAGAGTGCTGTGGCATCAGCATAGCTCACGGCAACCTCAAACTCCTGGGCTCAAGCGATCCTTCTGTCTCAGCCTCCTGAGTAGCTGGGACTACAGGCATGTGCCACCATGCCTGGCTAATTTTTTTTCTATATATATTTTTAGTTGGCCAATTAATTGCTTTGTATTTTTAGTAGAGACAGGGTCTCACTCTTGCTTGGGCTGGTTTCGAACTCCTGACCTTGAGCGATCCGCCCACCTCGGCCTCCCAGAGTGCTAGTATTTCTGACCTTTTAATCCTGCCTTAGCAAGGGAGATCTCACTGAACCACGGAAGCTAATTGCAGAGTCCCAAACCAGTCCCTGAGGAGCGGAAGCTCCTTCAGACGTGCTCCTGTGCTGTAGGGGACTCGGCAGAACCCATCCTCCCACACCAAAGGCACAGGCTCGCTTTGACACAATTTCTGAAAGATTGGCGAATAAAGGCCGTGAAATACAGCAGGTTTCTGCAAAGTCCAAGAACTTTCAACGTCACCATTCTAAATAAATCACAAATGAGGAGATGCCACAATAAGGCTCTGGAAACTGGAAAGATTTTTTCCCCACCAGCTCTGGTCTAGTGACGTCACGGTCCTTTGGTTTTAGGTCCAACTCTGATTCAATTTTCTAGATAAATAAACCCTCCCAAGACCTGATCCTATAGCGGTGCTTGAGCAGATGTCATCTGACATCCATGGAAGGTCTCCTAGTGTGAGGCCTTCACAACTGAGGCCCAAGCTAGTGTTTGCTCAGGTGCTTCTAGAAGATCAAAAGAGTCTCAAAAAGAGTTCCACTTAAGCGTCACAGGTAAAACCTATCTGCCAAGGCACAAAGAGTATCTAAGTACAGTAGCATCACAGAGTAGTAGTTCTCACTTCTGTCTCCACTGCCAGAAGTTGTCCGTGTTGAAACTCATTTTGCCACCTCACACACCGGAACTTCCATTTCTCAGCTGCCTGTTGGTCTCCACGTGTCCTCCTTTCCCGGGAACTCAGTCCTTGGTTAGCTCGGATCGTAGACTCTCCTCTCCTCAAGCTACAGGGAAGCACCTCCATTCAACAGGCCACACTCAAACCGGGACCAGCCTAGATAGAGGCTGTCCCAAAGAGGCCCCACTTGTCACTGCACCCCCTCTGGGGCTTCATGACTTTCACCACCTGGAAAGTCTTCCCCTTGTCAAGCCCAAACATTTTACAGAATTTTAAAATTCCATTTCCCCTTCGATTGACCTTAGTTGAGGCAAAGAATGATGCAGGGTCATCCTGCCCATGATAACCCCTTCATGGATTTGAAGACTGTCATAAGACTGGCCAAGCCCTATTCATTACATTATCATTGCTGTTCCTTTCCAAAGATTTCCATGACTTCCTTTCCACGACCTGTCTTCTAGCTCTGCACGTTGCTTCCTTCCTGCCGCGCTCAGCACTGGATGCCATGCTGTCTGGTAAGAGTGAGACCACGACAGAAAACTGGCAACTCTCAGCTCAGCTCTCAGCTTTGCCTTCCCCTTAGCACTTCTGAGCAGTGGTGGTGTGAGCTACAGTTCTTTCCTCCAGGCACCTCGCTGGAGGTCTCCAGTTTTGCAGAGCTGTGAGAAGCAGAAGTTGTGCGTGGTTTGGAAGGTGGGGGCAGAGGAACACGGGAAGTCCTGCCTGCTGCAGACAGCACTGATTCATTCTGTTTTACTCCTTGGCAAACCAGGTGGGGTGAGAAGGTTCAGTGTCTGCCTCAGGGCCTCCTCTGCCAAGAACCTGTGCCTAGACCTTTGCCTTTATGAGAAGAACTTCCTGCACCATAGCCACCCAGAATCTGCCTCTTCAGCTCACGTGACAGGGCTGTTCCCCAGCTGCAGAGGCAGCCTCAAGGCTGCCAACTCAGGTTGAATATGGAGTCTCCAGAGGCAACAAGGCAGGGCTTGGAAGGGGCTCCGGTGACAGGGCAGGAGGGACAGAGCCTACGGCTGGGCCTGCCTCTGCCAGCTCCATCCATGTCTGCTCCACCCCAGCCATTCCGCACTGGGAGAGGAGTTTGACGTTGACAGTGAGAGACCCTGCCGGCCTGCATGGCACCTCCAACCCAGGGCTAAGGGTCCTTCCCCACTAAACTTGCAGCAAGAAAGGCCAGTACATACGCAGGAAGTCGTTAAGGGCGGCCCCCCCAGTTTCACCACCCCAACTCCCTCAGAGCACCCGGGTTCAATAAAGAGCCTTCCTTCCCTGGATGAAAAATTGCTCCTCCGAATACTTGTTTTACTCCTTGGCAGAACAGCTGGAGGGAAGGAGTCCAGAAAGGTTGCTTCCTAGAAAAAGGAAGGATATAAAGCCCTGAGTTGAAAATAGTTCTCCAGAACATTCTAGAAATTTGGGTCATGGAAATGTCTGTCAGTTATTCACACCTTGATGCAAATTTCTTGGACGATCGCATGAAGTCAATACATCCGGCTGTGCAAAGGAGCGGGCCCATCGGCAGAGCGGGGCCGCAGCCCCAGAACCTCCTCCCACCTTATCGTTACGGGCATATATGGGCTTCCACACTCAAGACAAGTGTGACTCGCTCCTCTCCCAGTGCGGAATGGCTGAGGCGGAGCAGACATGGATGGAGCTGGCAGAGGCAGGCCCAGCCGTAGGCTCTGTCCCTCCTGCCCTGTCACCGGAGCCAGGAGCCTCCTAAGTCACGGGCAGAGTGACCGGCACAGTTCCTGAGCTTACGTGGGCTTCAGGGCCTGCCTCCCGCGCGCCCACCTTCCTGGCCGGCTCTGTCGGCGACTTGGTTTGTGGGCCACCCCATGATTCCCAGATCGCTTTACTCTTCCCGTCGCAAGTCAGTGATGGAGAAGCCTCTCTTTCCTTAAGAAAGCCAAGATTTTTAGGAGGAAGCGGGAAGGAGTTGTATTTTAATAAGCAAATGGTGAAAACAGCAAGCTCTTTGGGAATTGGTGCAGAGGACAGCCGAATTATTCTGGTTAACAGAGCTACCCAATACGTAATGCACTGATTAATCATTTTTTGGGTAAATATTCGTAACACTAATGAAAATAAGTGTGATTTTGTTCTGATGACCCTGCTAGACCTGCTGTCCCCAACCCCCAGGCTGCAGACTGCTGTGCTCGCAGCCGCTCCCGTCGCTGGCGGCATCGAATGAGCTCCGTCTGCTGCCAGATCCTGGCGGCATTAGGTGGGCGCGGGAGAGGGCCCTGCTGCGAACTGCGCGTGCGCGGGATCCAGGTTGCGGCTCCCTGTGAGAATCTGATGCCTGACGGTCCCGTCGGAGGTGGAGCTGGGGCGGTGATGCGAGCGCCGGGGAGCGGCTGCAAATACGGATTGTCCGTAGCAGAGAGGTCTGACGGCACAATAAATGTGATGCGCCTGAATCATCCTGAAACCATCCCTCTCCTGGGTCCATGGAAACATTGTCTCCCATGAAACCAGTCCCTGGTGCCAGAAAGGTTGGCGGCTGCTGGGCTAGACCGTGAGTAGGAGCGAGTAGGTGCGTCTGCTCGTCTTCCGGAGTCCCCTCCCACGTTGCTGCCCTGCGTGGCCCTGCTCCATCTTAGGGTCAGCTCTGTGAGGTCGGCGTCCTTGGACGAAATGCAGGGAGTGACGCACTCACTACCGGTGGTGACAGCAACGACAGCCACGCCGCTCTCAGAACATCTTCACGTACATTATTTCATTTCATTCTTGCAACAAACCCTGCGGGGTTTGAGGGGAAGCGATGGTCATTTCCCAACTGAGAAAACTGAAAAAGGATTAAATGACATGACCCGTGTAACTCTAGTAAAGGAGAGACCTCGCGCCGACCTTGATTCTGTGGGCCCAGGAGGTTTCTCCATTTCCTCCCCACGTTCTGATGAATTGGGGTGGTATTCTTGCCTTTGAACAGTTTCTGGGGGTACGTTTGTGGGGGAGGGACGCCAGCGGATCTTCTCTCCTGCCATCTTGCTGCCGCCACTTCCTCGAACGACCCGGGACCTCGCTTCGGCCTCTGGAGCCCACCGTCTCCTCGGGGCACCAGAAGAGGGTGACTACATGTCGCATCAACAGGTAGGAGCAGGTGAGACAGCACAAAGGCCTCCAGGTCTCATTTCCCAAACATGCAAACTTGAATCCAGGTGTTGGTAAGGTACCACTAGCCCCTCTCTGTCTGGACGCACCAGCTGCCCGGTCCGGCCCCCGTGGCGGGGAAGCCCACGCTGTTCCCCGGGGCCGCCTCCTTCCCTGTCGGTGCGGGATTCTCCAGCCCCCGGAATGACGACACGGGAGCAGTCCGGTGTCCCGGGCTACCCTATTCGATGCCTGCACAGTCCTGTTAAGGGATAACTCGAATGTTCGTGTGCTTTCTTTAAAGCATGTACAAACCATTATTCAAATATTTGCCTTTAGAAAATAAAAGGGCCATGAATATAATCATATAATCAATGCTTTCAATGTGCTTTTGTCTTCACTAAGTTTTACAAGCTACCAATTTTTATGATCTGCCGCTTATATCGACGTACTACACCCAGAGGCAGATCTACACTTTGTGCAGGTCTCTTTGAGAAAAAGAATATTACATAATAAACACAAAATTGTGTACAAATGGTAATTTTTAAATAAGATAAATAAAAGAACCACAAACTTGAAAAAGCTAGCAAATCCCACAACACCACAAATCCCCTATATATGTTTTTATTAATTAATTTCCCATTAACAGTATTTTTCCCAGCATTTTTTGGCTGCATATTCTTTGATCACCTGTTGTTAGAATGATGAATTTGCACTATTTCCCGCAGTAGCGGTAGGAAATAGAATGAAGACCGGCCGGTAGCATGGGCGGTTGGGCTTTCTCTGTTGTAACAGCTGGGTGCCTCCGCATGCAGCTGTTCACTGCAGTGCTGGTGCAGATCTGCGCCTGACAGAAATTCTTGTAAGTCTTACTTTTAGTGAAATTTATGAAAAAATAAAGATTTATAGTTTCTTGCTTGATAGAGTAATTTGACATTTACTTATTATTTCATAATATTACAGGAGTGCTAACATTTTGGTTACATACATTGCTTTTGTACAATTTGAGTGAAAGTTATAAGTGTGCCCATCCCCCAGATAGTATGAATTGTACCTGTTAGGTGTGAATTTCCCCATCCACTCCCCCCCACCTGCTTGATTTCCGATGAGTGTTATTCCCATATGTTCGTATAAGTGTTGATTGATTAGTTCCAATTTAATGGTGAGTACATGTGGTGTTTGTTTTTCCGTTCTTTGTGATACTTCAGTTGGAAGAATGGTCTCCAGTTCCATCCAGGTTAATACAAGAGGTATTAGTTCATACTAAGTGAAGTATCTCAAGAATGGAAAAACAAGCGCCACATGTACTCACCAGCAAATTGGTATTAACGGATCAACACCTAAGTGGACATACAGGAATAACATTTGTCGGGTGTTGGGCGGGTGGGAGGGGGGAGGAGGGGATGGGTATATACAAACATAATGAGTGAGATGTGCAACGTATGGGGGATGGTCATGCTTGAGGCTCTGCCTCGAGGGGGGAGGGGGGTGTGGGCAATATACATAACCGTAATATTTGTACCCCCATAATATGGTGAAATAAAAAAAATTAAAAAAAATAAATAAATAATAAACAACAAAAGCTAAAAAAAAAAAAAGAGAGAGAGATATTAGTTCACTATTTTTTTGTGGTTGAGTGGAACTCCATGGTACACATAGACCACATTTTATTAATCCGCTCCTGTACTGATGGGCACTTGGGTTGTTTCCACATCTGTGCAGCTGTGAATTGTGCTGCTATAAACATTCGAGTGCAGGTGTCTGTTTTGTATCACACTAGCCCTCACACCAAACAAAAAGTTATAAAAGGCAGACAAAATAGACAAAAGAGTGGTTTGGAGACATTAGAAAGCAGCAGTATGAGAAAGGCTAGAAGGCTGTATGGTCCTTGGGAGAGAAAGCACACAGAACGAAGTCCACGTGCGTCCAGGCTTTGGGGTTCCAGCGGCAGCAGGGGGGGATAAAATCCAACCAGAAAAGAGCAACCTGATGAAGAGAGAGACAGATCAGAGTTCACAGCTGAAAAGAGGCTGAAGTTTGAAAAGCAGAATACCAAAGAGGAGGGATCCACAGAGAAATAAGTTTTAAAAATCGACTTCCCACTTGGGAAGCTGAGTTGGGAGGATCATGTGCACTTGGGAGTCTGGGCTATGAAGCGCTAGGCTCGTTCCCATGAACAGTCACTGCTCCAGCTGGGCAGCACAGCAAGACCCTGTCTGTCCAAAACAAAACAAAACAAAAGTAGGTTCCTAAACTGCATGTGTACAGGGCAAGACTATGAAGAACCAGGAAGGAAACAGCAGCTTGGAGTTGCAAGAGCTTTAGCAGGTGCACAGGGCTGGGGCATCCAAGGCTGACACGTGGGACCCACCAAGGTAAGGATCCCAGGTTTTCAGTTGAGGCCTCATAAGGACCACATTCTGGGAGTAGGAACGCACCACAATAGTTAAAGGAAAACTAAATCACCAGCCATAAAAAGCCAAAAACTGTGACAGGATCAAGGGGACCCACCAGTTTTCTGCCTAGGAAGAAAAAGGGCAACATCCTCTCGTGATACCACAACTTGTCACCCACACGTCTGTCGGCCAAGCACACACAGGCATTCTACAAATGGCCAAATGAACAAAAACCAAGATAAAATAATAACCAGGAGGAACAGACTCACAGGTGATTCAGATGTGTTACCAGACAGTAGCTTTTTAAATAATTATGCTTGGTACATTCAAGACAATAGAGGAAAAGGAGAATTTTGACAGAGACCTGGAATCAATTTTTTAAGGAGTCAAATGGAAATTCTAGAACTTGAAATACTATAACTAAATTCAAGAAATTAATAGATGGGTTAATAGTGCAGGAGATATAGCAGAGCAGAAGATTACTGAACTGGAAAACAGATCAATAGAAAATATCCACATTGAATCACAAGAAAAAAGTATAGAAACACAGAGCAGTACAGGGCTGTGGTAAAAAGATGTACCATGTGTGCAATGGAATTCAAGAAGGGGAGGAAAGAGAATGAGACAGAAGTAGCATTTGAATAAACACTGGACAGATATTCTAAAAGTGATGAAAGAGTGTAACTACAGATTTTAGAAGCTCCATGAACCCCCCAAAAAAGTAATGGGAAGGAACCTTACATAGTACACAGCACATGTGGTGTCAAACTACTAAAAAACCAAAGACAAAACAAAAATTTTAAAAAAACAAGAAATATACATTAATTTCAAAGAGTGAACAATAAGTCTAATGTCTGACTTTTCAATAGAAACCACAGAAATTTCAAGAATAGGCAAAATGAAGCTAAGGTGACAGAGGTCAGAATAGTGGTGACCTTTGTAGAGCAACTGGAACTAGGGCGTCGGGCGTCTGGACTGCTAGACATGTCCTGTCTTGTTTCAGAACTAAGAGTTGGTTCTTTGAAAAGGTGAACGAAAATTTCAAACCCTTAGCCATACTAACTAAGAAAAAAAGAGAAAATTCAAATAAATAAAATCAGAAATGAAAGAGAAGACATTACAACTGATGCCACAAAAATAGAGACATAATTGTTTATGGTAGTCTCCGATAATCTAATTGGATAACCTACAAGAAATGAATAAATGCCTAGAAACATTCAACCTACCAACCTGATCATAAAAAGAAATAAAAACACTGAACAGACCTATAACTAGTAAGGAATTAAATCACTAATCAAGAACCTCCCAACATCGAAAAGCCCAGAACTAGACAGCTTCACCGGAGAAATTGCCAAACATTTTGAAAAGAATTAATGCCAATCCCTCTCAAACTCTTCCCAAAATGTAAAGAAGAGGTAACATTTCCAAATTCGTTTTATGAGGTCAGCGTTACCCTGAAACCAAAGCCAAAGACACTACATTACTCTCCCCTTATCCACGGGATATACTTGCCAAGACCCCAGTGGATGCCTAAAACCACAGATAGTTCTGAATCTGATTGCTGTCAATTGGAACACATTTCTGTTTGTGTCTTCCACCCACAAATTTAATGTTTTCTCCATCTTAACTAAGCACTTAACACACACTGTGGCTCTAACTTTTGGAGTTTACAGGAAAACTAGCATGAATTTCTTTTTTCTTCTTCACAATTTCATGTACAGAAGAAGATTCATTCTTACCATAGATCTTAGCAACCTCAGCATATGGTATTTTTCCTTTCCTTGGTAAGTTAAGAATGTTCACCTTTTGACTTAAAGGAAGACTTTACAGCTGATTTTTGGCATATCCAAATCGCCAGCATGGCTACTCCGCACTCTAAGGCCATTATTAAACAAAGTGTTTACTTGAACACAAACATCGCGGCACTCCCACAGTCACTCCGGTCACCATGGTGACTACTAGGTGGCTGACGGGTGGCAGCAGCATTCACAGCACGTACGTGCTGGACAACGCATGACCCGTGCCCGGGCAGGATGGAGCACAACAGTGAGAGAGCTCATCATGCTACTCAGATGGCATGTCATTGAGAATTTATAAATTTTTTATTTCTAGAATTCTCTATTTAATATTTTCTGATGGCAGTTGACCACAGATAAGTGAAACCGCACAAAGTGAAACCATGGATAAGAGCGGACTACTATACAAGGATAGAAAACTACAGGCTGATATCCCTGATAAATATTGACACAAAATCCTCAACAAAATACTGGCAGACTAAATTCAACAGCACATTAAAAGGAGAATACACCATGGACAAGTGGGATTTATCCTAGCCATGCAAGGATGGTTCAAGATAGGGAAATCAATGAGTGTGATAGACCACATTAACAAAATGAAGAATAGAAATCACATGATAATCTCAATAGAGGCAGAAAATGCATTTGACAAAATTCAACATCTTTTCATGATAAAACATTAGGAATGGAAGGAAATTGCCTCAACATAATAAATGCCATAGATGAAAAGCCCACAGTGAACGTCATACTCAATGGGCATAGAGTTTTCATCATGCAAGATGAAAAAGCTTAGCTGTCTGCTTCACGACAGCATGCATGTAATTAACAACGCCACACTGTACATTTGCAAGTTTGTTAAGAGGGAAGATTTCATGTTAGGTGTTTTTTTTTTACCACAATGAAAAAATTAAAGTTAGCTTGAACATCTAATTTTTATCCTGTTTTCCCTTAATATTACATGGTAAGCAATTTTCTCATGTCTTTAAATATCATGAAAAAAACCAAACTAAGTAATAAATTGTGAAGTTCATAACACCAATCAACAGGGTTAGTATCTTCACTATACAAAGAGTTTTCTCAAGTCGATTTTTTTAATGAACATTTTTTCATCTCTCAGATTACCAATATGTAGTAAGGGTGATAGTGCCCGGGCCAGGAAGGGTGTGGTAAGGGCATTCTCTTCAGTGCTGCTGGCCGGATTAACCGGTCAGTCCTGCCAGAGGTCAGCTTGGCATTGTCAAGAGCCTTGAAAATAGATACTCCTTTTGACCCTGCAATTTTATATCTCGGAGTTTCTCCTAAATATTAAGCATGTAAAGTTACGTGTACAAGAATGTTACCTAGAGCAGCAGTCCCCAACGTTTTTGGCACCAGGGACTGGTTTCGTGGAAGACAATTTTCCATAGAGGTGGGGGTGAGGAGGAGGCGGACCCCGGGCCGTGATGCGAGCGATGGGGAGCGGCTGTAAATACAGGTGAAGCTTCTCTCCCTCGCCCACCACTCGCCTCCTGCTGTGCCGCCCCCAGTTCCTAAGTTCCAGGGAAGATAATTTTTCCATGGACGGGGGAGGGAGGAGGAGGCAGAGCTCTGCTGCCCAGTCCCTAACAGGCCAGGGACCAGTACCAGTCTGTAGCCTGAGGGTTGGGGACTGCAGATCTAGGGCACATTGAAAAACCTCCATGGCTAACCACAGGGGATTGTTGTTAGGAAATAAATAATGACAGATCGTACTGACAGATCGTGCGCAGAATAGTATGCAGGCAGTAAAAATTATCATGCGGGTCTGTGTTCCTTGCCGTGCAGTGATGTCCGTCTACATGTTAAGTGAAAGGGGAAGCTCACAAAACCATACAGGTGGAACGATTCCCGTTTCTAAACACATATATTGTTGGTGTGCGTTAATTTATATGAAAAAAATCTGGAGGGGTGTGTGTGTACATATAAACAGTGGTTACCTTTGAGTAGTGTAATTATAGGGTGTTTTTATTTCCTTCCCTACACATCTCAATATTTTTCTGGTACTGTATTTAAAAAAAAAAATAAAAAAATAAAAAAATAAAGACAATTTTTTTTTAATCAGAGTGGTTGTAGGGGTGGTGGTGGTGGTAACTTTCCACTTTTAAAAAAAGATTTCACGGGAATGTAATGAACAGTGTGGTTCTACTACAAGAAATGACTGAGTGGTTGCCAGAAACCCAATTCTGGTTTTGCATTCCCCCCCAAGACAGAAGGCTCTTCTTGGTCCACGAGGCCGCCAGCAGTGGCCTCTTCCCTTAGATTCCCCGTCTCTTCCTCCCCTGTGGCACCCTGAGCCTTCGCAACAGCTTGGCTTGGTGCAACCTGAAAAACAGCTATTTTGAGTCTAAGTCTTTGGAGCAGAAGGTGCAGAGAAAAATGCTACTTTATGTCACGACTGAACTAGGTCCGCTGGAAGCCAGGACAAGTCACAGCTGCATTCAGAGCTTCCTCCAATAAGTGCAGTCTTCGCTAACGTGCACAGGGCGTCAGCCCAGGCTGCAGTCGGATGGATTAGGACGCTGATTAGGCCCTGCCCCCCGTCCGTGCCGCTGCCCGGCCCACGCCTCTCCCTCCCCACACAGGATCGCGCCAGTGTGGGACCAAAGCCCTCCCCCGCGCCACCTCACCCACGTGAAGCCAAAGTTCTTCCAGGCCGACACCCTCTGCGCCTGCGTCACCTGTCCCCCCTCCGCGGCGTGCTTCCCTTCCCCCCGCGGCCGCCCCAGCTGGCGCCCTGGCCCTGGCAGTTTCCTCTCCTTGACACCCCCAGAAACCGCCACTCACTCACCCCCTCCAGTCTTGCCTTCCTCGTCACCTCTCCCCAGCGTCTATCCTGATCGTTCCATTCCAGGGACAGTCAGCTCCTCGCCACCCACACGTCTGGCTTTTCTCACCTTGCTTCACTTTTTCTGCGCCCCGTACACGTAACACCTTTACACCTGCCATGTAGTTTACTCATCTGTTATGTTAGGTAGAGGCAACATACCTTCCGACTCCCCGCATCTAGGCAAACACACCGCACCTTCCGACTCCCCGTGAGCGTGTGTGGTCCATGGGGCGTCACTGGTGGATTCCTAGCACCTAGGACAGTTTATGGCGCATACCTAGATGCTCGATTACTGTTTGTTCAATGAATGAGCAAAAAGAAAAAAAGAATGTCTCTCATTTTGTTGTCATGTTGTTTTGTTTTCTTTTTTGAGACAAGGTCTCACTTTGTCACCCAAGCTGGAGTACGGTGGTGCAATCATAGCTCACTGCAGCCTTGAACTCCTGGGCTCAAACGATCCTCCTGCCTCAGCCTCCCCAGGGGCTGGGGCTACAGGCCTGCGACACTGTGCACAGCTAAGTTTTCTGTTTTTAGTAGAGACGGGGTCTCAGGCTGGTCTCGAACTCCTGACCTCAAGTGATGCTCCCACCTCGGCCTCCCAAAGTGAGCATGTCTCTCTTTACCAGCAGACATCACGCCTTGTCACTTGGGCGCCAAAGCCACCCTGCTGTGCTCCTCTCCTGTGACTCCCGCAGTCTCCTGTGAAAATGCCTCTTCCTGCTAGCTCATCGGTGTGTCTGGGTCGCAGAGATGGCTGCGCAGCCGAGGTCAAGCTGGCGCCACCGGCTAAGGCCAAAAGTGGAGGAAAACTTGAGAATCGGCAGGACCGCCTGGGCCCGGCCCTGTGACGCGGCTCGGCCGTGCGAGGGAGAGCGCACGTGGCGGAGCGACTCTGTCTGGTTCGAGGTCCGGGTTTAGCTCCCGCGGTCCCATTCACTGCGCGGGCGCGTGGTGACAAGCACCCCACGGGGTTGCTGCGTTTGTCAGATTATTCTGTGCAATTACCTAATGTATAGTAGAGATTTGGTAAATGATTGACTTTATTATCTGCCTTTGTAGCCCAAGAAGCCCCGTTATATTTGCCGTCGCGAGGTGGCTTGGCGGGGTTCAGGGCCCGGCCGCCCCGCGTCGGCAGCGCCTGGTGGCCGGCCGGGCGTCGGGGACTGTCGCGCCGGCTCCTCCCCGGCTCCCACCGCGCCGCTCACCGCAGGGCGGGAGAGGCGTGAGCGACACCGCTCGCTGCCTGCGGCGCTGGCCAAGCACGGGCCCAGGGCTCCACGCCCGTCATCTCCTCTAACTTTCCCGACGCCCTTGGAGGAAGGCCACACGCCCGCGTCACCGATGCGAGGTCCCGCTGTCGCGGCCGTCCGGCTCCCCGCCGTCTCGCTGGCGCGCTGTCCCCGGCGGAGACGAGGCCCTGCTTGCTCCGTGCTGCGACCTCGCGCGGAGAGAAAGCCCGGGGCCCCACGCGCCCGCCCGTCCCCAGCCCTCTCCTGGCGCCGGCCGGCCCTCGCTTCTGTGCCTTCCCGTCCAGACCCAGTTGAGAACAGCCCTGCCCTGGGCGACGCCGTGAGTCCCTCCCGCGCCCGAACCTCCCCACGTGCGAGGGCTCGCGAGTGCCCGCTGCCGGCGAGCTAGCCCGGGGCCCTGCCGCCCGTCCGCGCTCCGCCCCAGGCCCGCCTCGCCGTCGGCCTCGGGCTGCCACCCCCGGGCACGTGGGCCGCTGTGCACTTGGGCTGCCGCTCGCCCGCGCCGCTACCGTCTCTCCCGCCCGCCTCCCCGCCAGCCCCGGTCCCCCCGCGGTCTGCCAGCGCCGGTGGGAGCAGGTGCCTCTGGCCACAGACCTTGGGGACTTTTCAGGGTGGTGAGGATGAGCTTCCTGCGGCAGCCCAGTGCGTCCTTCCTTCCAGCAGGTTCCATGCCCCGAAGAGCGTACTCCTTTATTGCTTCCTGTGTCCTGGGCACTGTCCTGGGCCGTCTAACTGCTCATCAGGAAGTGTGCGTGGAAGTGCGTGTCTGCAGGGTCCTCCGAAGGGCCACCTCCAGGATCTTGCCCAGCTCTGAAACCTCTAATAATTCCGTGACTTAATCACCAAATGATAAACCTGCAGGGAGAAAAAGAAAAAAATCCCAAACCAGCCAAGGAACTGCTCTGTGTGAAAGTGCAGCCACTCGTCCGTCCTCCTCCTCCTCCGTGGGCTCCTGCAGCCGGGGCGCCTGGCAGCACGCAGCCCAACACTGCCCCCTGGCGCCCGCAGGCCGGGAAGAGCCCGGCGGCCGCATACACTGCTGGGACCTAGGGGTCCCCCCAGTGGCAGCTTTCAAAACTTGCTATTTCTTTTCTGACTCCAAAAGAACATGCTCATTGTAACACTTTCAAGTATGCTTGTAAAGAGTGATTCGAACAACCGTCTTACGCAGCGGAACGCCAGCCCCACCCTGCTCTGACCTCCATGTAGAAGTTCCCTAGTTGTCCTCACCCCCGTCTCACCAAGCTGCACCTGTTCGTGCGGTAACAGTGAATGGTTGCGCCCTTATTCTTAGGAGAGTCACACTAAAGTGTGTAGGGATAAGTCCCACAGTGTCTGTGGTTGGCTTTCATATGGTTTAGGGGAGGGAAGGAGAAAGAGACAGAGAGGGAGAGAGAGAGAAATGTGACCATGTTCATTATTGAATCCAGATGGGTAGTATGCAAGTAGATGCTCATTCTTGAAGCTTTTTCTATGATATTTTTTCAGAATAAAAAGTCACAAGCATCACTGAGATGTGTGAGGGAAGAGGCTAGGTATAGTTCAAATGTTAGGTGTCCAAACTTAGGAAGGCAGGAACTCTGATGGCCCAGTAAACAGTGCAGTGAATCACATTCTCATAGATCTCATAAGCTATTTCTGTTTCTCCTGGGAACTGCCTGTTTATATCCTGCAATTTTCTATGGGGTTGTTCCTATTCCTCTTTCAGATCTATGGGTAGTCATTGTAAGGAACTCTCCTGTCTTTTATACATTGCAATTTTCCACTAGTTTATTTTAGCTATGCTGAATTTGTTTAGGATTTTTAAATTTGGGTTTTTTTCCCCCATAGAGAAGTTTTTAGTTCCTATGCAGCAAAAATAATTTATCTTTACTTTATGCCATGCAGGTTTAGTATCTGACTTAGAAATGCCTTCCCCATCCAAGATCATAAATAAATACACCCATGATGTCTTCTACTATTTTTATATTTAAATGTTTAACACTTAAATGTTTGATTCATCTAGAACTTTTTGTCACAAGAAAGACTGAGATTCAGTTTTATAACTTTCAAAATTGCTTGCCAGTTTTTCCCATTTGTGAATATTCACTATTTCTACACCAATTTGAAATGTTACCTGTATCATATTCTAAATTCATATTTCTGTTTTTCAGTTTTTCTGGACTATTATGTTGTTATATTATCTACTAGTTATATAAGTTATACATTTTCTGTAGTATTAATATATATAGTATATAAAGCGTCATAGTAATATATTTTAATATATGTTTTAGAGACTTCCCATAGTAATATATCTTAATATATGTTTTAGAGACTTCCCATTAGTCTTTTAAACCTTTTTTATTTTTATTTTTTAATTTTTTTCCTCATGCTACCTTGTCTAAGAGTTTCCATTAGCCTTTTTAAAAAGAATTGTTCCCATAATCTGTACATGTATATTTCCAGATTAACATAGGTGTCATTCTATCAAATTCCACCCAAAACGTCTTGTTGATATTTTATTGGAATTATATATATTGAATACATTGAGAATTTGTATTCTTTTAAAAATAGCTTCTCTTGTCAAGAACGTGCAAGATTAACATCCTATTTAAGCTGTATTCTATATCCCACGGAAAAGCTCTAAAGTTTTTTCCCCATAAACTGTACCCTATCCATGCCGTATTAGCTTTACTGCTATAGTAAATTAAATCTACTTTATCTTCTATATAACAAGGCGGTTGATTCTTACATGTCAAACTTGTAATTAACCCTCATGTAGGATTCTCTTTTTTAAAATGTGGTCGGGCATGGTGGCTCACACTTGTAACCTAGCACACTGGGAGGCCAAGGCGGGAGGATTGCTTGAGCTCAGGAGTTTGAGACCAGCTTGAGGAAGAGCAAGATCTCGTCTCTACTAAAAAAATAGAAAGAAATTAGCTGGGCAATTTATATATATATATATATATATATATATATATAAGCCAGGCATGGTGGCACATGCCTGTAGTCCCAGCTACCCGGGAGGCTGAG
>VBSM01003148.1:21087446-21108895 GCA_008086735.1 Cheirogaleus medius | reverse complement strand
GCTCAAAGAAAACTCAGAAAAAACTGAAGTTCAAGACAGAACTCTCAAAAGCCTTGAAGATAGGAGTAATATAATGAAATCTAAAGATTTGCAATGTCCCAAGGCAGAGAAAAAAAAACTTAATAGGTTTACAATAAAGATAAACTAATAGTTTCCTTTAAACTAATAAATTAAGATGTTCAGTTAAATGAAACCCCCCCAAGAGACTTTTAAAAACAGTAAAGCGTATTGACAGAACGTCCCAGTATGCCAGAAACCTATGCATATGCAAGTAAAGTGCTCGGTACATTATTTGGAATTAACTGGATAAATGGTTGCTATATGTGTGACTGCTTTTTTAGACAAGCTGGCCACTCAAACCATACATCAACATCCACCCCAACAGTCTTTTAAAAATGCATATAAAAAAGCTGGTACACGCCGGGCGCGGTGGCTCACGCCTGTAATCCTAGCACTTTGGGAGGCCGAGGCGGGAGGATCGCTCAAGGTCAGGAGTTCGAAAAAGCTGGTACATAGGAATATCATGTATTTTGATACATAAGATCTTTTATCATTGACATTATCTTGTGGTATTGTTCTCTCAAACTGTTTAAAGGCCCCACGTTGCCTAAGTGAAACATTTACCTATCTAACAAGAAAACTTGCAGTTATCTTAGAGAATAATGTCAAAATACAAAAAAGTTGAGGACAATAAAAATAATGACCAACTAGTTTTTAGTAATAAAAAAGAACTTAACCACTTAACGTTGCTGTTAAATATATTATGTGAAAATGTACACAAAAAGAAACTGATTAATCTAAACAGAAAATTGCACTTTAGTACAATATTGAAAAACAAGGCTGGAATTAAACAATGCAATTAACCAGGAAAACTGCAAAACTTTATTCAGTACCTACCTCCTTTCTCAGAATTTTTTCAAGTATTTTACTTAACTACGTGAATCCTACTCTTCTAGTAATTAGAGTATTTTTAATATCTAATTATTTATCCCCATACATCTAGAAATATACTAGAAATAAAAAACTTTTATACTAATGTTAACAAATGTTCTTTACTTTGGTTTTACATAAAAATAATACACATTAAGCACACAGAATGTTTCCTCTCCAGTAACTACTAAATATATGGCAAATCTTGAAAAATATACAGAAGATCCAAGCATTACTAACTCAATTATACTACCAACGATCTTAAACTACTATGGGGGATATAAATTCCAAATTTCAGAAAAAGAAGTTCAAACATGAATTGAGAGAGGAAAAAAAGACTATTCCTAACTGGGGAATTTCACTAATTACATAATTTTGCACAATGCAAACACATTTTAAAAAATTGTTACTATGAAAATTTACCTTCATTTATTTTAGATATGTCCACATTAGAATTATTAAGCTGCAGCGTGGCTTGCAAAGCAGGAAGCAACTGTCTAAGAAGATTTGGGTCCTGAAGCAATGGAGGTATTGGTGACTGTGGAACAGGAGAAACAGGGACTGCTGAAGCAGATGTGGGAGGCGCAGATGTCGGATTCAGTCCAGAGGCAGAAGATGTGGAAGGAGTTGTGCAAGAATGTGATACAGATTTGTCTCCTGATGTAGATTCTAAATAAAAAGAAGATAATGAGGCTGAAAAAATTACCTAAACAGAGGGAACTGGAACAAACATCAAAACACTATCTGTGGGTGGTCAGGTACCTGACCCAAGTAATCTCATTCTCAGTAAGTATTTGACTGTCTAGAATAATGAAGTAGGCATTTTTATGTCCCTATTTCATAAGTGAGAAAACAAAGATTATAAAACTTGCTTGAAGTCACAAAACATAATAAGCCATACCCATGTCTGATTCAAAATGTACTACTGTCTACTAGTAATGCTGTCTGAAACACAGTTATATTTTAACCACATATTCAAATAGTTTACATTAATTAGGATGAGAGGACAATACAATTCTACAGGACTTAATTTGTCTCATAAAATAAGGTGTAAAACATTTAAGAGCATAGTACAAACCTACCTAAACATGGCAATGGCCTTTGCACCACAGTGGCCCCTCCAGAACGGGCTAAGGATGTGATAAATGAGAGGAGACTCCTATTTTAAATTTTTATACTTAATGTTCAGTTTTAGAACCACGTACTTTCCTTTTATAACTAAATATATAAGGCAATGAGCTATGTCTGTATCATTTAAAGATCATTAGCACTAAAAGGACTCTTTTAATAGTAAAAATAAACCAAAAAACCCCACTCTCATAATATTTAGAAAAAAAGATATATACAACATACACGGAAATTCTTTTAAAGCTGCTGTTTCAAATCTATATAGATTGAATACAATTGTAATCAAAGTCCCAATAGCATTTTTAAAAACTTTGCTTTGTAAATTTTAGTGTAGAGATGGGGTCTCCCTTTGTAGCCCAGACAAGCCTCAAACTCCTGGCCTCAAGCAATCCTCCTGCCTCAGTCTCCCAAAGTTCTGGGATTACAGGTATGAGTCACCGTGCCTGACCCCCAATAATATATTTTAATAGTATTTCACAAAATAGTAATATAAATACTGAAGATTCTATAAATTCCTGAAGAAAAACAAAGCTAGCAGGATTTGCCCTGTGATACATAAAAACTTACATTTAAAACAAAACAAAAAAAGAACCTGGCTGGGCATGGTGGCTCACGCCTGTAATTCTAGCACTCTGGGAGGCCGAGGTGGGTGGATCGCTCAAGGTCAGGAGTTCAAAACCAGCCTGATCAAGAGTGAGACCCCGTCTCTACTAAAAATAGAAAGAAATTAATTGGCCAACTAAAAATACATAGAAAAAATTAGCCGGGCATGGTGGCACATGCCTGTAGTCCCAGCTACTCGGGAGGCTGAGGCAGAAGGATCGCTTGAGCCCAGGAGTTTGAGGTTGCTGTGAGCTAGGCTGACGCCACGGCACTCACTCTAGCCTGGGTAACAGAGTGAGACTCTGTCTCAAAAAATAAATAAATAAATAAAAAATAAAAATAAAAGATTAGAAAAAACCCATAGTAAGAGATCTTTGATATCAAGAAGATTTCTATTATAAAATGCAAAATAACTATATCCAAAGTATCATTAACAAGAATATTTTAAAGAACTATAAATAAAAGATAAACTATCCAATGGAAAAATATACAA
The DNA here is from genome assembly GCA_008086735.1 of Cheirogaleus medius. NCBI lineage: Eukaryota > Metazoa > Chordata > Mammalia > Primates > Cheirogaleidae > Cheirogaleus > Cheirogaleus medius. The sequence continues at coordinate 21,105,741 of VBSM01003148.1, read as the reverse complement.
GACATAAGATATTTCTCACAGAGGAAACTTGAATGGCTAAGAAATCCAAGAAAAGATGCTCAATAATGTAATATAAAGCTAGATATCCTGTTACATTCACCATATGGGCAAAAATCTGACAATACCACCAAATGTTGGCAAGGAGTAATGAGAACATTTACTTAACGTTCCTGGTGGAAAATAAATTGATACAACCACATTGGAAAAGTAATTTGGCATTATAAAGATAAACTGAAGACAAACACTTCATGACCCAGTAATTCCCCTTATATACCCTTAGAGAAACTCTGATACATGTAAATCAGAAGAAACATTTAATAGTTATCATAGCAGCATTGTGCTTGCTTTATTTCAGCACAAAACTAGAAACAAAACAAATGACCACCAAGAAGAAAATAGGCACAAACTGATTATTTTCATTCCATGAAATTTTATTAATACAGTGACATTAATGGAAGAGTATTTAAAAAAAAAGACCCTTTGCTATCATTCACACTGGACTACTCAAGATGTTCATGTTTTTGTACAATATTGGTCAAAGACTAAATATGAACACCTTCTAAAGCAGCTTTAATTTCCCATACACACCCATTTCTTGAAGATTTTCAAGATTGTCTATACAGTACTAGTCAGCTTGCTGAAAAGGGATTTCCCTTTTCAGTCTTTTCACACAACTCCTATCATGGTCAAAGAACTAGGAATAAAAGCTCTCTGAAGTGTGGCTCTTGTTGCTGTTCTAAGTACATTTCAAGGGTGTGTTGATTAAACATAATCATCAGCTCAGAAGGCTTAAGACATTTTTCTTTTTGTAAGGTATACATTTTAAAGGAGGGTCCCTTTAGTGTGGGATAATACCCCCATTATTTTCAGCCTTCTGTTCTGGATTCATAGAGAAATATTAAAAAACTTGAGTAAAATGATAAATTTTTTCCTTATGAAAATTCTACTGTTGGTTATTATATTTTATGGGGCAATCAATTATAGACTACATCCCCCAGCTTTAAAAACAGTTTTAGGCTGGGCGTGGTGGCTCACACCTGTAATCCTAGCACTCTGGGAGGCCGAGGTGGGCGGATCATTTGAGCTCAGAAGTACGAGACCACCAGCCTGAGCAAGAACGAGAGACCCTATCTCTACTAAAAATAGAAAGAAATTAATTGGTCAACTAAAAATATAGAGAAAAAAAAAAGTTGGCCAGGCATAGTGGCACATGCCTATAGTCCCAGCTACTCGGGAAGCTGAGGCAGGGGGATCACTTGAGCCCAGGAGGTTGCTGTGAGCTAGCTGACACATGGCACTCTATAGCCCAGGCAAGAGAGTGAGACTCTGTCTCAAAAAAAATAAATAAAAATAGTTTTAGAGACAAGATCTTGCTGTCACCTAGGCTAGAGTGTGGTGGCACAATCACAGTTCACTGAAGCCTCAAATTCCTGGGCTCAAGCCATCCTTCGGGCTCAGCCTTCCGAGTAGCTGGGGCTACAGATTCGTGCCACCACACCCAGCTAATTTTTAATTTTTTTTTTTAAGAGATTGAGGTCTCATATATTCCTTTTCAAAGGTTCTTTCACATATAACTTAGGGGCATCTTGATTAATGTTCAGAATGAAAAACCAATTCATTATTTTTATTTACTGCACAAACAAATTAGTTCTTATACCCCTATGAAATTATCCTCACTTTTTGTTATTTCTGGGGATTTTCTCCTGCCTTTAGTAACAAGTAGAAGTAGCAAGTTGGAGAGGAGGTGCAAGGTGTTTTCAATTTTGTTTTGGTGCTGCCAAAATCTATTTATAAACTTGAAAAATTAATAGACAAGCTTAAAAGTCCTTCAGTATTGCTCTTTAAGCCAAGTAAACACCCCAAAATAGAAAACTAATGCACGCCACCATAAAGAAATAAAACAACAAAAACCAAACATCCTTAATTTCTACTTAATAGGTTTATCTACCCTGAGGATAGACTTCTTTTGTAATTTTGTGAAAGATTACAGATTAGTGTGGAAATCAGCTGACCCTACTTATGGGGACAGTTGGGCAAGTGACATCTCCAAAGACCAGGATTTCTCTATTAAAAGATTTGACTTTGAGTATTAGTTCTCAACAGACTGCCTATCAGAATCACCTCTGAAGATATAAAAATATATATAGATACCTAGGCTCCAACCCAGAAATAATGAACCCATGGAGGTCTAGGCATATGCACGACTTGTAACAGTCCTTTGTGTGATTCTGGCACCCCTTGCTGGTTATGAAAAAACAGACTGGAGGACCTCCGAGGTTCTTTTTAACTTAAAAAACTTCTAAAAAGATAATTTTTAAAAATCTTTTTAAAAGAAAAGATAACCAAAACACAATTTTAAAATATAGCCCAACATGGAGAACTGAGTGGAATATGGATAAAATCAATGACAGGAAACTAAACCTCCTTTCAGGCAACTCTTCAGCATACTACATTTCCACTATTTTTGAATCAGGTCCACTCACGCCCTAAAAGACACACTCATACGAATGCCCTTCCACAGTATATTACAGATTTAATATCTCTTATATTGTTTCCCTCAATCTACATTTATAATTGGAAACTAATAACTGATTGAGCTTAATTAATACAAATATAAAATTCTATTGAGAGGTAGTTTTAGTTTTACCATTAAAATAATAAAAAAGGTAGAAGGTTCCATATTTAAAGTGTTGGCTGGGTGCTCCTCCTTCTTTGTTCCAAGTGGCTCTAACACAGATCTATCACATTACCCAGCACTTTCTATTGTATAGCAATATTTATTATCTTTCCCTTCTACGAGAACATGAGCTCTTTCAGGAGAGCAATTTTGTTGTGTTTATCTCTGTAGCCCTGATGCAGAACAGGACTTGGCATCAACATACATTTGTTGACTGGATGCCAGTTGATGACTGGATTCTGCAGTGCAGGCACAGATGCATGTATATGTGCACTCTCTATGAACTTTCAGGCCAATTGCTTTGATCAGCCTCAAAAACAGTGTAACTGTCGAAGGAGACAATGAATAGCTCATTTTATGCTAGATTCATAAAGCTAGGTAATACTATATACTTTATAGACAAATTTAACTTAGACTTATTTTAAATAACCTTATAAAAGTAACCACTTTTTACACCCAGAAAGGCAACAAAACTACTTTTCAGAACAAGTGAACAATCACTGAGTGTACTTTGTATACACCAATCGATAGCTCAGTTTAATTAACACATAATTTGTCTGAAACCTTTTAAGCTGGAATCTAATTTATTAGGATGTGAAACTAATATATGTCATAATGTTCAGACAGATTTGTATCAAACTGAACATTAACAGAAAATTTGGATCTTTGGAAACAGTTAAAAACAAGGAATGAATTTACGTAAGAGAATAAATGTAGCCTTTTACATTATGAAGTCATTTCAACTGGTTCTTCTGCTCTGGAAGATTAACCCTACTCTCATTCCTTCAATGCAAACTTTCCCAAAGCATTCAGGAAACCTAAGTTACTTCAAATGTTCTTTCATAATCAGTCTTTGGTAATGGAATAGCATCTAATTTTAGTTCTACCTTTTTGACTTTGTGTGTATGCCTATGTGCCTATGATCTTTATAAAGATATTTTAGTGATCTCTTCCTAAGCTATTTTAAACTGTCCCTCACTCTCACACTTAACATTTCTATGACTTGTAGATCTCTAACCAATTTCACTGATGTTCTATATGTTGTCCTTTGATTTTAAATTGTGTATATTTGCTTTAAGAAATAAAACATCTTTCCTCCCCCTATGCATTGTAACTATGCTTAATAATTCACTTGTATTTCTCATTTTTGGCACAAGGGGGAGTAACCTACCAGAGACTAGACTTAAATCTGTTACTATAACCTAACTTAAAGGTTTAAAATATTTACACTCAACTTTTCTAATTATAGGCATCCTTTCAAACCACTTTAGCATAAACCAAAGTCAAAATTTATTTCTGACCTACATTTTTCTGGTATGTCAAATAACTTCTTTTCAATATACAATAAGATCTGATAAGACACTAGTAATAACTGCACTTCTAATCATAAATTTCCTATGGTGTTTTCACAGCTGCTGTAATACTGAACAGAACCTAGGAACATGTGAAGCTCAAACTACTGCTAAATCAAAGGCAGCCTGCTTTTTCTATTTTGTAGTAACGGTGTTACATGGAGACACGGAGCAGGTTATAAAGGTAAAGTATGCCAAGTATAGTAGGAAAAAACTTAAGGTAGCTAGTTGACAATATCTATTATAATCTTACTTGTGACTCTCATTTTAAAATTCATGATTATGTTTAATCATATATCTTCTAGAACTTTTTCTATGCAGTTGTGAATGTACATAAATATGTTGCTGATGTTTTATAACAGATTCTGTATTTCTTGTAACTTGGTTTTTTAATGTATTAGCAACTTCGTGTAATACATATAAAAGATAATCAACTTCTAACAGATTTTGCTAAATTGACCTCCATACTAACAGCATCAACTTACACATTACCACAAACTTGCTTCCCCACATTGAATTGTTGTCACTAATCTCAAGGATGAAAATAGACCTCATTTTAATCTTAACTTTCAATATGTACTGGTAATATTTCTCTTGCATTGTTTTTATTCTGATAACATATACATAATGTAAAATTTACCATTTTCAGTGTTTAATGCAGTGGCATTAAATACATTCACATTTTTGTGCAACTATCACCACTGTCCATTCATCTACAGAACTTTTTCATCTTCCCAAACAGAAACTCGGTTCCCATTAAATAACAACTCCCCACCCACCTCCTCGCACCCAACAGCTCCTGGCAACAACTATTATACTTTCTGTCTCTATGAATTTGCCCGTGCTAGGTACCTCGTACATGTGCAATCATACAGTATTTGTCCTTCGGTGTCTGGCTTATTTCACTTAGTGAAATGTTCTCAAGGTTCATTCATGTTGTAGCATGTCTTAGAATTTCAATTCTTTTGAAGGCTGAATATTTATTGTATGTATATTTTGTTTGTCCTTTCATCTGTTGATGGACACTTGATTTTTCTACCTAATGCTGTGTTATTGTACACTTCTAGAACACTGGTGTATAAATATCTGTTTGAGTTCCTGCCTTTCAATTCTTTTGGGTATATATCTAGGAGTGGAACTGTGGGATCATACAGATAATTCTATGTTTAGCCTTTTGAGGAAATACCAAACCGTATTCAACAGTAGCTGTACCATTTTACGTTACCACCAGCAATGTACAAAGATTCCAATTTCTCCACCTCCTCAAAAACTTACCGGTTTCTTTTTTTTAAAAAAACAAAACAAAACAAAACATATTGCCACACCAGAAAAAAAATTTTCTTTCCCCTGGAGCCATATAGTGCTTTATTATAAAAAAAGAATAAAAACTTAGAAACCAAATGATCCCGTTCAATTTAATGAAAAAATTGTTATTTTTATTGTTTTCTGTGCATGACTTATATGCTCCCAAGTAAAGAGATGTTGAGTTATATAGGTTTCACAAGGCCCCACGCTCAAAACTAGCATGAGTTAAACACAACTCTCATGGCAGTTAATGAGTTAGTCACCCTAAGGGGTATGAGGTGATATTTCACTGTGGTTTTTGATTTGCACTTCCTTAATGACTAATGATATTAAAGCATCTTTTCATGTGCTTATTGGCCATTAGAATATCTCTTCTTTGGAGAAAGACCTACTCATTATTTGCCCATTTTTGAGCCAAGCTATTTTGCTGTTGTTGAGTTGGAATTCCTTATATATTCTGGATATTAATCCCTTATCTCATATATGATTTATATTTTCTCTCATTCTGAGTTGTATTTTCACTCTTTTTGTCTCACAAAATTTTTACAACTGATGAAGTTCAATGTATCTATTTTATCTTTTGTTGCCTGTGCTTTTGGTGTCATATCCAAGAAAGCACTGTCAAATCCAGTATCATTAAGATATTCTGTTTTCTTGTATGTCCTAGCTCTTAAATTTAGGTCTTTGATCCATTTTTGGTTAATTTTTGTATACAGTGTAAGCTAAGGCTGGCAATTTTAAATTTCACTAATTGCCCGTTCATATTCTTTGCCTATTTTTCTATTGGACTTTTCCCACACTGCTGTGTATGAATTTTTAATGTATCTGTCTGTTATATATGTCACAAGTATTTTCTCCCAATTTGATACTTGTCTTTCAACCTTTGTTTAGTGTACTTTTAAGTCAAATAAAAGTTTAAAATGTCTTATGTGGTCAGATTTATCAATTTTTTTTAAAGGCAATTGCATTTTGGGTCTTGATTAAGGTCTTCCTTACCCTCAACTTACAATATTTCTAATGCTCTTTTGATTACGGTTGTTTCTCCTGTCCTACTGGAGTGTTCAAATGCCATCTTTATTAAGCTGACTAAACTTAATTTAGTTATACTTATTAAAAATAAATTCCTCCACCAAAGTATTCATTTGCTCAATAAATATTTGAATGACTCCATAGCCAATCTAATTTTTTATAAATATTTATCTAGTAATCCTAAAAAGAGCAACTGAGTGCTGAAGTTGGCCCACTGCAGCCAGCAAATGACCGTGCATGTGAGCTAGCCTTAACACCTACCAAAGTCTTCAGGTCCACTCAAATGTCACTTAGTCTATAGATATCATAAAAACACAAAAGAGAATTTTATTCCAAGTGACTGACTCATACTACATATTGATTAGCATGATTAATCGCCCTATCTTCTCCCATTATGGAACCAGCTATGTGACTATTTAGACATGCTGGCCCTCTAAAAGTTATCTTGAAGCCATTGAGTAAGTTTGCTGCTGGGGCTACTTTGTTCTGCTTTCAAATTTATTTATGCTAATAAATCATAACTCTAAATTACTAAATGAGGGACTTGCTGATTAAGCCCATTAAACTCTCCTGACACTGTCTCTTTTTCTAAGTCATAGCAAAGAACAAGAACCCAACACCTTCTATTTTTGTCATTTCACAAATCTATAAGGGATAGTGGAGTTAGAGACAATTTAGATTGGTCACTGGGGTGCCAACTGATAAAAATCAGTTTTATATTTTTAAGTGTATCAGAGTTTCTCTATTTCTCCATGGTTGTCCAACAAAGTGATATTACCAACAGATAATCAAATGTTACCATACCACAAATGCAGACCTAAACTGGAGCACCTGACTGCTTTGTTTCACTCTACCTAACACCAGGATTATTCTCTTCAAAAGTGAAGAGTTTTACAGCTTTCCCTACACTTCTGTCCCTCAAGAAAGCAGAGTTCACTTTAGCTTCTTTTTCTCAAACGACACACTGGCATCAAACAGATCTAAATCTATTGCTAGTAGCCTTTCATCTAACGCACAACACATACACTCTTCTTCAAATACATTTTTAACAAGAGTCTCACTCTGTCACTCAGGCTACAGTACAGTGGCATCATCATAACTCACTGCAACCTCAAACTCCTGGGCTCAACTGATCCTCCTGCCTCTGCCTCCCTAGAAGCTGGGACTAAAGGCATGTGCCACAACACCCAGCTAATTGTCTCTATTTTTAGTAGGGACGCAGTCTCGAGCTCTTGTTCAAGCTGGTCTTGAACTCCTGAGCTCAAGCGATCCTCCCACCTCAGCCTCCCAGAGTACTAGAATTTGTACAGATGTGAGCCACCACACCTAGCCCCAAGTACATCTTTTAAACCATGACCAATGGAGGTGCTTCTCCAACCCTCAACATATTTATTACCATTTTTGCAGCTATGTATCAATCTACAACAAATACCTACAAGAGAACTGCCTAACATTTGTCAAGCACTAAGGATAGAGCAAGGGTTAAGACAAAAATCCTGCTCTTGTATTATTTAACATAGGGTCCTACCACTGACATCTTCAAATACAGCTTAGCTATACTATTAGCACTTAAGACCAACAGACCAACCTAATGTGAACCATCAATCCTTAATATAAATTACTAAGGAAAATCCAAACAAAGAAAATCGCTATATTGATGAGAAGTCAACAGAAAGCTTAATTTACATAACATAGATGTCTCTACTGAAGGGAAAAAAATATTTCAATTAGTGAACACAAACTTAGACTAGAGAACAACCTGAAAAGATCAAAACTATTATACAATTTATTGAAAAAAGTAAAATTGTCTTCAATTAATAGGCAAGGGGAAGACTGTATAATTAATCAAGTTTTTTCCTATAAATTTATTATATATAAGAATTTTTTATAGTATTTGTGATTAGCAAAGACATTTTGTGGAATTTAAACTTGTATCACCTCTGGTTTGTCAGGAATTTTGACTTGCCATTGTCCACACTGATACAGATCTGCTATACATTATGTCTTTCATTACAGAAAGTTCTGGGGAAAGAATATGAGTTCCACAGAAGCTGCCTCTAATACTCACCCATGTGTTTAAACCGTGGTAATGTTCAGGCTCATTTCTAAGCTAGAGATAAAACCTTCCCTTACAGTATTGCTTTAAACTAAAATTTATATAGAAATCAGCACCAAACCTGGTACACAATTAATTTTTAATTATGCAAAGTTTGTCAGGGATGGTGCTTGAAGCATGAAGGGTAAAGGCAGAAGATGAACAAAGTACAAAATGCAATAAAACATAATGTCTAACCCTTAAGAAGATATAGTCTAATAAAAAAAAACCCTGAAACTGTAACATGATAAGTGCTGTAACAGATAGACAAAAGTACAATGTTTTGGGAAACAGACTGGGAGAGGTTAACTGATATTAAGAACCCAAGGACTTTAGAGTTAGGTCTTAACAAAAAAGTACTGTGTTCAACAGGTAAGAATGGAAGAAAGAACACGTCCTACTTAGCAAAGGCTCAGAACATGAAAGAATATAACATGTCCTAAGAAATGTCCAAGTCTGCAACAGAAGAATGAGGGAATTAAGAGTGAAATGGCTAAAGATAAAGCTAGTAAAGACAGACTGCAACCAGACTGCCAAGTGCTTGCTATAATCTTACTAATAAATGTGGACTTTACCCTTTGGATAATGGCAAACCATTAGAAGTTTTTAGGCAAGGAAGTGACATGATCCAATCTAAACTTTCTAAAGATGCTACCCTAAGTGGATAGATTGGATAAGAAAGTAATCAGGAGGTGACTTCAAGAGAAAGAACCTGAGTTTCAACAATGGCAGTGGCAATAACAATAACAAGAGTATACACAAATGAGTGATAGGAGAAAAAGTCCAAGATCTGTCAATGGATGAGTGGGAGTTGGGGAGAGGGTAGGTGAGTGAGAATGTTGAAGAACAAGAGACAATACTGTCAATTACCAAGTATCTAAGAATAAACTGCAGGGAAGAGAAACGTGGGACACAATGCATCTGAGGAAACATAACAAATACCAAGAGCGTATAGAAGGGAAGTAGATATGTGAGTGTGAATTAGAACTAAAGATCGGGGAGTCATGACAGTCACAAAGAATGACTACCAAGGGAAAGAGGACATGTTGAGCAAGAAAAAGGACAAAACACAGGGGAAAAGGCTAAAAGAGACTGATATTTAAGGAGTGGAAAGGGAACAGAATTAGGAAATCAAAGGAGTGTAGTATCACAGAAGCCAGAGAAAAAAATTTCAAAAAGGAGGGAAGAGTTAAAAAGTGTTAAGTGTACAAAAGTGAAATGGGATAAAACCTTTAAAAGACCATAGGATTTTTTTCTTTAAACTAACAAGAGCTTTTAAAATAAAATTTTCTTGGACTAAATTATCTAATAGAATTATAAGAACTAAAAATCAAAAACATCATTAAATTACATTAACTACTGCATTAATTCTGACTTCATCTCTCAAGAATCCTCTTTGCAAATTTAATTCTACAAAAGGGTAAATATGACATGTATGTATGAATTTTGGTATAAACCTATCACTAAGGAATTTGACATTTGGAACAAGCATTAATCTGTTTGATTTATCATGCACTGTATGATGAAAGTATATATATAGTTTAGTAATATGTAACACAACTGCTGTAGCGCAAGGGACATTCAAATAACATGCATAAAAGGAAAGAGGAAGCCAGAAGCAAAAGAAATCCAATTATATGAACCCTTTATCAACAAATTAAGTCAACCTGAATTAATGGATTAAGCAACAGATAAGGCCTAAAGACTCATCAGCATCTCCTAAACTGGTAGGACATTTAAAACTTCCTTAGCATTTACTAATGGTTTGCTGATGGGTCTGCCCATGATGATTTATTTATTGCCTTTTAATTTCCTCAGTTTCTTAAAACACACTATCAAGTGTAACTTTGGGGTCGTGTATAGTCAAGTAGAAATTTGGGACTGTGGATGGTCCATGCAAATATACTCCTCATCACACTGCATATGGTGTGTGTTACCTGCTAAGTGGTTGTTCTCACAATCTTTCTCTAACTTTTTGAACATGGTATAATTATTAACACTGAGTTGAAAAAACACCATTTGGGTTGCAATGTTTAACTTCTAATTCTTAGACTTAAGGTCCAGTTCGGACATTAGCACTCCTTATCTTGTGGCCACGACTTAGTTTTCTCATCACAAATTGAAACCAATAATTGCATGTTATATAGAATGGTAAGTTTAAAAATGTCTCTACTCATATGAAATTTTAATTAAGAGCAATTGAGACAACTTCTAAACTCAACCATCAAGACAATTATCACAAAAGCAGAAAATTATATACATATATGCAGGGACAGTCGTTTGACTTTGACAAGTTATTTAAATCATTACTATTATAAGTTAAGCACTTGACTTCAGTGTCAATGGCAAAAAACAGTTCTGAGGCTTGCTAATTACAAATTTAAAAAAGCTAAATATTGCTAACTCTAGACCTAAAGCTACACAGTAACATTCTAAAAGACTTTTAAAAACACTGTAGTTCAACGTGCAGCATCTAGTAACAATGGCATACCTTTTCTTTCTGTTTTCTGTGCAGGGAGAGAAGATGTGGGTGTAGGCAGTTTTGATAAAGTAGATGCTCCATTAGCATCAAATGATTTCTTTGGCTGGTGATCAGACTGTAGCGTAAATGGACTAGAAGGAACAGTGCTTGGGGTAGCAGTTGGATGAACCACTGGTTTGATGGGGTGCTGTACTGGCGTAGAACTACTGTGAGTCTCTGCTCTTGGCAGTCTGTAGTCTCTGTCATTGTGTCTGCTTGTCTGAGACAAAATATTCTGTGGGAGCAAACTACTGGCATCACTGGAATGCTTGTCTTCCACTTTAGTTCACAGTTCGAAAAAAGAGATGTTGGAATGACGGAAGAGGAAGAAAAAAGATTACGTTAGAATCCTGTCTTCAACATCAGCTAATTTAGCAACATACTTGCACTTAAATATCTTTTTATAAAACTGCAAGCCTAGTTAGTGTCTGCAGTTTTACCACTGGCATATAAATATCCAAATACTGGAAAGACAGTAGTTTTCACTCAACTATGAACAGTTAACTATACTTAGATTTCCAGGGGGCTGTAAGTTTTTAGGATTCTTTAGAATCACACTGTAGTTCAAACAAAACATCTAAAAAAAAAAAAAATCAATATATGGAGTTAAAACATTTTACTTAAAAAACAAAAATTTAATGTTTTAAAAATAGAAAAAGTAAATGTTCCATTCTTTCAAAATATGGATCATAGGTTCTACTAGTTGACTGAATTATTCACAGTGGTTCAACTGCAAAAGAATATTAGCTTTATTAGCCTGAGTTTTCTGAATACTAAGGTAGCTACTTAGTGGGCTCTGAAGTAGTTTATGCTAGGGCTTAAATGAAATCATTTTAAGACTGCTGAACTTATGATGAACTGCACATTCAATAAGTAAACCAATTCATAATATTTTCAATAATGCTACAAATACCAGAGAGTTAGTAATAAAATCATGATGTATACTGCTATTGGAAAATATAAGTCCTACATCCATAGCATAGTCAGAAAAATCTACTCGTCACCAGGTGTATTAAAAACAGGTCCTCTTTCAATTTAAAGCCACAAAAATATTTTAAACTCAGAAATAAGTACTAAAAATAATAGTTTAAACTTTCAACAATTTATATTCCAGCACTATGCTTCCACGAAACAGTACAAAAGGAAAATTTCAATAATCATGTTAACAAAGTTTGTATTTATCAAAAAGTCTCTAACCGAAACTACAATATTCCAATCAGTAAATTAAAGGACTACAGTACCTCCAAGCATATGATATGCAATATCATAAGATTCAAGCATATAATACGTAATATTTTACCAAAGGATGCCCTCTCTATTGAATATTCTATTGTTTTTTCCAATTCTGAAGACCAAGAAACCACAAAGAAGGAAATACACTCAAACAGTAAGGTAGTTTTAGAACTGTCAGTAAACAAATACTATTGTTATTCCACAACAAAAGGTACTGGGGTACTGCCAAAAAACTTCAGTCATATCATACAAGGTCTTTTGCCAATGACTTCAAATATAAAATTCATATTTATAAATTATGTAATATACTATATTACCTTAGAAAAATGAACAGAATACAAACATCTGTTGCATGATATTAATACATAAGTAAAATTTCAACTTTCATGGACATAAAACTTTTAAATTTTACTCCAAGTTTCCTTCTGCAAAAAGGATACTACAATAGAAATCTTTAGGTACAGATATAAGAGCAAAAATGCCATGCCCAAACCTATCACTTGATTACCTAGAACTTTTATTTCCTTGACCAAGAAAATTCCCTTTCATTTCTGTATGGCTGCAGTCAAAATATATCAAGTAAATATATACAGATGAAAATTAAAGGAGATAGCTAAATTTTTATAAAAAAGGCAGCAGCACTAAAGGAGCAGGGTGCTTAGTGACATCTGCAACAGCTGTCTCTTACAACTCTAGACAGAACACAGTTAACGCAATGACTCTATTTGCACACACTCTCAGAAGACATTTTTGCTTGTCATGACTGGAGGGGAGGTGAGCTACTGGCATCTTGTGGGTACAGGCCAGGTATGGTGCTCAACAACCTACAACACAGGAAAGTCTTCCACAACAAAGAATTAACTGACCCAAAAATTTCGTTAGTGCTACTGTTGAGAAATCTCAAGTAAGGTTTCTCTAAACTTAGAGATCACCAATAAGGCACAGATTAGAATAGGAGTTAATAGCAAATTAAAAATTTTATCCATAAAATTTTCAATATCAAGTTGTAAATAACATTAACTAAAATATCTTAATACTTTGAAAATACTTAATACAGTACAAAAAAGCTCACTAACATCTGTTTTCCTTCTTTCTCCCTTTATATGTAAAAATCTTCCCAATCTGTCCCCTTCTCCCACCTCCTACACTTCTTTTACTGGTAGTTACAAACAAACTTTAAGCCTTAACCTACACAAACACCAATAAACACAACATGGGAAAACTCTGCCAACATTTCCTGGATAAACAAAGTTAAACACCTAAATGGCTTACTATTTCACCAAGTATAGTTCAGTTAACCAATTTAAAAAAAAAAAAAAAAAGCCAACCTAGCTAAGGTACTTTCCCAAACATTACTTACATCACTTAAAAACTCTAAAGAAAAAGCGTGATACTTGATTACATTTCAACATAATGACAGACCCAATGACTCATCATTTGCACATCTAGGAATTTAGCTGAAGGTAGTAATCAGAGAAGTGGACAGATGTGAATCATAATCTTGTTTACAGTAGGAAAAGGCTGAAAACCAACCAGTCTTCATGGATAGGGGATTATTTATAAACGAAGGTATATCAATGAGGTCAATACAACAAATGTAGAATTACAAACTGACATGGAAACATACCCATGACATATTATTGAAAAAAAGGACAAGGTAAAAATAGTAATATACAATGCCACTTTTGGTGTAAAACGCACACGTATATAACTTCTATATACATTTATATGCCCACAGAAAAAAAGTATATGTCCCAAAATGTTTCCAGGGCATGGGATTAAAAAGTTTTCTCTCTTCTAATTTTTTAATAATAAACATGCCTGTACTTTGAAATTATGAAGAAAACAAAAATTAAAATACTAATCTTTGAAACAAAAAGATACAAAGAATTAAAAAGCACAAAAAAAATATTTTTACTTCCCATCAATTTTTCTATCAGATTTCTACCCCTCCCCACAATCATTTACGCTATCCCAAGGGAAAAGTGACTTAAATGACAGGTTATTTTGGAAAAAATAAAGTAGACATAATAGGCTTTGTCCTTTTTCCTCTTTGGGAACCATCAGCCAGTAAGTGGAGAGGCTGGGCCAATCCAGTACTGCCTATTCTGGGACCTAGTTAGCAGGCATACAACAATGCCACCTGTTCAGGAGGCCCACAAGTTGAGTACTACTTTCAAGAGAAAAACCACTGCCTCATTTTTAATTGTTTGCCAAAAGTCACAGTTACTTAACACATAAAGTGAAATGAGACCAGAATCCAAGTCTTCTGGCCCAAAATACAATATTTTTTAGTTTCCTAACTTCAACACTTTAAGTCATTTTCTAAGAATTAAGTACAATTTCACTAATAGATTGTTTAAAAATGTAATGTTTAACATTCAATCCTGCAAAACTATGTTGCTATTTCATCTTAAATAATTTTTCCCATCAAAAAAATCAATAATCCCTTTCTGAAACCAAATACATCCCCTACTTTTTGTTTTGAGTTACAGAAGCAGGACTCAAAAACACTTAAGTCTAAGAATTCCCACAAAATATCATAAAATTCTTCTCAAAATTTCAGAATAAAGAGCCCCAAAACTCTAAGTGGTATTTAAATTTTATTCTGGGCAAGGAGGCCACTGGGAATAGAATATCTTTAGCAAAACTTCAAATTTAGAGAATGAATTTTAAAAAATGTATGATGTTACCCAAATTGTCCCACTTAACACAAAATTTAGCCCCAAAAGAACATTAAGTTATACCCACAGCTTGATTTATAGATGAAGAGCACCTTAGAACAAACAGGTTTAAGTTTTCTAGTAGGCATTTTAATAATTTTGTGGAAATTCAGTATAGAGTTGTTACATAGATCTATGATGGGGGTGAAATTAGTTTCCAAATATAAGGATAAACAAGTTAGTTACTCACCGCTAACATAAAAAAACAGTAGATACTTTGTCACTATGTGTGGATGGCTATGATTCAATTATTAGACTGAAATCCAGTGAGTTTTGTGTCTAATTTAATAGGGCACAACCTGAGGGCAAGGGAGCTCCCGATTTTTGTAAAACAAAAACAAAAAACCCAGCCAATCCAAAACATGAAGCTGTATTGTTTACAATTTGACTCCATTACAGCCATGTGGGGTAGTTGAGAAAATCATACATGTACTATTGTACTGTGCACCCTTTCCCTTTTCAGCAAACCCAATGGTGGAGATGGGGACAGAGATCCAACGTAAAAGAAACTCTGTATGTTTCTACTTATTTTAATTTATGTATGTAGATGGTAATACATATACATTTGAAAAGTAATAAATAATAGGAATGGTCAAACATTACACTGTTTCAAAGAAAAAAATTAATACTTACTTCCACTGGCAAACCCACTAGTGGCTGTTGCCTGCATCACCTCTCTTCTGTAATCCCTATCTTTTGGGAAGCTATTAACTGCCATCTTGTTTGCTTCTTTTTGTCTCTGTTCTCTACAAATAAAAAAGAAACAAACCCATAAAAATTACATTAAGGGCACGAGTCTCCATAATTTATATTCCAGCACTATGGAATATGAATATATACACACACACATATATATTATATATTAACTGTAACAGCTCTGGCCAAATGTATACATAAGGAAAATAAAAGAACTCAACGTGGTCATAATGTAACTGGTACGGGAGATAAGATGTCCGAGAACAGAATACTAACGTTTCTCACCAATGGCAAAACTATGCCAATTATTTATACCACTAACGTCACAACCCAAACTCTACAATATTAATTCTACATATATGAAAGAAACATCTTATTGTCCCATAAATATTATAAAGACTTCTATTACAAATTGTAAACAGATGCATAAAGACAGATTAATAATATAAGTATTTTATTAAATATATTGACTGTTCGCAAGGCCCTTGCAGACAGCTGCTTCTCTTTCCTAGATATATTTTTTAAGACAAATTACAGAAAACAGACAATGGGTCAACCACTGCCATTAAAAAGGGCAGTGATGGGTATTCACTATAAAAAACAAAATAAGAATTTTTAGTGCTATGTTAACCTATACAATCAAGATAGAGAAATACTGTTCAATTAGATTAAAAGCAAATACCTTTCAAGCCACTCTTTTGGTTTTTCCCATTGTGAAACTTCTGTTCGACAATTGTAGTAGTATTTTTTCCCAGAAGAGCTAATATGCTCAGACCAGTCATCTGCAGAATCATAAGGCTTAAAAATACATTTTTAAAAATTAGAAAATGTTAATACTACTTAATCACTTGATATGAAATATCAATAATATCAATGGTTTTCAAAGCATACATATGGGGAAAGATCTGAGATAAAGGTACCCTGATCTAGAATGTAATCACCTCCATATGTATTTTAGAAGACCGTCTATGAAAGCCTTGAAAGATAACAGAAAATGTTATAAAAGATAAAAATTAAACAGGTTAATAAATATTAGTTTATTAGACACAGGAATAAAAATGTGAAATTAACATCTTTACTTAAGAAAGTATTCCAAAAGCTCCCTATTATCATCATTTTAATTGCTGAAATCTAGTAACAGAGAGGTGCGGAACCCACTCTCAACTGACTGATTTAATGGCATGAGGTCATCAGTCCTAAATTCTCTAAGGCACAATAGTTATCCTACATAGTACAACAGAGAACAACCTGCCTGTATATTTACTGTTACTTAGTGAAAAAAGGCACCAAACATTTAAAATCGTAAACAGAAAGCTAATTAAAAGCTATGAATCTATTTCACCTTCAAAATCTATGATAGGTATCACTCATTTTCCCATAACTAAAACTGGTCCTTCAAAAATTCTCAGATACAGTCTCTTGCAAATATTCTTATAGGCAATGCTCTATCATAATGCAATGAGAAAATCTGAAAGGTCCAGTTTTCACAAAATTGATCTCAAAAAATGGAATGTTTAAGTGCCTGCACTGACTCCAGAAGATCTGATAGAATCTCAAGTATTCTAGTTGAATTCTTAATTTTTTTCAAAGGAGCCTCAGTTTAAATTAAATGAAAATATTTTATTGTAAAATAAAATACAATAACTTATATTTTTGCAAACAGCTAGAAAGAGGATTTTGAAATGTTCCCAACACAAAGAAATGATAAATGTTTGAGGTGATGGATATGCTAATTACTCTGATTTGAACACTATACATTGTATGCATTGAAACATCACTATGTACTCCATAAATATATATAATTTTGCATCTATTAAAATATAAAAAATATTATTTAAAGAAGATTAAACCAATTGAAAAAAGAAAATAAAATGAAATAACATTATACTGTACTACGGTAGACTATCCTTCTGGGTTCAGCACAATGTAGAGTGACATAAGTTTCAGGCTTAAGGAAATGAAGTCCTACTCACTGCCTTGCCCTCACCCAGCTTTAATTTTATCAATTACGAAACAAGCTGAGAGAACTTACGAGTTTTCCACAGATCACAGGACTAGTAAGTGGTATAAGAAAGGACCAAAACTCTGGTTTCCAAATGCCTATTATTTCCACTAAATCAATATCAATTCTGACAATGCTCTAATAATTTTAGGAGCTTTTGGAGAAACACTGCATACTCCACCATGTTTATACTCTTCAGGTTTACAGCACAAAATGATGAGGGTAAGTAAGATACTCCTGTGCTTCCAACCCTCTAAAAGCAGTGAAGAATTAATCCCAATCCCTCTAGCTTCCAGAATTAAGCTATAACCAAACTTTAGGAACTCAAACACAAAAGGCCAAATACAGAAAGTTCTTCTCCATCACCTACCCCTCTCTATACCTAAATTATTGTGCAAAATGATCCGTTCTATGTATGTTATCCAGAAGACTTGGTTTGCTTGCCAAGTTGTTACAGGAATTAATAAATTGACGGGAGAGGTAGTAATAGAATAAGACTTGAGACTAGCAGACAGAGAACACTGGAATAGGTTGGTATGGTCTAGACCAGTGCTCTTCAACAAAGTGATGGTTTGCCAATCCATACGGAGGAGATAAAGAGTTTGCATTAGGCCAGGTGCGGTGGCTCACGCCTGTAATCCTAGCACTCTGGGAGGCGGAGG
>VBSM01003148.1:21060658-21072133 GCA_008086735.1 Cheirogaleus medius | reverse complement strand
AAAAAAAAGAGAGAGAGAATAAAAGGTAGCATACTACAGCAGTTACTTCAAGAAGTAAGTTTTCTCTTACAGATAAGACATTTTCAATACCGCTTGTGTGTGTCTCCGTGCACACATATGCACATAAAACAATATTCTAAAATTCCATCTGTTTCTGCTTAGTCATCCTGCTTTTTGTGTTGAGGCAACCAGGCAGGGGTGAATTTTTGGATGTAGTTATTGATAATCTAACATGGGACACTTTCTGTCTAGGTGTTCTTGATGTGTGAAATGGTTTTTTTATTAAAGGGAAAAGTAAACCTTTCCCACAATGCCTAAATCAACTTTATACACTGAGCAAATGCAAATGTTACTCACTATAAAAAAGTACTTAATGTACTTTAAAAATAAAAATAGAAGCTCAGAATTAGTGGAAGGAAAGCTCCACCAATCATATTTGCTGGTGATGCTTAATCTACATACCAATTTTATGACACGTTTTAGACGTATCTCCTTATTCTCCCCTTCCATTTCAATCCTTCCATTCCCCACCACCCTCCTTCCTTCTCCAATCACAGTTCTAGCCAGACTTAGTTTATATAGGTTTATTGAGGAACTGTTTCAAACTTTCAAATATTAATTCTTGTAATGTCTGATCTGTTCTAGAAATAGATTTAATCATAAAAGTAACTAACTGCAAAATCCTGTCAAAGATAACAATGACCATAGAATTAAGAGTTAAGAGAATTCACAACTATTAATATATATATGTAATATATATATATAAATATACACACACACACACACACACACACACATATCTTAGCCCAGGAACAAACAAAGGTTGAATACTGAAAGACTTGCATGCATATAATTCTTGAATGTTGGTTTTTAAAAATATGCTATCAATAGATTGAGTACTTGATAAAAACAACTGTAGGAATTGATAAATGTTTCCTTAATGTGAGAAAGTGAAGTTCCAACAGGGATGATTTTTACAAAATGATCATTTACTACCACGCAATACTTTTTAACACCGAGAAAGACATTCTCAGTAAGTCATTTTTACCACTATTTTTAAAAATCGCAATACTATAATGTCTGGTTTTCTAAAATAAAGAACAAGTATTAATATAATCAGCAGGTACAGAAAAACTTTAATTTTTTTTTTTTATCTTTTAGAGAGGGGCTCTTGCTCTTGTTCAGGCTGGTCTTACACTCCTGAGCTCAAGCTGTCCTCCCACCTCAGCTTCCTAGAATGCTAGGATTATAGGCATGAGCCAACGTGCCCAGCCTCAGAAAAACATTAAGAAAGATAACTATCATTATAGGCTCATCCCTATACCTACAGATCATACCTGAAATGAGAATTATATTACTTTGTGGATTTTTCTGTTTTAATATCCAGGAACATCTTCATTCACTAATAAATGTGGTTCTACATTATCATTTTTAATGGTAATATTATACTTCACGAATGCATGCATATGCTATATGTAATCACAGGGACATGTATGTTCTCTATTTACTGTTTATCCGAGTGTTAGAATTCCTAACCCATATAAAAAGAAATCAGCAATGTCTAATATCGAAAGAATCATATGAAAGATATCTTAAGAGACCTATTTCCAACTTGACTTTTTAAGATATTCGTTCAATAACTGGAATGATACATATTTTTTACAAATAACTAAATAAATCCACACAGTTGATACTGAAAATCACATTAAAAGCAGACTTTCAGAACGATGAACACACGAGAACATATTTCTATACTTGCCCTCTATAACACCCATCAAAATTTAAAAAGCCAAAAAGAAAATGTAATCAAATCCAACAAGGGAATAAATAACCCCAACCGAAACTGGCACTAACAAATGATTTCAAGAGAGAATTAATCCCATTCTAAAGTGCAGGAAAGTACTACATATGTTGAAAACTTAAGGCATGCAGAATAGGAGTGAGAGAAGGGTCACTTGTCCCAATAAATTCACCTGTTTTGGGGCCCAATGAAGTAGAGAACTTCCTGAAACAAAGAACCCTGCCACTCTAAACACCTTTGCCTGGACTGTTGGATATGATCCCTGAGAGAATTCAGGGATGAATTCAGAGAATTCATCAAATCACAGTGAAAGTTCAGAGAAAAGATAACCTCCAACTTTATTGTTCTCCTCTAAATACATGTCTTTCACACCTCTGTCCCTGATCTGGACTGATAATAAGCCACCAAATTTTAAGTGTACAATTAAAATAGTGTCCAGGAGAACAAGAAGCAGAATCAAAGAGAATCTAATCATACTGTGCACACCCCACCTCCCCCAACAGAATGATTTTACTCAAGATGAAAGCCAGACATGAATGATAAAGCGAACACATGCAAAACTGGAGGTCCTGAAAATGAAAAAACAGGGAGGACACTCAAGGGGATAGTAAAGGAAAATCTCAATTTGCAGATTGAAAGGGGCTACCATGTACCAGGAAAAATTAATAAAAAACCAATAAAAACTTGACACATAGCCTCATATCCTGATAAAGTTACAGAAATTTACTCATAAAGAAAGAATTCTAAAAGCAGCCAAGCAGAAGCATGTCACTTAAAAAACAAAACCAGGCTGACTTGAGACTTTCCCACAGTACCACTAAATGCCAGAAGACATAGAAGTAGTATCTGTGCTAAGAGAAAAAGATTGACATGATAAAGAGAATTATTTTTCAATCCAGGATGTCACTCATGAGTAAAAGCAATAGAAAGACATTCTCAGATATTTAAGAATTCAAAAATCAAAGCATTCAAAACTAGAGAGAGAGGGAATTATAGAACACTGACAATCAAAAGAACAACTTTGCAAAAGGAGTAGCTATACTTTGAGGACTAGCAGCATACAACAAATCCAACTAAACTCATTTGCTTACTATCTGGGATCAACAGCCACTCTGATTACCATGTGTTTATTTTGATAACTGTTACTTTGTTTTGTGCCAAATGACTTACATAATATAGTAAATGTGAATTTACTCAAAATATATTCTTTAAACTTTCCCTTTGTTGTACTTTATTTTACAAAAGCTGCTGCCAACATTTGCCCCACCCTACCCCCAGCATGCACAGGCATGAGCCCTCACAGTACTCATTTAACAAATATTTATCAAAAATTTACTATATGCCAAAGCTGGTAAGACACCAACAGAATAACAAAAATTATTCTTCCCTGAGCTTTAATTTTCCAAACTTAACCATGTATCAAAAGAAACTGAGGTGCTTTTTAAACACTGAGATTCCTAGTCCCATACCACCACTTTTAATAATCTTTATTTTTAAAGATTATTAAAAGGGTTAACTTTCCAAGTGATTCTGAAAGCCAGCCAGGTTTAGGAACTATAAGTCTGCTACAGCTACAACATATACTACAACCTCTTTAAGTCTCCTAAATCGGCAAAGACAGATTAAGTAACATCCAGTAATTTACGTTTTTTTTTTTCTTTAAATGGAAGTACAAGTAGGTATGAAACTTTGCTATAAATGTCAGATTCTAGATTATACACTACTTTTTGAACACTGCTTAATCATTTAATAATTTTTAAATGTCTTAAAAACACAAAGTGCCAGCAAAATGTACCTCTGAAAATAATATAGTTCAAGATTTTCATAGGTTAAATTACCTTAAAAATATGAAACAAATAGTATATTTGTTCTGCAGTATGAACTGACCAAATATTAAAGTACAGGTTATCCAGGAAGAGTTGTTTATATTTTATAAGCAAAATGAAAAGCAAATGTGGTACATTTATTATCATTCCACATTAGATACAAATGTTAAAACTTTTAATCAGCATCCTTTTAAGTAAACTCCTTTCCTTAAAAAAAAAAAAAATTCAGGTATGTGAATAATGACCTAACGAATATGTTTAGGGAAAGGAGAACAGACAAAAACACAATTCTGACAACAGTAACAATTTATAATAATATGGTCTGACAATTGACCACAATAAGTGAAGATTTTCCCGCTTGTAAATAAATGCCATTAAAACGCTAAGCAGCTAACTCACCATATGATCTACCAATTGCATTGTTAGGAATTTATCACAGAGATAAGAAAAATTATGTTTACACAAGAATCTGCACATGAATATCATAACAGCTACATTGCTAACAGCCAAAAACCAGAAAAAATTTACATTTCCTCCAATGGCCAATGTATGGTTAAACAAATTATGGTACATCCCATACCATGGAATACTACTCAGCAATAAAACAGGAACACATAACAACTTGAATGCTTCTCAAGAGAATTATGCTGAATGAAAAAAGCCAACCTCAAAATAGTAATACTACGTGATTCCACTTATATGTAACATTCTTGAAATGACAAAATTATAGAGACTGAGAACAGATTAGAGGTTGCTGGGGGTTTGGGAAGGGTGAGGGGAAGAACATGGCTGTGCTATAGAAGCGTATCATAAGACTCGTGATGATCTGCTCTAGTGGTGGCCACGTTAATCTAATTGTCCAATAAAACTGCATGGAACTAAAGACAGAGTGCATGTAAAACTGGTGAAATCTGAACAGGGTCAGTGGACTGTATCCATGTCAATTTTGAGGTTGTGACAGTGTGTTATAATTAGGCAAGATGTTACTATTGTGGCAAACTGGATAAAGGGTATACCTCATCTCTGCATTATTTTTTACAATTGCAGGTAAATTTGTAATTACCTCAAATAACAAGTTTTTTTTAAAAAAGTTAACTCCCTAAAAATAAACAGCTAAGATTTAAACCCTAGTGCAACTGTTACCTCTGTTCTCAGGCCTTTTAACAAGTACAGGTGGCATAATTTTTTTCTCTCATTGCCCCTAATCATAAAGATAATTCTTGCTGGACATGCTCTTTTGTCACTGCTTCTCACTATCCCCACTAACATTCCTTAATCTCCACTGATGTATGTTTAATCATTCCTACTAACTCATCTAACTGCCTTGGCTCTTCTCTCAGTCTTTTTACTCTTACTCCATTTCTGTTACTTCAGTCAGCATCAAAATTTCCTTCAAAAAAAATCATCTTGCCTTCCAGCTACAATCCTGCTATCAGCCATTCATGTCAATGAACTCCAAAGGACGTTTTCCTTTCCCATTGTTCATGTTCACCAATGTTTCTTTTACTCCTGGATTTGATGCCATTTCAGAAAACAAGCCTCTATTCAAATGTTTTTACTGTAATTCTCCTTTAAAAAATATAGTATACTGAGTATCCTGTTGCTATCGTTAAACTGCCATAAATTTGAAAAATATTGAAGAACCAAAAAGACTAAAAACTTCAGGTCAAAACATACCGTAAGGCCGGGCGTGGTGGCTCACGCCTGTAATCCTAGCACTCTGGGAAGCTGAAGCGGGAGGATTGCTTGAGCTCAGGAGTTCGAGACCAGCCTGAGCAAGAGCGAGACCCCCGTCTCTACTATAAATAGAAAGAAATTAGCCAAACAACTAAAAATAGAAAAAATTAGCCAGGCACAGTGGCACGTGCCTGTAGTCCCAGCTACCCGGGAGGCTGAGGCAGGAGGATCGCTTGAGCCCAGGAGTTTGAGGTTGCTGTGAGCTAAGCTGATGCCACGGCACTCTAGCCCAGGCAAGAGAGTGAGACTCTATCTCAAAAAAAAAAAAAAAAAGACATACTGTAAAATTCCCAAATTTATCTGATTGGTAGATATTAAACATAGCATTGTAAAAGTTAAATTTTAACAAATTGTTTTAAAATGCAAATTATTAAGTAGCAGACTTTGTGCCAAAGTCCAAACAGATTTTTTACTCATAAAGCAAAAAAAGGGAAATAAAACTGTTTCAACAAATTGTACATGCTAGTAATTGGTACAGATTTTAGACACATTGTTTCATTTACTCCTCAAAGAATTCCTTGAGGAGAGTAGTAAAAATGTGTTTCCACAGTTCAAAAAACACAACATTTTTAAAAAATGAGGCTGGATGTAGTGGCTCATTCCAGTTAATCACAGCACTCTGGGAGGCCAATGTAGGAGGACTGGTTGAGGTCAGCAGTTCAAGACCAACCCAGGCAACAAAAGTTTTATAAACTTTTATAAAACCAGCTGGGTATGGTGGTGCATGCCTGTAGTACCAGCTACTCCGGAGGACTGCTTGAGCCGAGTAGTTCAAGGTTGCAGTGAGCTATGATTGCACCACTGCACTACAGTCTGGGTGATAGTGAAACTCTGCCTCAAAAAGCCCCAGGACACAGAGTTATAAGTGGAATACATACACAGGTTAGAGTATTTGTCCTAATACTTTTATTATTTTCATTGTATCATACTGCGATTTATACAACATCTGACATTTGACTACAGGATAGCCAAAATGTAATTAGTTGAACCTCTTTCAAATAAGGCATAGAATGAAATGCCTATTATCAATTTTTTCTACCTTTATCTCTCAAATGTTTTTAAAGTATATTCAAATTCAAAGACAACTATTAACATTATTTACTCATCTATGTGCAAAGACAACATGCACCAGACCAAAAATCATGCTGTAAAAGGTCTTATCAGTTACTGATCTATCTGTATTAAGGAAATTAAAATTTAAATCAAATTTTCAAATAAAGTCAAATAATGAACCAGGAAAAACACTTAGAAAATCTATTAGAAAAAAGAACTCACTTCAACTGCCTGCAGCTTATCACGTATCATAATTAGTTTCTGTCTCTCTGTCCTCTCATCTTTACCCCTTTACCCTTCTCACCCAAAGACTCTGCAGGTGTAGAAGAGGAACCTACAGTAACATACAACCTACCCCCATCATCCCATCTACTGAAAAAACTTACAAGTTCCATGATCCTTGCCCCTCCCCCAGTCAAAATACCATTAAAATACAAACACTCCCTAAATGTAAACTGTTTTAAATCGCCTTTAAAAAAAATCATTTAAGTGTTAACTTTTCATTTTGGGTTAAATTTTTGTCAAAGGAAAATCTATAAAAATACATTTTGATAAACCCAAAATAAAAATAAAACAAAAAAGTAAAATTCATGGGAGTGACAAACCCCCAAATTAAGAAAGGGTCAGAGGGTAGTATGATTAAGAAAGGGTAGTACACAGGAGTTTCCTTTATTTTAATGTTTTATATCTTAAACTGAGTAGGGAGTACACAATTCTGGAGCACTACAGCAGATCATCACCTTGGTATTACTGTCTTGTAACTTTGACTTCTACCATTTCATATTAAAAGAATACAAGCTAAAATATTTTGAACAGTGGTTTTGAAAACCATTAAAAATAATCCCAAAACAAAATCCCACCCAGGATATATAAAATACATAGAAGTGGAACTGGTCTCTCTTCCCCTGCTCCTAACAGTGGCCCACAAGGTACTTCTGCAGAACACCCACGGCACCAAAGGCTGCAGTTTGAGAGGAGATATGCGCTTAGCAACTACAGCTTCAAATAAACCTTTCCATGTTTAAGTTAAAAAATGCTGTCAAAGCAATCTCCTCGGCTGTAATTAAGCAAATAAACAACAGTATATACACTACAATAGTAATAAGCTGCCTTTTTACCAATGAACTGTTAACACTCCAATCTAAAGGCAACCCATTAAATATGTAGACTAAATCTCAACAATACTCAAGCAGCAACTGCCCCCTCCATTTTTATCTCTAATGGATCATTTCCATTAGCACACCGATATATGCTGCAGTAGCTGTGATCTTTAAAACAAAAATGAAAAAAGAAAAAGAATCCTTTCCTTTAATCCTCATGCTACTTGAGCCACAGCCTTATTCTCTATTCTTTTACAGCAAAACTCCTATAAAGAGTGTTATATTGTCTTTGTCTTCTACCCTCTTAAACCCTATCCCAAGTCCACCACCAATGGTGCTCTCCTCAAGGTCAATGCCCTTGGGGTTGCCAATTCTCAGTTCTCACATTATCCAACCCACTGGCAGACCTAGACAGAGTGATCACTCACATATTCTTGAAACACTTTATTTGGCTTCTAATAGACACTCTCTCTAGGTTCTTTTCCTACTGCACTGGCTCCTTTGCTAGTCTCTTCTTATATCCTTGATTTCTAAACATCATAATAACACAGGGATCAACCCTCAGCCCACTCTTTCCATTCTCTGTCTACAGCAGGGGTGGGCAAACTTCCTGCTGTATTTATAAGAGGTCTATGGCTCGTCTTTACAGAAAGTCTGCAGGGCCACAGTCTTAACTCACTTTCTACAGAGTCTGGGTGGAATCCAGTCTTAGGGTTTTAAACTCTATCTAAATGCTGATGACTTCAGCCCAAATCTCTGCCTTCAACTCTAGACCTACTCATTTGCTTACTCAGTATCTCCATTAGGTGCCTAAATCAGAATCTCAGATGTAAGACAACCCAAAAAGCAAAACTCCTGATTCTCCTCACACCACAAATATTTTGTTCTACACAATCTTATTCATTTCAATAAATGACAATTCCAACTTACAACTGCTTAGGCTAAAAAATCCTCATTCTTAACTTCCAGTTCATTAGTTGATTCTTTCAAAATATATCCAGTATTACACCACTTCTATTGCTATCTATCGCCTTAATCCAAGTCACCACTCTCGCTTTTGACTTATAATAAAGTGACTTATAATAATCAAGTCAATAATCTCGTAAGTGATTTCCCAGCTTCTCTGTTCCTTTTAGTCAAGTAAATTAAGTCACTCATTGACCTCCAAAGATCCTATACAAAGGAAAAACCTAAATCCTTTCAAAAGCCTACAAGGCCCTACGTGATCTGGCCCTTGTTACCTCACTGAGCTCATCTTCTATTACTTTCCTATTCCAAAAACACTGGTGGCTATCTTCTTGTTCAAACACAAACTCTCACCAGAAAGCCTTGACATTTACTGTTGTCTGCCCAGAACACACTTGCTCTTTCCCTCATCCACAAGCCCAGCTTCCTCATTTCTATACAGAATGGCAACTCCTACTTCCCAAGCATACCCTATTTCCCTTACTTGGCTTTATTTTTCTACAAGGCAGCACTTATCTCCGCCTCACATATTAATACTGTATTACTGTCTATCTCGCCCAAAAGAACATCACATTTCCTTTTTTTTAAACACCAAGTTTCTTGAGGGCAGATATTTAACTGTCTTCTTTCCTATAATACCCACGATACTTGTAGCACGCAGTAGGCTGCTCAACATATTTGTGTGTGCTTCATCAGTATCTCTCAGAAAATATTATGCTCTTCCTAACATTTTATCATACACATTTCATTTGTTATATTAACAGACTCAGTTGGGCTGATCTGCACTAAATGTACTACTACTATACACCCATCACTGTAGGATTTTCGGAAATCTTCCAACTTTTCAATAGTACCTAAAGCAGCACTTGACTTCTAGGTTCCTACCAATTACATCAACTAAAAAGTCTACCATGTACAAAAATTACGTTCCACTCTCTGCAGTGCGCATCTGTATTCCAGGACAGCCCACCTTCAGATTCCTTGAATTTCTTGAGTGCACCAGATTTTACTGATTCATTCTGATGCATACTCATAATTATTTTACTTCCTTTCATTAATATCAATGATTTTAGTCTCTGACACAATGAACTGCAGTAATGAGGAACAAGGTGAAAATTCTTAACACAGGTTGGTCTGCTTACATAAAACTATTTTTTTAATGGATTGCTACACTAACTTAAAATAATTAAATCAGAGGCCATTAGAATTAGGCAGCTTAAAACCTTACTTTTCATAATGAAAATGAAACTTAAGCTCAGCCAATCACAGGTTGCCAAATGGTTATTAGTTATACTATCTTGAACTTCCCACCAAAATAGTCCAAATAAGACAACTGCTCAAACTTTGACAAATCAAATAATTTCTCTGTTCTGGTTCTACACTCACTGGATAAAAGCTTTCGCTTCAACCACCTCAAGCGAAGGCCCCAAACTGCTTGTGGTTGGGTCATAAATCACCATTTGCCCAAATAAATCAATGTTCCAAAGTTTATCTTTTAACATAACATTAGAGAACAAAGTAAAGTGGCAGCAGGAAAAAAAAATAATAATAATTTCACACATAAAGTTTTATCTCTAAAGACTTAACCTGCCTAGAGATATTTAATGAAGAGGTAGGCCCCAAAGATTACCCAGTAAGAGTTTCTAGAAAGTGATTTAAGTGACCTGAAATGTACCTTAACATCTGTTTAAAACCTAAGAAAGAAATTTTTCCAAATTCCTGGACCATTTTAAAGCTATTCCGTTACTTTCTGATTTTGATTACTTAAGAAAATTTCATATCATTTATATAGCTAAAGACGACATTATACAGTAATAGTTTTATAATACTGTTATCACACTGCCTCAATATGTAATTTTTACTGGCATTAAGATACAATAAATTATGCCTAACATAGTTTATTAGTCAATTATATGAGGTGCTCAAGTTTATTTCTAAAAACCTGGCATATAACCTGAGTCAAGCTATAACCACTTATATTTTTTTTTATTAGACAAAGGCCATTTCAACTTAAATAATCTTCACTTATCCCTATCAAAATTTCAATGGTATTTTTCATAAAAATAGAAGAAACAATCCTAAAACAACAAAGGACGCCAAATAGCCAAAGCAATTTTGAGAAAGAACAACAAAGCTGGAAGTATCACTCCCTATTTAAAATTATATTACAAAACCACAGTAATTAACAAGTATGGCACTGGCATAAAAACAGACACACAGAACAATGGAACAGAAAAGAGCACCCAGAAATAAAATCAAGCATATATGGCCAACTCATCTTTGATGAGATGCCAAGAATACACAATGGGGAATGAGAAGTCTCTTCAATAAATGGTTCTAGGAAAACTATCCACATGCAAAATTAAAAAACTGGACCCTTATTTTACACCATAAGCAAAAATTAACTTAAGATGGATTAAGGACTTAAATGTCAAGCCTGAAATAAAAAATTATAGAAGAAAACAGGGGAAAAGCTCCTTGACATTGGTCTTGGCAATAATTTTTTGGATATGACACCAATAGCACAGGCAACAAAAGCAAAAATAAGTGTGACGGTATCAAACTAAAAAGCTTCTTCTGTACAACAAAAGCAATCAACAAAATGAAATGACAACCTATAAAACGGGAGTAAATATTTGCAAACCATATATCTGAAAAGGGGTTAATATAAAAATAGACAAGAGGTTGGGCACAGTGGCTCACACATATAATCCTAGCACTTTGGGAGGCCAATGTGGAAAGATCACTTGAAGCCAGGTGTTTGAGACCAAACTCAGCAAAAGCAAGACCCTGTCTCTGCGAAAAATAGAAAAAATTAGCCGAGCAACTGAAAATAGAAACAAACAAAAAAATTAACCAGGTGTGGTGGCGAGGCCCGTAGTCCCAGCTTCTTGGGAGGCTGAGGCAGGAAGATTACCTGAGCCCAGGAGTTTGAGGTTGCTGTGGGGTAGGCTAAATGCCAGCCCAGGCGACAGAGCAAGACTGTCTCAAA
>VBSM01003148.1:21048551-21060558 GCA_008086735.1 Cheirogaleus medius | reverse complement strand
GGGGGAGGGAGGGAGGTGGGTATCGATCCTGCTGTTTGCAGCAACATGGATGAACCAGGTGAAATAAGGCAAACACAGAAAGACAAACATAGGCATACCTCATTTTATTACATTTTGCTTTAGTGCACTTCACAGATACTGTGTTTTGTTTTTTTTAAACATATTAAAGGTTTGCGGCAACCCTGTGTCCAACAAATCTATTGTGCCACTTTTCCAACTTTGTGTCTGTGTCACATTTGGTGATTTTCTCAATATTTCAAATCTTTTCATTATTATTATATCTGTTATGGTAATGTGGGATGAGTGACCTTTGATGTTACTATTATAATTGTTTTGGGGCACCATAAACTGTCCATATGAGATGGCAAACTTAATCGAGAAATGTATATATTCTGACGGCTCCATCCATTATACCCGTCTCTCTCCTGATACAGCAATATTGAAATTTGGCCAATTATTAACCCTGCAAGGGTTCTAAACGTTACAGTAAAAGAGTTGCATGTCTCTCACTTTAAAACAAAAAGCGAGAAACAATTAAGCTTAATGAAGAAGGCATGTAAAAAGCTGAGACAGGCCAAAAGTCAGGCCTCTCGTGCCAGTTAGCAGGTTGTAAATGCAAAAGAAAATTTCTTGAACAAAATTAAAAGTGCTACTCCAGTGAACACATGAATGGTAAGAAAGCGAAAACAACCTTATTGTTGACATGCAGAATGTGTGAGTGGTCTGGACAGAAGATCAAACCATCTACCACATTCCCTTTAAGCCAAAACCTAATCCAGAACAAGGCCCGAAGACAGACAAGTGAGGAAACTGCAGAAAAGTTGGAAGCTAGCATAAGTTGGTTCATGAAGTTCAAGGAAAGAAGCTGTCTCCATAAGATAAAAGTGCAAGATGAAGCAGCAAATGCTGATATAGAAGCTGCAGCTAAGTTACCGAGAAGATCTAGCTAAGATGACTGATAAAGGTGCCTACACTAAACAACAGATTTTCAATGTAGAAAAAACAGTTTTCAATTGGAACTGCTATCCGGGACTTTCATGGCTAGGAGAAGTCAATGCCAGACTGACTTTCTTGTTAGGGGCTAATGCAATTGGTGACTCTAAGGCGAAGTCAATGCTCATTTACCATTACAAAAAACCTAAGGCCCCTAAGAATTATGCAAACTCTGTTCTGCCTCTGCTCCATAAATGGAACAAAGTCTGGATGACAGCACATCTGTTTATGGCATGGTTTACTGACTATTTAAACCCAGTGTTGAGATCTACTGCTCAGATTTAAAAGACTCCTTTCAGATTATCACCATTCACTGACAATCCACCTGGGTCACTCAAGAGCTCTGATGGACATGTATAGGAGATTAATGCTTACAATATCCCTTCTCCATCCTGTGGACCAAGGAGTCATTTCAATTTTCAAGTCTTATTATTTAAGAAATGTATTTAGTAAGGTTATAGTTGTCACAGGTGGTGATTCCTCTGATGGAGAATTTGGAAGAAGTGGAGAAGTACCTGCAGACATGGTAGAAACAGCAAGAGAACTAGAAGTGGAGCCTAAAATTAGAACTGAAATGCTGCAATTTCATGAGAGAACTTGAATGGATGAGGAGTTGCTTCTCATGACTGAGCAAAGAAAGTGGTTTCTTAAGATGGAATCTACTCTTGGTAAAGATGCCATGAACACTGTTTAAATGACAATAAAGGATTTAGAATATTACATAAACTTAATGAAGCAGCAGTAGGGTTTGAGAGGACTGCCTCCAATTTTAAAAGCTCTACTGAGGAGTAAGATGCTATCAAATAGTACTGCATGCTACAGAGAAATCTTTCATGAAAGGAAGAGCCGATCAATGTGGCCAACTTCATTATTATTTCATTTTAAAAAATCACTCCAGCCACCCCAACATTCAGTTATCACCACACTGATCAGTCATCAGCCATCAACACTGAGGCAAGACCCTCCACCAGCAAAACATAACAATGCATTGACAGTTCAGATAATTGTTAGCATTATTTAGAGTAAGGTATGTATATTGCTTTTTTTTAAGCCATAATGCTATTGCACACTTGATAGACTATAGTGAAAGTGTAAGTTTTATATACACTGGGAAACAAAAAAATTTGTGTTACCGTATTTATTGCAATATGCTCTCTATTGCAGTGGTCTGGAACCAAACCCCATGATATTTCCAAGGTATGCCTGCACGGTTTGATCTTACTTATATGTGGAACCTAAAAGAGTGCCAGAGACTTGGAGGGGAGAGGGGTGATCAGACATGGGGGAATGTTGGTCAAAGGATACAAACTTTCTGTTGGTCAAAAGATACAAACTTTCAGTTATAAGATGAAAAAGTCTTGGGAAACGTAGAGCAGGGGTGGTGATGAATTTAATTGTGCTAATCATTATATATGTATATCAAATCATCACACTGTATACTTAGAATATATTCAAGCTTTGTCAATTAAATATTTTAAAATAAAAATAAGAAACTATAGCTATTATAAACCTTAAAGCTTGCAAAACAAGATGGAAAAGAATCGGTATTCTAATACAACTGAAGTTTCCAGCCAAAAAAAGTCTTGACTTTTCAGAAATGTAAATCAGTATGCAAATACCAGCAGCAAATGTTAAGAACAATCTCCACCAGGGCAAAGTTTCCATTTAACAAAAAGAATGCTAGCAGAAAAAACACAGCTTTCCTTAACTCAAAATAGCCCATTTACATACAGGCTAAAAACTGAGAACTAATGTAAAACAGTTCACAATTACTGTGACAAACCTCTAAAAATTTGTGATGCAACCAAGGAACTACGATAAAAGAGGTATTTCCCTAAGAAGCAGGGATATCTTTACGATATCTTATGTTTATATGTTTTGAATGAAAGGTATTCCCATGGTTCTCTACTGTAACCCCCAAGTGAAAATGTCATTAAGAATTACAAGGCACATGAGTACTGGCAACAGCCAAATGTATCTTATTAAATCCTAGAATATGTAATACTTGCTTCTAGAAAACATGAAAGATACTTCTCCAGACTTTAAGGGCCCACGTTGCCTTATCACCAAAGCTTTAAATTACGGTTTTTAAAGTTGTTAAATATATCTAAATGAGGCAAAACTCTCACCTTTAAAAAAAAAATATATATATATATCTAAATGAAACATATTTTTAGGGTTTTAACTTAAAGTCTATCCCAGACTTCCTGCCACAAATCATACCATGGGATTTGATTCTTAGTTCCTCAATTCCATTATATTAATAACTCATTAGCCATATAACAGAACTAAGAAGTATCTGGCAAATCTCCATGTGCATCAGCAATGTAACTTTTTGGAGCGTGATAAATGTGCAGACATCCAGGTCTCATCACCCACAGGTTCTCATTCATTTGGTCTTGACTGGGATTGAGTGGCATTTTTAAGTACAAGTGATTCTAGAACAAGGGGACCATGAACCAAATTTTGAAAAACAACGGTACAATATTTCCACCATGCAAAAGCAGCCAGTATGTTTCTCTGAAATATACTAAAGATATGTTCTGAAAAGCACTGAAAAATCAAGACATGTTATCATATCATATATAATTTCATAGTATATATTCACTTTTTACCAAAAATAAAAACTTCCATAGATTCTAATAATTGTGTTGGATATAGTCTTTAAGATTAGATATCTAAGTCCTCTGGTAGAAAAAAAGATTCATGAGAAACCAAGCATTTGAACAATCTGTTCCTGCCCTAGATACAAACCAGAGTACTACAGACATCACTGTCATCCTTCTGATTATTCTATTTCAAAAAATTCGGTGTTACTGCTCTCTAGTAATTATTCTTAATTACACACCATTTTCAAAATGCCTAAGCAACAGAAGACATCTGGGATAGCTGGTAAGAAAGTAATGGTAAAGACAGACTATTAGAGACAAAGATTTCTTTGCTTAGCCAAACATTAGTCAGGCTTCTGAATCTTCTGCTAGGCCTACCTGTGCACTTTTTTTTAAAGTCTAGCTTTAGCAAAGAACCCTGCTATGTCAGGTTAGCAAGAACT
Organism: Cheirogaleus medius; assembly: GCA_008086735.1. Taxonomy (NCBI): domain Eukaryota; kingdom Metazoa; phylum Chordata; class Mammalia; order Primates; family Cheirogaleidae; genus Cheirogaleus; species Cheirogaleus medius. Next base: position 21,056,513 of record VBSM01003148.1, on the reverse strand, counting down.
CCCCCCCAATCCCCGATAGATGATCAGGTTTTTCATCCTAGCACCATCCCCCTGGTGATGTGTGATCACCCTGGCCTGTCTTCAGCAAGAAAGCTGTTAGGTCAGTGTCTTGGTTTTCTGTTGCTATAACTGAGTACCAGACTGAGTATTTATAAAAAATAGAGTTATATTTTGCTCATAGTTCTAGAAGCTGGGACATCTAAGAGCATGACACTGGTCAACACATGGCAAGAGGACAAGACTGTGCCAGTTCAAGTCTCTCCTCTTCTTCTTATAAAACCACCAGTCCCATCATGGAGGCCCCCCAAACTTGATAACCTTATCATCCTAATGACCTCCCAAAGGCCTCACCTCCAAATATCAACATAGGAATCTGGCTATTAAGTTTTCAACACATGAAATTTGGGAGATACATTCAAACCACAGCAGTCTGTTTAGCCAGAATCACCATTACCCCTGACGTTTCTTTACTCTTAGTAATATTCCATCTACCGAGCCCCACACACTGCTCCTTGGCTATAAAATCCTGCTGTATTCAGACTTGAGCCCGACCTCTCCTCTCTACTATAAAACCCCACTACAATGTTCCTTATATCTATAACATGACGGTTCTGAATCAATTCTTCCTTAATGTGTTTTAACAAATATTGCTGAATAATTTTTCCTTTAACATGAGGCAGGAAAGCATCTGAAATGCTAAGTAAGGGAACTACAAGGCCAGTGTGGCTAAACCTCAGTAAGTAAAGAGTATAACCCAGAGATGTGAGGTCAGAGAGGTTGGGGACGGTAACTAAGGCACACTTGTAAGGACATTCAAGAGGCTTTTGAACAGAGGTGTAACTTGATCTGAATGCTGCATAAAGAACAGAATAAGGAGCTTTCAACACAGGAAAGCAGAAAGACCAGTTAGGAAGAAGGCTCAAGATTCTTGGCCAGGCAATATGGAGGCTGTAGTTTCTATTTAACAAAATGACTGAGAAAATCAGGTTTGGGAGGAAAAAAACAAGCAGCTCAGTTTTAGACATATACAATCACCATACATAAACCATTACATGTGATAATGGATGTGCTTATTAACCCAAGCTAGGAGTTGGGGAGTAGCTTTTAAATGCAAGCCTGAAAAACAGGAAGGACTAGGCAAAAGGGGCTGGAGGAGAAACAGTATTCTAGAAGAAAACAGCATGTATGACAGAACTCTTACCAATCCTCAAAGAACTGAACCATATAGGAGGGCTGGAAAAATAGATGTTGCCAGATGCTTGCTGAAATGTCTATACTTTATCTTACAGGAAATGGGAAAACACAGAAAGATTTTTACATAAGGAATGAGCAAATGTGCTTTTCTTGAACGGTAATTCTAGCTGCAGTGTGGAGGACGAACTGGGAGAGGGGAGGGATAGTATGCTACTTCCTTAATTCAGGCCAAAGAGAATCATAGTCCAACCTAGAAAAAGTGAACAAATTCATAAGCTATTTGTGAATACTGGGGATAACGGAGGTAATGACATTAATAGAGTCAAGAGCTAAGCTAAGCAAAGGAAATCAAGATAGAAAAAGAACTTAAGTTCATACAACCATTAAGATTCAAAGCTCTGTACTCCTTCCAGTCCACAGCTACAGAAGCATACAACTTATTTTACAAATATTTACTCATTCTAGGTATCTGCATTTTTAAAAATCCACTGTCACCAAAAATAAAATATATCATCAAATTTAGGTACAGTGCTCCCTCGCTATCTGGAAACTGGTTCCAGGACACCCCTCCCCCACGAAACCCAAAATCCACAGATGCTCAATTCTCTTATATAAAATTATGTAGCATTTGCATAAAACCTACACACATCTCTATTCTTTAAATCATCTCTAGATCACTTATAAGACCAAATACAGTGTAAATGCTATGTCAATAGTTGTTATACTGTATTATTTAAAGAACAATGACAAAGAAAAAAGAGTCTGTACATGTTCATTACAGACACAACCAACCATATTTTTTCCTGAATATTTTCAGTCTCTGGTTGGTGAAACCATAATGAAGAATCTATCTACACAGAGGGCCAAATGTATGAATATTTACACCCTACTTATACACTTTAAACACAAAAACAAATTTTATATTTCAAACTTATAAACTTAAAACAGTAACGACTCTTTCTGAATCTTAATTGGCACTATAAAATTATATAATGTTTTTTTGTCCTACAAAACCCTAAGTATGTTATCTAGTAAGTATAAACCAGAAACAGTCATACATTTAAACACAAAGGATATATAAGAATTTCTGAAATATGAAATAAGCTTTTCTCATTTTTTTAAAGTAAACCCACCAGAAATAGAAATTTTATTTGACCAATGGATTAGTTTAAAAGGTTTAATACCCAATATTTCAAGAGTGAAAATTGAGCATTTCCTGATTTAAAGCTGAAAATGAATACTGTATTTAGTGGGTAACTTAAAACTTAATAAAATTGGAAGCTGTACTGAAAAGCTTACAAACTAAACCACTTTCATATAAACAAAACCGACTTGTAAAAAAACAGACTGTAGAGTGCATACAGTAAAAACTATAAAGGACTTCAGCTTATAACTTTTGAAAATCTTCAGCCTTATTTCTCAATTTAAATTTATTAAATCTAGAGATAATTATCTTGCTGTTCTACCCTCCTCTATATACTGATAAAAACACTAAATGAATATGGGTGGGAAATATTCCAAAATCTCCACACAAAAGAAGCCATACATATTATGCTATACCTCTGGCAGGGACAGTGTTTTTATTACCATGGGCTGTCAGGACACACAGCAAATATTTGAAAGCAAAAAAAAAAATATATATATATAAATACATATATATATATTTATTGAGACAGAGTCTCACTCTGTTGCCTGGGGGGGGTGAGTGCCGTGGTGTCAACCTAGCTCACAGCAACCTCGAACTCCTGGGCTCAAGCGATCCTTCTGTCTCAGCCTCCCGAGTAGCTGGGACTACCAGCATGCGACACCATGCCCGGCTAATTTTTTCTATATCTTTTTAGTTGGCCAATTAATTTCTTTCTATTTTAGTAGAGACAGGGTATCGCTCTTGCTCAGGCTGGCTTCGAACTCCTGACCTTGAGTGATCCGCCCACCTTGGCCTCCCAGAGTGCTAGGATTACAGGCGTGAGCCACTGTGCCTGGCCTTGAAAACAGAATTTAAAGTAGAAAAATCAGAAGGTTCTCCTGTATACTTCTCAAGCCATTTACTTGGAAAAGACCTTGGAGATAATCAAATTCAACCCTATTCTTTGGCAAGGAAAAAGGAAAGCAGCAGCTAAGCTGTTATTCATTTTGCCCAGGGCAAAAATGCTAATAACTAGCAAAACAACATCCAGATATCAAGACTAGCCTACTGCTCTTTCCATTTCCTATTTCCTCACTTTATTTCTTGTTATCAAGTTAACAATAATCTCTAGCAGCATACAATCCTAAAAGACACATATATCCAAAGACAAAAAGGAACTTTCTTCTGAAATAACACTGCACAAAACAAAGAGAAGTTCTCTACATGCTCCCTTGCCTTCCTCCATTGACACCAAAATTAATGGTAATATCTAATATGTCATAAAGAATAAACAAGACTGACAATCCCAAACTTAAGTACTACTCTGACCAACAAGCTTGAATTTCTCCTCCTGATTTTGATCAATTCTGAGCCCAGATAGAGGAAAAACCATAGTATGATATACCACCCTGGAATCTACAAAAATAAATTAATGCTTTTTTAACCCAGAAGATGGCTTTTTAAAAACCACACGTATCCTTAAGAATAAACACTAAGAGAAAAAAGTTGGAAAGGTGATGTAATTTTTAAAAAGTAAACATTACTACAATATACACAAAAAATTAGAAACCACAAAAGTATTCACCTTAAGTCTAAAATGACACAAAAATCTAAAAATGTTTATCACTCCTCTTTCAGAAACCATTGCAGATCCTATAGCATATTCCCACAAATATCATTTATTTTTTTTTTTTTGAGACAGTCTCACTCTGTTGCCCAGGCTAGAGTGCCGTGGCGTCAGCCTAGCTCACAGCAACCTCAAACTCCTGGGCTCAAGCAATCCACCTGCCTCAGCCTCCTGAGTAGCTGGGATTACAGGCATGTACCGCCATGCCCGGCTAATTTTTTCTATATCTTTTTAGTTGGCCAATTAATTTCTTTCTATTTTTAGTAGAGATGGGGTCTCGCTCTTGCTCAGGCTGGTCTAGAACTCCTAAGCTCAAACGATCCACCCACCTCGGCCTCCCAGAGTGCTAGGATTACAAGCGTGAGCCACTGTGCCCAGGCCTCCCACAAATATCTTAAGCTAATTCTTTAATCATTGAGAATGGGTTTAACTTTTAAAAACAATGATTAATTCAGTGAAAATGCTCATAAGGTAAGAAGGTAAGCTAGCTTTATTATTTCATAACAAAAGTAAGATGGGATTGACGAGAAATCAAGACTGATATGCTATGTGGCCCTTGGCTTTTCAACAAAATGTGAATTAAACCGCACAGAATCTTTACAACTAAGTCATTGCTGCATTGGAATAGTTTATATGCTTTCAAAGGGTTTACCTATAAAAGTCATAGTTTTACTGCCAAAATGCACAAGTCCGAGAGCTAAAAGTATACACACGCAATAGTTGCTTTCCTTTTTCCCGATACAAAATGACTTTCAGTTAACGTTATAGTCATTTTAGGAATAACATCACAACACGATGAATCACTAGTTCAAAATAATTAGAGCAGTGATTCCCAAGGATAAAAAGAAATGGAGCATTAGATGTTAGAATTTCTAGGGATATATGTAAGTGACTTGAAAAAGCTTACTGAATATTCAAATATATGGTTATATTTGGAAACAGACCACCATCCACTACCACTACCAAAAACACCCCTATTATGTGCCTAATATACCATAAAATGTAAAACCATAAAATCTCCTTTGCTAGGGAAGCATGCATTTAAGAGAGTTTTGAGAAACAATGATGTAGGAAAGGGACATTAAAAAATTAATGAAAAGTCTTAACTGTATAATTTTAAATGTCATTTCATTATTCAAGTTATATACATTATTTTATAGGATTATAATAAAGCAGCTAACAAGCAGGGATACTTAAGGAATAATGGTTTAGAATTAGTACAATTACATACACTGTTCTTAAAATTTATAAGCTAATAGTTTATATATTTTCCTTGGAAATCTGAATAAACTTTTTTGCTTCTATCATAAGTAGTACGAAATCAACTTTAATCAAAACACTATAGGAATTCTAGAAGAGTAAATTCTTATGATATTATTCTTAAATGCACCTGAAAAAACCCTTTAAATGAAACCAATTAATTCTCTAAAGGTTAATTACTGCCACTCATCTATTTCTGAATACTTCAAATGATACATTAACTTGACATTTACTCAGCACCAGACCCTGACAATAAAATGAAAACAATTTCTGCCTGCTAGGAGCTCACAGTGTGGCAGGCAAACAACATACATACATAATTACAAATCATTATTAAAAAGCGTTAACAGAGACAGGTTCAAGTCTTCATACAATAAAGAATGGAGATCTTCAAGAAGTCTGCCAAGGAAAGGAAGGTGGAGAAGGAGTGGAGAAGGAATAGTTTTGGCCGTGAAAACACATACAATGGGATAACAATGTAAAAAAGATGTTCTAGGACTGACTGGGTAAGTGGTTTTACATGAGTGGATTACAGAGAAAGGAGAAAAGAAAAAGCTGGACTTTTGGTAATGGTGACTCAGAAGATTTTAGACTCTTCAAATTTTCAAGCTATATTACAAGCAAAAAACCTAGTCTGAGACGTCAGTTTTTTGGCATGAGCATAACAGTGCTTTCTTTTCATTTCAGTGTCTTCTATGTGTACTAGATGGGAAGACTCCCTGATAAGTATATGAGGAAAAAAGAGCAGACAATTATGTCGCCAATACAACATAACCAAGACCTGTAAAATTCAGGCTTTAAGGGTTAATGAAGGGAATATTTTTAAATTTCTGGTCTAAAATTTTTACTCAGATAGCAATGGGTAAGGAAGGAGACAACAGTTCTGTTAATAGGATACTGCAATAGTTAAAAGAAAGGGCAATGAGGTCTAGAGGTCCGATCCCCAAAACAGATAAAGGAGAAAAGAAAATGGAATTAAGGATGACTTTCCAAGCATTAATCAGGCAGGGAATACTCAAGTTAGGAATAGATTTACAAAGATTAGATGGAACATCAAGGTAGTGGCTGCCTAATAAGCAGAGACTGTATGGGCCTGGAAATCAAAAAAGGGACAGACAGTAGCCAGGCACGGTGGCTCACGCCTGTAATCCTAGCACTCTGGGAGGCCAAGGCGGGCGGATCATTCAAGGTCAGGAGTTCAAAACCAGCCTGAGCAAGAGCGAGACCCCATCTCTACTAAAAAAATAGAAAGAAATTAATTGGCGAACTAAAAATATATATAGAGAGAGAAAAAATTAGCCGGGCATGGTGGCGTATGCCTGTAGTCCCAGCTACTCGGGAGGCTGAGGCAGAAGAATTGCTTGAGCCCAGGTGTTTGAGGTTGCTGTGAGCTAGGCTGATGCCACTGCACTCTAGCCCGGGCAACAGAGCAGGACTCTGTCTCAAAAAAACAAAGGGACACTAGATCCAGTAGCATGGATACTGATGGCTTACCCAGATAGGGTTTGAAAAATGAACAGCAGCAAGGATAGAACACCTCAGGAAATACTCTAACTTTTCAGTGGCATGCAAATGAGACTCAGAGCTCAAGAATGAGATCAAAACAGAAGCACAGAAAGGAAAGCCAATGCCATGAAAAGGCAAAAAGCTATCCACAGTAAGGAGAAATCATTTCAAAGGACTAAATCAAGTAAGATAAAGACTGAAAGGCTTTTCAGTCGACTTGATAACCAAGCAATTATTGGCAACGTCAAAAGAAGAAACCTCTGCAGTGAGAAGCCTAACAGCAATGAGCTAAATTAAAATTAAAATTAAATAACATTAAAAATTGAGTTTCTTAGTTGCACTAGCCATATTTCAAATACATAAGACACGTGTGGCTTGTGGCTACCACAATGGACAGCCCAAATAGTAAATATTTCCAACCATACAATCTATTGAACAGAGGATGACCTAGACTCTTAATCCAAAATATAAAGAGACAACTACAAACAGCAAACATTTGAGGAAACCAATAACATGGATGAGATGCACCAAACTCAAACAGAAGACCTTCTCAGGAAATATTTGATATAGAAAAAACTAAAATATAATTAAAATTCTCAGGGTATTCCTAGTGAATTAGAGTCATAAAGTTACAAGAAGCTATAAAAAATTAAAAATAGAGCATCCAAAATGAAACTTTCAACAGATGGATGAAACAAACACAGATTTAAATATTAGTGCGCTCAAAGAATATGCCAAAGGATTCTCCCCAGAGTACAGTGTACTCTTTCATTTCACAAGTATCCAAGTACTGTACCTACTATTTACCAGGCAAGAGATAAGTAGAACAGAACAAAAAGACATCTAACAGAAGTTCCTAAAGGAGAAAAGTCAGAAACAATTACAAAGGAGAAGGGGAGGGAGGAGTGTTGTGGTAGAGGGGAGTGGGCAGGAGGGAATGACTCCCTAAGGGCTATGGTCATACTAAAAGGCACTAAGCAGAATTAATGAAAAAAGACCTACATTTACAAAGAGATTTTGGTGAAGTTCTAGATCTAAGGATAAAGAAAGAAAAACCCCTAAAAACTCTCGAAGCTGGGAGTAGGAGAGTAGGGGAAAGTAGGAGCTGTACATCCCAATGGCTACCTACCTATAAACAAGAACTGGGTTTGACATCAGACTTCTCAGCTGTAACAATGAATGGTAATCATCAGTTTGGAAGTATATTCGAGAAAAAAAAAAAGATTCAAGGATAAACGCTATTTTAATC
>VBSM01003148.1:21024992-21035753 GCA_008086735.1 Cheirogaleus medius | reverse complement strand
ACCTCAGCCTCCCAAAGTGCTGGGATTACAGGCATGAGCCACCATGCCTGACCTGAAACCAAACACTTACCCTTTTCTCCCCAAACAAGTCCTGCCAAGGTCTTCTCAATCTAATGAAATGACAACTCCATTCTTCTGGTGCAGGTTAAAAACTTTGGAGTCATCTTTGAGTCTTAAATACCTCACATGGACTCCATCGGCAAATCTGCCAGCACTGATTTCAAAATATATTCAGAATCTGATCTGTTCCCTGACTCTGTCACATTCACATGATGGTGGTCCAAGCCACCATCATCTTACACCAGGACCATGGCAGAGGCCTTCTAACTGATCTTCCACTTTTACCCCTGCTTCCACATTGTCTGCTCTCTCATACAGCAGAGTAATTCCTTTAAAAGTCATATAGTATCATTCCAATCTTAAAACCCACCAATGGCTTCCTATCTCACTCAGAATAAAAGCTAAAGTTCTAACTATGATCCACAAGGCCCTGTGTAAACTGCCCCCATCCACGTTAGCCTTGACTTCTTATCCAGTGGCTTTTTTACTTTTGTCTGTTTCTCTAGTGTACCAAGCATGTCTTTACCTCAGGACCTTCACAGTACTGTCCCTCTCCCTGGAACACTCTTCCCCTTGGTACTTATTTGGCCCACACTATCACATCTTCAGGATCTCTGCTTAAATCTCACCTTGTTAGATCTTTCCTGAGAACTATATAAATGGGACTCCACCACCATCTCTCTCCCTTTCCCTGTTCTATTTTTCTTAAACCATTTGCTATATATTTCGTTTGGTTGTCTCCCACTAGAATGAAAGCTTCATGGGACATATCGTAAATATTTGTTGAATGAAAGGATATTTGCCTAGAAAAACATATACAAAGAAAATAGAGAAATGTTGAATTCTCAAACAGAAAAGGCATGTGGTTCTATTTCTGCGTCTTTCTGAACATGTGAAAGAATTATTAGGAGGGGATGGGTATATACAAACATAATGAGTGAGATGTGCAACATTTGGGGGATGGTCACGCTTGAGGCTCTGCCTCGAGGGGAGAGGGGGGCATGGGTAATATATGTAACCGTAATATTTGTACCCCCATAATATGCTGAAATAAAAAAATAAAAACCAAAAAAAAGAATTATTAGGCCAGTGCTGTCCTCATAAATGAGATCGGAAGAAGCTGGATTATTTCTAATAAAGGTAAAATACTGTAACAGGTAACATTTGAAAACTTATGTAAGTTTGCATATATAGCAAATCTTAAGCAATTATTTGCATTACTATCTAATGAGAAGTGTGAAGTTTGCAAATGAGCAAAAGACCCATGTTTCAATCAATAGATATAACACTTATCAATCAGCAGAGGAGAACTATCAGCTCGTAGGCTGTAGATGACCAGGTTTTACTGTGATCTTTTTGGTGGAGGAAGACTCAAAAAATGAAATATTCAAGACTCTAGTTGTGAAAAAGAATTTAAAACACTTTGCTGCAATTTCTAAAGGGTCACAAAATAAGGATGTATTCCCTGAAATTTTCACTTACCTCTTTTCATTTCTCTTTTTCCTCTGTCCTTGTCTTCCTCAAACTCATGACAGTATAGTGACTAGAAGCTTGGGTTTTAGAATCAGAATGGCACAATATAGAGCTCAGGCTACATCATTAACTGACTAGCAGTGTGACATTGGGCAAATTACTAAAGTCCCAGGGATTATGCTTCTTCATCTCTAAATGTGGCTTGGTAAGGTACAGTGATATTTGTGAAAAGTAATTGAAATTATGTAAATAATTTATCATGATTTGAAATTCTGTAGATAATTTAGCACCTGCATGATCCAGTACTATTGGTTATCATGTATTAAAAAAGTATTACTGAGTTTCTGTGTATCAAGTCTTAGGAATATAGTGTTAAGCAAAATCACTTGGTCTCTGCTCTTCTGGAGTTTATATTTTAACGAACTATAATACATAGCTAAAAGGAGAGACTTTGGATTGTCAGGTTTGTGATGTGAGGCTTTCATTACATTATGAGGAAAAAACAGGAAAACAGAAACAAAAATTACTATTTAGAAAAGGGGAGTAAAAACCTCCAGGGCAGCACCATATCAATATATGGTGTATCCTTCTAGGCAGGGATAATGTAACAGATTCTGGGAGAATTACTTATTGACTCAATTTAGCCATTTTTAAAGTTCTTCCAGGTGATAGATACTAAAGTTCAGCTAATACTGAGAGCCCTACCCCAACCCTTTGTCTGAGTCTCCCACAACTTCAGCCTGAATTAACCCAACTGTTCACTTTCTCAGTAACTCTGAGCAGTTGCACACTGCTGAAGATTGTAGAATAATAGAATAGACTGATTCCACTATAATTTTGTGATCACCAAATCAAATGGACCCTCAGTACAGCCAAGCAATCTTAATGTTTCTCTCTCCAACTCCTCTCACGCACTCCAAGTTTTTCAAACTTCCACTCTTCTCACATCTCTCCCTCACTTTATTTCCCCTTCACTCTCAGAAGACACCACCTCTTCCTCCCAAACTGAAGCCACCAAATAGAAATTCTTCCTGCTTCTGGATGTGGAAATCTATCTACATGCCTCCTATTTACTCAGCAAACATATATTGAGCACTATATGCTAGGACTATATTAATGAACAATATAAACAAATAGGAAATGAGGTTAGGTTAAAGAAGGTGCTGGGAAAACAGATCATGAAGGCTCTCATAGGCCATAACAAGGAAGCCAGCTTTTATTCTGAGTGAGATGGGGAGGTGTTGGGGAGTTAAGAGCAGAGAACTGGCACTGACTACTGTGTTTAGAATAGTCTATAAGGCAAGGAAGGAAGCAGGGAAACTAGTTAGGATGCATTGTCCTAAGGTCACTGTTTCAAAGTGGGAGTTAAGCCTCTAGGGCCGTTTTCTTCACCTATTCTTTACTTCTACCTTTTCAGTTACCTTATACATCTATTATCTCCTCCTTTGTATATTCAAACTCTCATTTGTATCATTTCCACTGGTTTTTAAACATACCTGAATCCTGTCTCTAAAAAACCCTTCCTTAACACTATATTCTTACTGCTTACTTCCTCACCTGAGCCAAACTTGCAGGAAGTGTTGTCTGTGGAACCTCACTGGTTTCATTCTTCACTCCCCTACTCACATTTCTAGTCACTGCAGTCTGACATCTGTGTCCGTAATATAACCAAAATAGATTTTCCAAAGGCAATTGTTCTTCAAGAGGCAATGCTGATTCTCCAGGGAACATTTGGAAATGTGTGGCAGTATTTTTTTTATTATCACTTGCATATTTTCAGTATGACTTGAGGATGTGGGGTGCTACTGGTGTTCAATTATCAGAGGTCAAAGATGCTAAACATACACCAATACACAGGACAATCCCTTATATTTAAGAATTGTGCTGCTCAAAATAGGAGTATCACCCCATTGAGAAATAGTCTTAAGGTCATAAATAACTTCTTTGTACCTATGTTTAATGAACATTTTTCAATCTTTTTCCTACTTGACCCCAGAATATTTGATATTGATAGCTACTCTTTTTTGCAATGCCCTTCTCTCTTGGCTTCTTTCTTTTTTTTCTGACTGCTCCTCATTTTTATTCACAGACTCGTCCTCGTCTACTACCAAATGTTGAGGTTCTTCGAGAATCAGTCCTTTGGAGATGACATCAGTGAAAATGGCAAATAGGGAACTCCAAGAGCCTATCCTTCCACAAAGACAGTGAATACATTGGCAAAAATTGTCAGGATCAATGTTATGTGAACTCTGGAAACTAGTCAAAGGTTTATAGTGACCAGGCAAACACTTTTTTAAAAAGGGCAGAATCTCAGGAGGAGTGTTTTGTTATTGCTGAAATTTAGCCTGGCCCCATCTCTGTCCCCAGTTTGGCAGCAGTTTTGAATTTCTGGTATGTGTTCTTCATGCCAAAGGGAGCAGTTTTCAAAAAATTGTGGTGTTTTATTTTAGTTCACCTAACTCAGAAATCTCCCAAGGCAGAAAGGTGACTACATAGGGAGCATTTGTCAAAAATATTTAAAGGCAAGTTTATTAGCCTCTGCCATCTGGGGCAAAGAATAACAGTTGAAGCAAACAATATACACCCTAAAAAGCCTGGGAGGAAGATACTTTGGGGAATAAAGGCTTTGAAAGTTCCCACATATTCCTGGGAATCCAAAAGGCCACATGTACACCCTGAGTAAGGCAAATGCTCAGAAAAGACCTGAGAAGTCCCTAAACTGTCAACTCAGCTAAACTTCAGGCTCTAATCAAATAGGAAGTGAAAGCTAAGGTAGATTTGTAAGTTGCCCAGCTGAGTGTTGAAGATGTGCTCCAACACCTACACAGAGCCCACTGTCAAAGACCAGTTTTTTCTTTTTGTTTGAGTTCCAGGCATTTAAGGAAATCTATTGAATCACTAGCTGACCATTAAGCTAACAGAACAGAGACTCAGCTGGCCACACACAGCAAGAAATACACACTTTACCAAGTTCAGAAAAGTTACTAAACAATAGCAATCACAACAAGTAGCAACAGCAAACTGTGAGGAGGAAAGAGAATCTTATTTTCAGAGTTACCACATTTTAATATTCAGAATATTGTGTTTTTAGCCAAGAATTATGAAATAAGCAGAAAAACAAGACAGAATGGACTGTACGCAGGAATAAAAGAAATTAATAGAAACTGCCCTTGAAGAAGCACAGATATTGGACATACTAGACAAAGATTTTTCATCAACTCTTTTAGATATGCTAGAAGAGCTAAAGGAAACCATCGACAAAGAACTAAAGGAAATCAAGAGAACAATGTCTCTCACCAAATAGAGAATATCAATAAAGAGATTGAAATTATTAAAAAAAAAAATAGAAATGCTGGAGTTGAAAAGTATCATTGAAACTAAAAATTCACTAGAGATTCAGCAGCAAACTTGAGAAGTCAGAAAAAAGAACAGAATTCAAGAAAGGTTAATTAAGTTAACCCAATCTGAGGAGCAGAAAGGAAAGAATGTAGAAAATTGTAGGACTCCATCAAGCATACAAATATGCACATAAAGGGAGTTCCAGAAGGAGAAGAGAGAAGGGAAAGGGACAGAAAGAATATTTGAAGAAATAATGGTCAAAAATTTCCCAACTTTGAGGAAAGACATGAATCTAGGTTGTTCAAGAGGCTCAAAAAACCCTAAATAGGGTAAACTCAAACCCACACCAAGACACATTATAATTAAACTGTCAAAAATCAGTGATAAATAATAATTTTTTGAAAAGTAAGTGACAGAATCCTGAGAACACCAAGAGAGAAGCAACTTCTCATGTGCAAGAGATGCTCAGTAAGATTAACAGCTGACTTCTCATTAGAAACCATGGAAGCCAGGAAGCAGTGGGATGACATTTCAAAATGCAGAAAGAAGAAAACTGTCATCCCAGAATTCTATATCCAGCAAAACTGACACTTCTCCCAGATCTCTTCTCTTTGGAGTGCCCCAGGTCTCAGACTGTCTTTCTCCATCTATACATCTTGGGGATCTTAACCAGTTTCAAGGCTTTCAAAACCACCTATTTGCTGACAACTCCCAAATTTATATGTAGCCTTGACTTCTTACCTGCAGTCCAGATTCCTGTATCTAACTATTAATACCTACTCAACATATCTGAATGAATGACAAATAAATGTCTCAGAACCAAAACATCCAAAATCAAACTTTTGATCTTCAACCCTAAACCTGTTCAGTAGTCCTCCTCATTTTACTTAACTCACCGTTTTTGTTGCTGATGCTAAAAACTTTGGAATCATCCTTGACTTTCCTCTTTTGTACCCAATATCCGTTCTATCAAGAAATTCTGTTGGCTCCACCTTTGAAATAGAGCTGGAGTCTGACAACTCTCAGTTCCTCCACTTCCACCTCCCTGATCCAAGCTACTACCATCTTTTATGGATCACTGCCCAGTTGCCTCCCACTTCTACTCTTGTTCCCTGTAGTCCATGCTCAACATAGCAGCCAGAGGTGCTTTTAAAGTGTAAATCATGTTGTGTCACTCATCAGCTCAGAATTCCTCAGTGGCTTCCCATTTCACTCAGAGTGAAACCTAAAGTCATAACAATGGCTTAAAAGTCCCTTTACCTCTCTGAGCTTGTCTCCAATTCTCCACACTTGCTATTCTAGGCATGCTACTAATTTAGGGCTTTTGTACAAGCTGTTTACTTTGTATTTTTCTGTTATCTATTCACTTGGCTAACTGCCTCACCTCCTTTAATTCATTGCTTAAATTTCACCTGCTAAGTGGGGTCACCATATTTAAAATTGTGTCCCCTCCCCCTGCACCTATGATTTTCCCTTCTCTGCTCTATTTTGGTTTTGTTTTACCTATAACACTTACCACCTTCTAGCGTGCTCTATAATTTACGTATTATGTTTATCGTCTCCTGCCCCCTAATGTAAGCTTCACGAGGGTAGAAATAAGTCTTTTTTGCTGTCTGATACAACATCCCAAGGAGGTTGATAGTTGATGTTCAGTAAATATTTGTTGAGTGAATGAATAAACAAACGAATCGAAATAACTTACCAATTTTTTTAAACACGAGGAAATAATAACTGGATCGTAGCAGAAGTCAAATCTGAGATTACAACTTGTATCCAAATTGAAAAACTAGAACACTTCACATGAAAGTGTATGAGATGTGAATCAAACCTAAACCTAGAGGGGGAAAAAAATCAGAGCTTTAAAGGAATATAATGCCAAACATGATCGTTCTTACTGTGATCAGAGCTCGCTCTTACAATGCTCTCCCATCACCTCCTACATCCATCTCTGAGCAAAGGTACTGACTTTCTCTCCCAGAGTTATTACATTAGAACAATGATTCTCAATGTGTAGTCTCTGGATTAGAAGTGTGAATTCTATTTCAACAAGCCCACCAAGTGTTTCTGATACATATGATCATTTGAGAATATTGCATTAGACTGCGAAAGCTTATTTCTTACTGACTTTTCTCTTTCCAAGACTCAGGTAGAGGAATGAAGTCTACTGTTGACTCAAACACTTTATCTTGCTAAGGAGACAAATTTAATGAATCAGAAAAGGTGAGTAGATAATCAGCTCACCCATATTAGACAATACAAAATTATCTTTAATTCTGGGTTTGTTTTGTTTAATATGTAAACCTGAGTATCAGTACCTTAACTTCTAGTTTTCTTTTTTTTAATATCATTTTCTTAATTTCAAAATATTATGGGGGTACAAACGTTTAGGTTACATATATTGCCTTTGCACCACCCGAGTCAGAGCTACAAGTGTGCCCAACCCCCAGATAGTGCACACCCCACCCATTAGGTATGAATATACCCATCCCGTCCTACCCCCTCTCACCTGCTTGGTGAATGTTACTTTCATATGTACACATAAGTGTTAATCAGTTAGTACCAATTAGATGGTAAGTATATGTGGTGCTTATTTTTCTATGTGATACTTCTTGTAGAAGAATGGGTTCCAGTTCCATCCACGATAATACAAGAGGTGTTAGTTCACCATTGTTGTCTGTGGCTGAGTAGAACTCCATGGTATACATATACTACATTTTATGAATCCACTCATGTATTAATAGGCACTTGGGTTTTTTCCATATCTTTGCACTTGTGAAATGTGCTGCAATAAACATTTGAGTGCTTAACTTCTATTTTTCAAGATGAAGCAAAACAAAAATACAGTGCAGAAGAAAAATCATAATCATAGGCTTATATCTGCCTTACAGTTTTTATAATGAGGTTGATAATCACAAACAGATTTTTATACAATATCCCATTTAATACCTGTGAATATGTTTTTGTTTGTTTGTTTGTTTTTGTTTTTTGAGACAGTGTCTCACTTCGTTGCCTGGGCTAGAGTGCCGTGGCATCAGCCTAGCTCACAGCAACCTCAAACTCCTGGGCTCAATCAATCCTTCTGCTTCAGCCTCCCGAGTAGCTGGGACTACAGGCATTCGCCACCATACCCGGCTAATTTTTTTCTATATATTTTTAGTTGGCCAATTAATTTCTTTGTATTTTTTTAGTAGAGACGGGGTCTCGCTCTTGCTTAGAGCTGGTTTTGAACTCCTGACCTTGAGCGATCCACCCGCCTTGGCCTCTCAGAGTGCTAGGATTACAGGCGTGAGCCACCGCACCCGGCCTCGTGAATATGTTTTAAAAGAAGTATCAAGACTTATATTGAGAACATCTTAAGAATTTACTGAAGGACATAAAGCAATTTGAGTCATTTAATTTCCTGGATAAAATAACTTAATATTGTAAAGAAACTTCCAAGTTAATATATAAATTTAATGCAATTCCAATCATAATCATAACTTTGGGGAGGTGAGGTTAATATTTGACATGTTGATTCTAAAACTTATTTTGAGAAATTAATTCATGAAAAATTCAATTATGAGAAGGAATAGTGGGAAGCCTTTCATACTATACATTAAAATTTACTGTAAGTCTAAAGTCATTTAAAATGTATGTTATAAATATTGGAAGAGACAAATACTATATAGATCAAAATAGAGTTCAAAAATACATCCCTGTGGTAATGAGAATTCAGAGGATTATGAAGGAGACATTCTAAATCAGTAGGAAATGGATGGACTATTTAAGAAATAATGTTGAAACATGTGCCTACCCATTCTTAGAAAATGTTAAATTCTCTCTTCACATCATACTCCAAAATAAACTCTTCATGTATTAAATATCTAAGTGTTAAAAATTAAAATATGAAAGTACTAATAACATATATGAGAATAGTTTTGATCTGGGTATAATAGGATAAGAAACCCAGAAGCCATGGAGAAAAAAACTGATAGATTTGACACATACTTAAAATTTAATTTAAATTTAAATCAAAAACTTCTTTATGATTAAAAACACCATAAGTAAAGTTAAAAGATAAGTTTTGTATTTGGAGAAAATAATTATAATACATAAAATAGAGAAGTTAACATATATACTATACAAAGAGCTCCTAAAATTAGTAAAAAGACCAACAACTCAACAGAAAAGTAGATAAAATATATTAATAGATGAGTCATAAAAGAAACATAAATGGCCAATAATAAATGTTCAATCTTATATACAAAAACAAATAAATACAAATACAAACAAATAATGCAAATAAAATAACAACAAACTTCCAGTTTAAGACTAGATTGAATACCTGCATGTACCTTTCTTTCAAGGTCCTGGTTTATTTTTCTAATTTCACAGTCACATACCCTTATATATATCACCTATAATAGCCTATGTAGGCTATTATCTACATTTTACCAATAAGAAAACTAGAGCACAAAGTAGTTAAATCACTTGGCCAAAGTCAAACATGATAAAAGTGCCAGAGTTGCTGGGATGTGAGGGCGATCTGGCTGCTACATCTGTCACCCCATTGCTCTCCAGGGTGGATTTGGCTGATCTGGCTGGCTAGGTGAATGTCCCCTTCCTCCCTCACTGCCCCATGTGTGTCCCTCCTGAAGCTGCGTGCTCCGTGGAAGAGGACGACCTTCCCCGATAGAGGAGGACCATTCTTCCATCAAGGTTATACGAGTAGCTGCATCCCGTTAGAACCTCCAAACAAGCCCTCAATAAAAGTGGCAGAGCTGGGATGTAAACCCAGCATTTGTCTAGGATGTGCCCTTTAAACCATTGTACTATGCGTCCTATAAATGAATTAAAACAGAGTTTTAAGCATGACGTGGGATTGGTCAAGACCTTTTCAGAAGATCTATGAAGTTAAAACTTTTCATAATAATACCAAAACATTATTTAGCTGTTTTACTCTCTTTCATGAGGGTACAGTGTCGTTTTCCAGAGGCTACATGACGTGGAATATTGCAAAAGACCAAATGCAGAAGCCAATGTGAGAATTCAGCAGAGTTCCAATAAGTCAGATATTAAAGAGATTTATAAAAAATGTAAACAAGACCACTCTCGTTTTGAAATACTATTTTTCCTAAAAGTATTTGCTAACATGTTAACAAATGTTGATATTTGTTAATAGCTTATTGCTATTTAAAATGAATTTATATTTTAAATTTTCTCAGTTTTAATTTCCAAAATAGTAAATATCAGTGGATAAAATCAACATAAAAAACAAAGCTCTTTGGAGTCCTTTAATAATTTTTAAGACTGTAAAGGGGCCCTGAGACCACAAAGTTTAAGAACTACTGCATTAAAGAATTGCCTTCAGACAACTGACAGCTGGCTCCATCAGCCCTTGATGCGCCTTTCGCAGGTCCCCCATATAGAGCATTCCCTGTGGGCATCTGTGGCTTCTGCCCCAAGAATAAAATCTCAAGAAGTGTCCTCTAGGCTAGAACAGTGTTTCCCAAAGTATGGTGTGGAAGACATTTGAGACGATACTATGCCGCCACCCGCCCATCTCTACGCCCGAGCGCAAGCCTGTACACGGTGCGAACTGTCTGTCCCTCGAAACCTCTGTTCGACAAATCGCCCGCCCCAGCATGCCAGGGGAAGTCACCGGCTCCCCGCTAAGCAGAGCGCATGCTTATCCAGGGCCAACAGCGAGGGTGTCCTGGATGACAAAGGAGTAACTGATGTTTGTAGTCTGCTGTGCCTAGGAGGACACCTGATTCTGGTTTTCCCGTTACGATAGTGATATTAAAGTTTCCTTTTAAAATAAATGTAACATTCAAAAAATTGAGTTGAGGCGGTGCGCGGTGGCTCACGCCTGTAATCCTAGCACTCTGGGAGGCCGCGGCGGGAGGA
>VBSM01003148.1:21011463-21024829 GCA_008086735.1 Cheirogaleus medius | reverse complement strand
AAAAAAAAAAAAAAAAAAAAAATTGAGTTGATTTAAAGAAAAGTGTTAGAAAAATGCTAGATGTGTGAATATGGCAAAAACTGTTCAGTGAGAGAAGTCTGAGAAACACTGCTCTAAAGCAAATCCTTTATCTGTCTAGGGTGGGTTTTTGATGTACTTGTTGGGGGTCTGAGAAAAATGGGGCAGAACTTGAGGTAACTCCAGATCCCCACACTAAGGGGCATAAAAAGTAAAGGAGAAGGGCAACTCTGCCTGAGAGTGAAAGGTTAGAACCCTTTGCTTGGGCATTTGTGGAGGAGTTTCTAGTCTCTATTTGTTCCTTTCCCAGTGAAACCTGTTTGTGAGTATGTTTCGTTCACTTACACAAAGCTCGTATCCTTCCTACATGTCTTCTGCTACTCAGCCATCATTGCAGACTTAATTCCCTCTTACAACACTGTGAGATCACATAACTGATAAGGGATCGATATCCAGAACGTTAAAGAACTCTTTACAATTCCACAACAACAACAAAAAACCCGAATAAAAAATGAGCAAAGGACTTCAATAGACATTTTTCCAAAGAAGATATACAAATGGCCAATAAGCACATAAAAAGATGATCAATGTCACTAATCATTAGGGAAATGCAAGTCAAAACCACAATGAGATACCACTTCACACTCATTAGAATGGCTATTATAAAACAAAAACAAAAGAGAAAATAACAAGTGTTGGCAAAGACATGGAACCCTTGTGCACTGCTGGTGGTTATATAAGATGATGCAGCTCCTGTGAAAAACAGTTTGCTAGTTCTTCAAAAATTAAAAATAGAATTACCATATGATCCAAGAATTCTGCTTTTGGTTATATACCCCAGAAAAAGCAGGAACTAGAACAGATATTTGTTCTCCAATGTTCATAGCAGCATTATTCACAAAAGCCAAAAAGTAGAAGCAACCCAAGTATCTATTGTTGGATAAATGTATAAACAAAATATAGTATATACTTACAATGGATTATTGTTCAGCCTTAAAAAGTGGAAATTTGGACACATGCCACAAAATGGATGAACCTTGAAGACATTATTCTAAGTGAAATCCAGTCACAAAGGACAAATATTTTATGATTTCACTACTAGAGTAGTCAAATTCATAAAGACAGAAAGAATAGTGGATGCCAAGGGCTGGGGGGAGAGGAGAACGGCGAGTTCTTGTTTAATGGGTACAGAGTTTCAGTTTGATATGATGAAAAACATTCTGGAAATGGATGGTGGCGATGGTGGTGTTGGTTGCAAACAGTGTGAATGTACTTAATGCCACAGAGCTGTTCACTTAAAAATGGGTTTTTCTTTTTATGTTGTTTTTTTTTTTTGAGACAGAGTCTCGCTCTGTCACCTGGGCTAGAGTGCCGTGGCATCAGCCTAGCTCACAGCAACCTCAAACTCCTGGGCTCAAGCAATCCTCCTGCCTCAGCCTCCCGAGTAGCTGGGACTACAGGCATGTGCCATCATGCCCAGCTAATTTTTTTTTCTATATATTTTTAGTTGGCCAATTAATTTCTTTCTATTTTTAGTAGAGACTGGGTCTCGCTCTTAATCAGGCTGGTTTTGAACTCCTGACCTTGAGCAATCCTCCCGCCTCGGCCTCCCAGAGTGCTAGGATTACAGGCGTGAGCCACCGCGCCCGGCCTTAAAAATGGTTTTAATGGTACATTTTATGTTCTATGTATTTTACCACAATTTTAAAGAATGACATGTTGGGAATTATCATCCACGTAACTTAAAATACAATCTGAATTATAATTCTTTATGTCTCAAGTGAAATGAATAACCAGATATAGAGCACAGATGACCTCAAGATACTAACCAATTCCTGCTCACAAAACCACAGTATTCAGTGTAATTTGCATGGCATGATTGTCATGTATATATGCTCTTTTACTCACAGATTAAAAATTTAGACTGATAGAACATCGCTTTGGAGTCCTTGTGTTTGGCTTTTCGTTTGCAACCCTGGTAATATTACAATAGAGCAGGCTGGAGCCAAAAAAGGAAGCACTGGGGCCCTGTTGTGCCAGGAAGTTACCCCAAAACAGAAGCACTATCCTACTAACATGTGATACAACGCCGTTGGCCAGGGAGTTATAGAGCGACAACGACAGTTGCTCAGGCCATACCCATTCAAGATTCCCGGTTTATTCAGATCATTTTGCAGCGCATACTTTCTCTGCAAACTTCCTTTTGCAAAACAGAACCTGTGCTGGACAAAGACAATGGTAAGCAACTTTTATTTTTTTTAATAGGAAAGCTGATTCTCATTTTGAAAATGTTTTATAATTTTATCTACTTTTTTACCAAGATACTGCAATCACTCTTGTGAGTGAATGGTGTGGGGTTTTTTTAAAAAAATTAATATTAGAAACTGCATGAACTAGCAACATTTCTCCTAGAAAGAGTTTAGAAGTTCAAGCAGCTCTTTAATCTTTCTTCCTGGGTGTGGTTTCTCTTGCTCCTTACTTCTGTCCCATTTGTTGTCTTTCTGTCCCAAATGCCACATCCATTGAGGAAGACTTTGTCCTTGACTGAGTCCTAGAGCACTGTGCAACTTCCTCGGCCCCAGTATATGAGCAGGAGGACTGGATCTCAGGGTGAATGCAAATAATGAATACAAATGAATGAGTGAGTATGATAACCTCCTTGGCTTCTTATTCTTGGAAATTTTGCGGTGAATAGTGTCACTAGATAGGCCACATGTAGCTCTTCAGCTTCAGCAGCTTATCACTGCCTCAAAGTCTCCTGTATCATCCTTCAACTGTTGCCTGTCTTTGAATCAAAGCACAGGGAAAGCCTGGAAGTGGTTTCTTGGGGCCCTTTTCATCTCCTAAATTTTAGAGAAACTGTACCTGTTTAGACCTATTTAGAAATCTTTGCTAAAGCAAAATTTGCTTATAGAGTGCAGTGTAGAAACCTAGAAGTTTCTAGTATTTTCTGCAATTGTCTCCTGTTAAAGTAGGGTTTCTGTGGATCCTGCAGATAACAATCATTATTCCTATCAACTCTCTTTCTTTACAGACTCCTGCACTCCATCAGATCATCACAGGATCCATTTTCACAAAACCTTTCAAACATGTATGTTCAGGCATTTTGTTCATAGCTTCCTGCAATACAGATCAAGGAAACCATGTGGACTATATAGTTTAATCCAATTTAGGATAGAATTACCAGGCACCCAGTTTTTCATGCAGTGCTTGAGGATATATTATGATAATTCCACTCATGTAAATGTCCAATATGTCCTAATTAATCAAGCTGCATTATCATTTTGGGATGATGGGACTTCTGAGGGAATATTCTTTAAGCCCACCCTTGGCCTGCATGACGTGCTTTTAGGCCACTGCATTAAGAGCATGCAGCAGGAAGCATGCTTGGCACGCACAGGCGGATGCTGTCCTTGCAGCCCAGCCCAGCAGGGGTAAAGGACTCACAAGCAGGGCTCCAAATTCACATTAGTGGTGTCTGCTTGCCAGGTGCTTTGCAATTGGGCAGTAGCACTGAATTCTTTTCCTTTAAAGTGTTGTTTTCCATCTGGCTTTCATTCCTTTTTCATCACAAAGTATACTTTTAGAAAAAAGAATATTCATCAGCTATATCAAAAAGGATAAGCCATCTGAAATAAACATTTTAAAAACAGATTTAATTTGCAAAGTTGTAAAATAAATTTTTTGATGTTTTTCTAGTTACTTTCATGTTTGAACAACAAGTGACCTGTTTATGTAGTGAATAAATTTACCCATGGAACACCACAAATACAAAAGCTCCACACAAAGAAGCTTTCTCTCAATATCTTTTCTCCTCTTCTTTCTTAATAGAATCCTTGGTTTTTAGTGAGCCCATCTCTGTCCAGAAGAAGCTTCTATTTCCCCACTTCCTTTGTAGGTTGATGTGGCCGTGTCTGTCCAACAGGAAATAAGCAGGTGTAGGACGTGGAACTTCCAGGTAATATCCTTAAAGGGAAAGGGCTCTTCTACTCTTCTCCTTCCTCTGGCTGCAGCGTGAATTTAATAGCTGGAGTGTGAATAGCCATCTTGGCCTATGAAGGGCAGGCTGAGGATGATGGAGACAAAGATAGGAGTCTGGTTTCCTGACGCCATGGGAAGGCATGTCAGCTCTAGAGAGACTACCTCCAGATCTTTTATGTGAGAGAGAAAATAATCTGCTATTTTGGCAAGCCACTGCAATTTTGGATTTTCTATTACTCATAGCTAAACTTAATTCAAATTGATGGACTCTCAAATATGGAAAGAAATTATCTCCTTTTGAAAATACACCATATGTGCTCCAATTATGCTAATTATGGCATCTCCATTTCATGAAGTAATTCAAATCTGAATGATGTGCCCATAGTAAATAATAATAATAATATAGCTCATTCTAGTTTCTCTTTCTGGGGATATCGGTACCTTGAATATGATGTTCACTTCCTTTGAAGGAATAGCATGTCTGGACAAGTGGAAATAGGGTATCTAATGCAAATTCAAATCTGCTAAAAAAGCAAATTAAGTATCATTTTCAATTCTATGTCCAATAGAACTGTAAAAAAAAAATCAGTGTCATGGGTAATTTGTGTTCTCATGAATTCAAAAGATTGAGTGTTAAATTTATAAGTGAATTTTGCATTGGAGAGGATTGCTTCTGGAGTGCTGGTCATGTTTTATTTCTTGACCTGGATGGCAATTGCATATTTTTGCTTTGTAATTAACAACTGAACCGTACATATGTTTATGTTCTTTTCTGTGTTTTATATCTCATGATAATAAAGGATTAAGAAGTGAATTTTGTGGTTTCTTTTAAAAATATACTTTTTACTTGTTTTGAAGCAAATATTTTGTTTTTGACAAAAAGAAATGTAAAATACATGGGACTGCAAACTAGTTCAACCTCTGTGGGAAGCAATATGGAGATACCTTAAAGCGATACAAGTAGATCTACCATTTGATCCAGCAATTCCACTACTGGGCATCTACCCCAAAGATGAAATGACACTCTACAAAAAAGAAACCTGCACTCGAATGTTTATAGCAGCACAATTCACAATTGCAAAGTTGTGGAAACAATCCAAGTGCCCATCAATACATGAGTGGATTAATAAAATGTGGTATATGTATACCATGGAGTACTATTCAGCTTTAAGAAACAATGGTGATATAGCACCTCTTGTATTTTCCTGGATAGAGTTGGAACCCATTCTACTAAGTGAAGTATCTCAAGAATGGAAAAACAAGCACCACATGTACTCACCAGCACATTGGTATTAACGGATCAACACCTAAGTGGACATATAGGAATAACATTTATTGGGTGTTGGGCAGGTGGGAGGGGGGAGGAGAGGATGGGTATATACAAACATAATGAGTGAGATGTGCAACGTCTGGAGGATGGTCATGCTTGAAGCTCTGACTCGGGGTGCCGGGGCATGGGCAATATACACAGCCTTAACATTTGCACCGCCATAATATGCTGAAATGAAAAAAATAAAATTAAAAAAAAGAAATGTAAAATACAAAATTCATATTATTGTTAGTAAATTTCCCAAATAAAAATGTATTACTTTGATTAACAAATATTTTATCAAGTATCTGTGATATTTTAGTTGAAGCCATCCAGTAGTTTTAACTAAGGATAATTCCAAAAAGTTATTAGGCTTTCTATGTATAGCATCTACCTTAGCCAAACCCATTAATATACAGGATGTAGTTGAAATATAACCACCTCAAATCTTTTGTAAAACAAAGAATAAATGGATGGATAGATCACATTTTAAAAGTTGCAGTAGGTTCTAAAACATCTTTCCATTAGAAATATAGCATAGTAAAAAAATGTCTGGTCTCCACTAGTATTCTTAGATAAGATACATACATTTTTTGAGCTTTACTTCATTCTATCTATAGAATGATAATCTATAGGGCAGAATAATTCCTACCCTCCTATCTCACAAAGCTGTAAAAATATAGTGAGATATGTGAAAGACCTTTGAACAAGCACTTTATAAACCTGTTATTATTCATATACATATTCAATTTAACATGGGCATAGTCTAGATTAATCCAAGTTATTTAAGGTTATGTATCAGTAGAGGGTATATATTAGTTAGATTAAGCAATGCTAGCTGCATTAGTAGGCAAATCTGACTTCTCAGTGAATTAACACAACAAAGATTTATTCCTCCATCACTTCATAAGTCAGTGTGAGTCAAGTGGCTCTCCTTGGTGGGTGTCCTTCAATTCTGGGACCTGGAATTCTTTCATCTCACAACTCTACCATCTTAAAGTTTACTGCCTACTTAATATAGATGACACATGGATGGAGAGCTACACACAATGGATGGCTTAGTCACTGTGCTAAACATTTTTCATATCTTTAATCTTCACACTGCCCTTGAAGGCAGATATTCTTATCCCCATTGTGCAATTAGGAAATCTAAGAAGCATAAAGATCACATAAAATGCCTCAGTTCACACAGCCAGAAGAAGTAAGGAACTAGAATTTGAATCCAGGAACAGTTCAGCTTCAAAATCTCTCTGTCAAAGTGGACAATTTAGGTGTTTATCGCCAACTGTGAATGAGATACAAAAGACAATATAGCCTGAGCGTATTCATGATTTTATTTCTCCTGCAAACTGAATAAGCCAAAATCAGGGTTTAACAGATAATATAGAAATTTCTGTGGTTGAATTGACAGACTGAAACACTGATGAAGATCTATTGCATACAGAACTTCTGTTCATACAGAACTGAGTACAAGTACAAAAAGACCAAGAAGCAAAGAAGAAAAGTGAAAAAATTTCTACCTGAAATTTCAGATAGAAAACTAAGATAAATAGACAGAAATATTTGCTTGTACCAATTTTGAAATAATTTTGCAAATGATTTTCACAGCAGTTACATTTAGCTCGTGGGACCATTTCTGTCTTTAATGTTTCTAAATTTTTTCCTGAATTTTCTAAATTTTTACTTTAAATGTAAAATTGATTTAAAATATTGAATATTTCTATAAAGTACCAAGAGCCACTCCAGAGAGCACTATAAAGGTACCATCATAGAACATTTTGGGCAAATATAACCAGGATATTATTTTTTATTTTTATTTTTTGTAAAGAAATATGAAGTAGCAATTTGTACTTCAGCTAGGATTTTTTGTTGTTGCAAACAACAAAAAACAATTCTGGCTATTTAAGCAAAATAGAATTTATTGGAAGAGCTTAGATAATTCCTGGAAAGCTGGAGGGACAGAGCTTGGACAAAGTACAGAGGCCAAGTTGCTCTCAAGGGTCAAGAAGCGAGTTTTCAGCAGAATTCATGAAGCAATAACAACATTTTGTCAACTTGTGTTTTTATAACAGTGCTTGATTGATTCAAAATTCAAAGTCCCAAGAGCCTCTGATTGTCCAACTGCAAATCATAAGCTCAACACCCTCAATCCCTGCTACTCCACCCCTGTGCCCTCAAGTTCCCATAGGGAAGGCAGCCACTCCCTCCCAAAATTACACATGATAGAGGGTTCTCGAAAAAAGAGATCAGGGTACCAGTAGGACAGTCAAACAACAATACAAGCCCCCACTGTAACTGGCCTTCCCACAGCTCACTGACAATCCACACAGGCTCTTTGTGTGTAAACTTTTAGGAAAGAAAATTAAAAAGCCAAATGTCTTAGTCAAATTTCTTACTTTCATTACCTATGCTAAACTAAAATATAAATTAAATACATACTTAATATATTAATTTAGAAATACCACCGCGCTCTTAATTACTACTGTTTCTATCCTGATGTTTATCAGAAGAACAAAAACTGAGTGGAGGTAGGTCTTTAAAAAGAATATGATTGATTATACTAAAGGAGGTACAATAAGGAAAGGAAACAAGAAACTGTAATTGTAAGTGAGTAGTTAATAACAAATGTAAGAAGAGATAGAAAACAGAAATAAGGGATGAAGACGCAGACAGCATAGAGGAAAAGTGAGGGAGAATATAGTTAGAAAGTGGGTGCAAGCCTTTGACACTGTCTTCCCACTGCAGCCTCACTCCTTTTGCCAACATGCATCCCTCAGCAGCCTTCCCTTCGCCGTAGCTTGAACCAATCTCAGTGAGTTCTCTCTCTGTACCCATTAACAAACACTACTCCAAGCCCCTTCCATGGATTTAGGGTTGGTTCAGATCCAGAAAGCCAGGAGAACCAGTTCCTACCATGCAGGGATACAGCCTTCCTGCAAAATCAAATCAGGAGCTTCACAAAGCTTCGGTGCTGGCAGAGCAGCACAGGTGGCCTTGGGCAAAAGCCTGGTGGACAGAGATGACAACAGTGACCAGGAACCTGTCTCTCCCTTTTTCTTCTTCAATACCCAAAGCTCTTCCAAAAGAAAAGGCAGCAACGCCCAGGGGAGCCCAGTGAAGCAGACCAGCAGTTGCCCACCTCTACGGCTTGCCTGTGACCCCCCAGGAAGTTCGCCAAAGCACATCTGTTGAGAGATAGTTTGTGACCATCTATCACATTCTTCCTCATGTTCAGCTAAAACAGAATCTTAGGTTTAGCTTTTTGGTTTTCAATTTTTCCTTCAATGAGCTTAAGCAAAAGGGATTGCTCTTGACCTACACTTGTAGCAACATAATCGCTGGTTACTGAACTCCTAAAAAGTCCATTCAGCCCCTAAATTACAGTCTGCTTTGAAAATGAATAGCTGAATTAGACAAATAAGCAAAGTCTAAGATGAATGTGCTCCTGGATTTTTGTATACAACTCTAAGATTTTGATAAATTTAAAAACAGGAAGAGGTAGGGAGAAAAAAATAGGTTGTGATCAAATCTTCCTACCTCATGTTTTCTCAAAAGACATTTTTCTTTTCCCTTTCTTTAGCAGACACCTTGTTAACTGCCTGTCTTTATCAACAGTGTGTCTCAATTGTGTTCAAGTTTTGCTCTATTTTGTAAATTAAATTTTTTTCTATCAGAAATAGCAATCCTGGACACTTTTGAAAAAAACAAATGACTAAATTAGGACTAAGACTTAAGGAAGAATAAAAATAATTCATTTTAGACATAATTTAATAGCATATATTTTTAAAAACAGAACATAAAAAAGTAAAGGAGTATGATATTTGGATAATTATTTTTTTTAGACATGGGGTCTGGCTATGCTGCCCAGGCTGGTCTCAAACTACTGGGCTCAAGACATCCTCCTGCCTCGGCCTCCCAAAGTGTTGGGATTACAGGCATGAGCCACCATACCTGGATTGGATACATTTTTGATGAAAATTTTTCTATTTATTAGAAATAAGAAACTTTAATAAGGAGACTCAAAGCTAGTATCATACTGAACGGGGAAAAACTGAAAACCTTCCTCTAACATCTAGAACAAGACAAGGATGTTCACTTTCACCATTGTTATTCAACATAATACTAGAAGTTCTAGTAGAGCAATCAGACAAAAGAAAGAAATAAAGGGCATCCAAATTATAAAAGAAGAAGTCAAATTATCCTTGTTTGCAGAAGATATGATCTTATATCTACAGAAACCTAAAGACTCCACAACAAGCACTATTACAACTGATAAACAAATTTGGTAAAGTTGCAGGATACAAAATCAACATACAAAAATCAGTAGCCTTTCTATATGCCAACAGTGAACAATCTGAAAAAGAAACCAAGAAAGTAAATAAGCCCATTTACAAGAGCTACAAATAAAATAAAAATACCTAGGAATCAATTTTACCAAAGAAGTGAAATATCTCTATATTGAAAACTACAAAACACTAATGAAAGAAATTGAAGATCACACACACACACACACACTCACACACAAAATGGAAAGATATTCCATACTCGTGGATTGAAAGAATCAATATTGTTAAAAATGTCCATACTACTCGAAGCAATCTACAGATTCAGTGCAATCCCCATCAAAATATCAATAACATTCTTCACAGAAATAGAAAAAATAATCCTAAAATTTATACAGAACCACAAAAGACCCAGAATAGCCAAAGCCACCCTGAGCACAAAGAACAAAACTGAAGGAACCACATTACCTGATTTCAAATTATACTACACAACTGTAGTAACCAAAACAGCATGGTACTAGCATAAAACAGACATAGACCAGTGGAACAGAATAGAGAACCCATAAATAAATCCACACATATATGGTGAACTTATCTTCGACAAAGGTGCCAATAACATAAAATGGGGAAAAGACAATCTCTTCAGTAAATGGTTCAGGGAAAACTGGGTATCTATATGCAAAAGAATGAAACTAGACCCTTATCTCTCACCATATACAAAAATCAAATTAACATCGATTAAAGACTTAAATCTAAGACCTGAAACTATGAAACTACTAAAAGAAAACATTGAGGAAATGCTTAAGGACATTGGTCTGGACAGTGATTTCTTAAGTAATACCCCCAAAACACAGGCAACCAAAGCAAAATTGAACGAACAGGATCACATCAAGCTAAAAAGCTTCTACACAGCAAAGGAAACAATTATCAAAGAGACAACCCACAGAATGGGAGAAAATATTTGCAAACTACTCATCTGACAAGGTACCAATAACTAGAATATATAAGGAGCTTTAACAACTCAATAGGAAGAAATCAATAATCTGATTGAAAATGGGCACTGAATAGACATTTCTCAAAAGTAGACATACAAATGGCCAACTGGTATATGAAAAAATGCTCAACATCATTAGTCATCAGAGAAATGCAAATCCAAACTACAATGAGATATCCCATCTCACCCCAGTTAAAATGGCTTTTATGAAAAAGGCAATAACAAATGCTGGTGAGGATGTGGAGAAAGGGGAACCCTGGCACACTGTTGGTGGGAATGTAAATTAGTGCAACCACTGTGGAGAACAGTATGAAGCTTCCTCAGAAAACTGAAAATAGAACTACATATGACCCAGGAATCCTACTGCTAGATATATATCCAAGGGAGGGGAGCTCAGTACATAAGAAAGACATCTGCACTCCCATGTTTATTGCAGCACTGTTCATGATAGCCAGGATTTAGAATCAACCCAAGTGGCTACCAATGAATGAATGGATAAAGAAATTGTGATACATATACACAATGGAATATTATATAACCACAAAAAAGAATGAAATCCTGCAACAGCATGGGTGGAACTGGAGAACATTCTATTAAGTGAAATAAGCCAAGCACAGAAAGACAAATCTCACAAGTTCCCATGCATATATGGGAGTTAAATATAAAAACAATTGATCTCATGGTGACAGAGAGTAAAATGAAGGTTATCAGAGGCTGAGAGGAGTCATGAGGGGAGGGATTAAACTGGGGGTGGTTAATGGGTGCAAAAACATAATTAGATAATTAGAATGAACAATATTTGATAGCACAACAAAGTGACTATAATCAACAGTAAATTAGGGTATACTTTAAAATAACTAAAAGAGTGGAATTGGAATGTTCCTAACACAAAGAAAGGTAGGTACCCCAATTATCCTGATTTGATTAATTCACAATGTATACCAGTATCAAAACATCACACGTACCCTATAAAGATTAATATATACCTATAATAATTAAAAATAATTTTTTTAAATTTAAAAATTAAAAAGAAAAAGAAGAGTGCTTTTTCTTTTCTTTTTTTCTTTTTTAGAGATAGGATCTCAGTATATCGCCCAGGCTGGAGTGTGGTGGCTATTCACAGGCATGATCATCACACACTACATCCTTGAACTCCTGGGCTTAAGTGATCCTCCTGCCTCAGCCTCCCAAGCAGCTGGGATACAAGCATGCATCACTGCGCCCAGCTAAGAGTTTATTTCTTCACTTGGACTAAGAGGTCAGACTTAGGGCCTAGATGGAAAGGAATGTTCTTCCCTAGTACCCCAGGGAACTGAGAAAAATAAATCCAGCAGCTGCTCTAAGTCTTCTTAGTAGCAGGCAGAGTATATATCTAAGCTAACTAAATAAATAAATGGCCTGGTTTTGGCCTGGCAGTAGAAATAAGTGAACTAGAATGGAAAATGGAAAAAATTTAAAAGACAGTTCTATGTGGGAACGTGAGTTAAACAGCTTTAAGCAACATAATATGCTTATCTGCTTCTTGTGTGTGTAAATTCTCCCTAAGGATTTGCCTGGACTAGAGTAAACAAGTTTATATATCCTAAATGGCTGACACTAAAATGGATCTGGAGTGGGAGAAAACAAAGGACATGATTCCAAGGACATCCCAGGAACAGACTGTGAGCCCCTCAGGGGCCCTGTGTCCTCAAGGAAGGTTTAGTGATAAACGAATGATCCCGCTCCGCTCCAGAACCCGCTCTTTGGGCTGCCCCCTGCTCCTTCTCCCTTAGCCTTTTTCGGTTTGGTAGGTACTCCACTGCCTTGTTGATAGCAAAAAATCAAAACATGGCTATCAGTTCTTTCTATCTGTAAGCATGCCCCTTTGCAACATGACTTCGAGACGTCTCCCAGCAGGAGGCTGAGTCTATTTTTCCACTCTTTAAATCTGGACTTGACCATGTGACTTGCTTTGACCGATGGGCTATTGACATATAGGATGAAGCAGAGGCTTGAAAAGCACTTGTGCACAAGGGCTGGCCTCCTCTTGCTGCTGCTAGGAACGCTGCTACTCTTATGAGTCCCCTTGGGGGAAGGAAAGGCACTTGGAGAGAGGACCCCGCATCCCGGCCAACCCAGCCTCTCCGGAGGAGGCCCACACTCACAGAGTAAGCTCAGCTGACCCGTGTGTAGCAAAGACCACCCAAACTGCCCACCCACAGAGTTGTGAGCAAATGATTGCTCGCTGCTTTTAGCAACTACATTTTGGGGGTGATTTGTTGTATAGCAAAATCTAACATGATTACTAAAGAGTAGTTATTAATTATACTATTGTTCAAACAGAAAATGTTATCAGGCTTTAGCAAACATACATAATATGGGGTGAATTTATTTTGAAGACTAAAATAAATCTAAAAAAATCCTTTTCCAGTCACCTAGGAGTACATAAGTAGTATGAATTCCTGCCTTAAAAATCATAGGAGGACCTGTTTTATCAAGAATTTTCAGGAAAACTCTTACTACCAACATGCTCCAATCGGAGCCAATGCTAAGGTAGACAAGCTTCATTACTTTTTTACTTATGGGATAGGATGCAAGATTTAACACGTAAAATACAGGACACCAGTTAAATTTGAATTTCAGGTAAACAATGAAAAATTTTTTAGTGTAAGTATATATGTATATCTCTTACGGAACATTTTCTAGTCTATCCACTGTAGGGTCTCCTTTCAAAGTTGCCACTTTATTAAGCTCTTTTGGGATAAGAAAAAAATTAAAAGGAAAAATAAAAAAAAAACAAAG
>VBSM01003148.1:20994077-21004470 GCA_008086735.1 Cheirogaleus medius | reverse complement strand
GAGGCTGAGGCAGGAGGATCGCTTAAACCCAGGAGTATGAGGTTGCTGTGAGCTGTGATGACTCCACTGCACTCTAGCCCAGGCAACAGGGAGAGACCCTGTCTCAAAAATAAATAAATAAATAAATAAATTTTGAAGTAATGCGAGAGAAGAAAGCACAGATGATATGAAGGAATAAAAAGACAAAAAATCACTAAGCTATGCGAAGGGATCTTTCAAAGAAAAATTAATCCTTTGGAGTTCAATCTCTTTTTTTTTTTTTTTTTTGAGACAGAGTCTCACTCTGTTGCCCTGGCTAGAGTGCCGTGGCATCAGCCTCGCTCACAGCAACCTCAAACTCCTGGGCTCAGGCGATCCTTCTGCCTCAGCCTCCCGAGTAGCTGGGACTACAGGCATGCGCCACCATGCCCGGCTAATTTTTTCTATATTTTAGTTGGCCAATTAATTTCTTTCTATTTTTTAGTAGAGATGGGGTCTCGCTCTTGCTCAGGCTGGTCTCGAACTCCTGAGCTCAAACGATCCGCCCATCTCGGCCTCCCAGAGTGCTAGGATTACAGGCGTGAGCCACCGTGCCTGGCCTGGAGTTCAATCTCTTAACTCTAATTCATAATGTTTATGATTTGAATTTTTGTCTAGCTTATGAGAGAAAATATTAATATTCCAGTTTTTTGTTGTCTTAGAGTTTCTGCTGAGTTTCACGCTGCTGGCAATGAGTGCGAAGAGCCCATTTCGTTCTAAAAAGAGTGCCAGGTACAGCCACGGCCAAGACGCTACTGGTCTTAGGTCCTTGCTCTGCTTCTTGCCTTCTTATCTGTGAAAGAGAAGCAATGGACAGAGCAGGCAAGAGACCCTCAAGAGATTCCATCTGCTTGTCATTGTCACGCAGTTGACAAGCATCACAGGCAGTGTGTCTTTCGTCCAGGCCTGGGTCATCCCAAAGTTCATGCTGTTCCCGCCACTGTAGCCCGACTCCTAAAAAAGATTTCTGAGTAAATATCAAGAACCTGTTACTGAAAAGGTAGAATTGAAAATATCTAAGAAAATTCTTAGATTCTTATGGGGTGTATTTGTGAATTTCTAAGGAGAGTTCATAGATTGCATCAGATTCTGAAAGATATCTATAACATCAAAAATGTTTAATTTCTGTGCTAATGGATTAGACACACAAGGCAAAGACAAGTAGAAACCAGAAGTTATGCTAACAGAGAAGAAGTAAGGAAGGCAAATAGAAATAAAAGTAAGAGAAAAATTTAAGAGAAATTTGAGGTTTCCTGTCCTAGTTATGGTTGGGATTTGAATAAGAAAAAAGTGAATTGCTATCAAACTAGGGAGCAGCGCAAGCGAGGTTCTTTCTCCAGGTCAGCCGCCGACTGATTCATCTTTACCTCAATTACTTTTTTCAAGTCATTAAGTTTTCTAATACCTTCTTTCAACCACAGAAAGTTTTGCCTCTCATTTGCACAAATTTGGATGTAGTAAAATTACTTATAAAGATAGTTGACTTTTGGAAGCCAATATTCTAATAAAGCTCAGATTTATAGAACTGCATACTTTCAATTAACCTAAAACACTCAGGTACACTGATGCAAGAACTGGAATTAGGGGTTTCAGTTTATCAGTCAGAGTAAGACGAGGTTACGCTGCAATAACAACCTTAAAATTTCCTTGACATTTCTTGTACATAGTGTACATTCGTTGAAGTTTGACAGGGGTTTTGGTCCACAGACCATAAAGACCCAAGCTGACATTGGCTCCACTATCTTGTGACACTATCGATTCAGCACACAGCTTCAAGGGCACCACAGCAGGTGGTGAAGGTCTCACCAATTAAATCTTACAGCCCAGTGGCCAGACCTGGTCACTTGGACCCAACCTAAGAGAAAAGAGCTACAAAGAAAAGAATACCAGATATGATGATTCTCATAATCTCTACCACACCATGTTATTTGAATCTATGTCATATGTAGATTGTATCAGTATTGCTGTCCATTTAGAAACATGCATAATGGAATTTTTATTAAAAAGGCATGATGGGAAGGGAATTGCAGTGTGAACTTATGCAGAGTTGGGCTTTGATACAAGAATTCTTGTAATTATAGAAGTTTGTACATTTGAATGAGTACCAGAGTCATTAGAGGGCTGGTGCCTATCCCGCAGGATTTTAATGCAGTAAGTCTGATGTGTAGCCCAGGAATTAAAATTTTAACAAGCACCTATGAGGGTTTTCATGCAGGTGGTCTTCAGGTTTGATAAACACATGATTGCTGGTTTCTGCCTTCTGACCGTGATGCATCAGGCCTTCAGCAAGCATGTGTGTGAGATTTTATGTTGCTGAGTGGGGTGCTAAGAACAGATGGTTGTTATTTCTATCACATTGACCTTCACAAGTTGAATGCCTTGGTGGACATGAATTCCAAAACGTCAGAGGTGTGTGGAGAGAAGCAGCTGAAAGGGAGGGAGAACAAGTAGAAGGTGCAGCACAAGGAGCTGCGGTGGGCATGGGGGCCAAGAGCAGGTGCAGAAGAGGAAGGGAAATGAAGATAGCACACGTCCCATCCCTGGTGGACCAGCCACATTGCTGGATGCGGGGATTGATTTATCTGGGTCAACATATGGTCTGGTGGAAAGAGAACATGCTGGAAGCATTCCACAATATGGCAAAGGGTTTTCTGATGGTTTTATTTAGAACCACATAACTGAGAAATGAAGACAGGGCTGAGAAGGGGTAAAATACTGTTAAACTTCCTATCACTGAAAATGTGACAACTTGCTAAAGAAATAGTCAAGAGATATGGGAAAATATTTGTGTTCAAAGTTTTGGCAGCATTTTTATAATGATGAGAAATTGGAAATCACCTGAATGTATGCCAGTTGGAAACAGCTAAGACCATTACGCTTTGACTGAATGTGACAGGTGCTATGTCGCCATGAAGAGTGGAATCGGAACATCCGGCAAAGGTAGCATTGTATTAATGGGTTTACAAAGTCTCCTTCTAGCACTGACTGGAATAAAGAAAACAAAATACACCAGAGAAAAGCATCATCCAACACCGAATCTAGGAAATCTTCCCAACCTCATACCACGGACTTCGAGAAATCCAAATCCAAACGCAAAACATCCAATACATCCAAATAAAAAACAATTAGGCCTAAATTGAAGTAAAATTCTGGGAACCCATCCACAACTCCCTTTTTGGAGTGAGCTGCACAGTGTGGTGAGAAAAGGCTGAATTTCTGGAAAAAATCCCACTAACCTCACTTTGGAGGGACAGGAAATAGGGGCTGAGTTGGCAAGACAAAGATCTGGAATGCTCTGCGTGGGGCCCTTTTTCCCCACCATAAATCCAAACATCAGTCCAAGGCAACAGTGGCGGGACAGAGTCCAGAAATAAGCTTCCAGCAGCAATTGTCTCCCAGGGCCGGGCAGCTGCCGGCAGAGCAGGCCGGTGGAGAGAGCACGGGCCATGGCAGACAAGGCACCCACGCGCCGCTGGGCTGCGCTCCAGCCCACACGTGACCGGCCAGAGAGGAGAGACAAACGCACATCCCTAGACCCACCACCCATCCTCCAAGCAGGGTAGGCTTTCTACTTATTGAATAGGGCCCCTACTCAAGGGTTTCCACAAAGTCAGAAATGAAATGAATGTAAAAACAGTCCCAGCTTTGACTGCTCAGAGGAGCTCTTACCGCCTCGCCTTTCTCTAACAGCTTTGGGACCAATATTCATGGAGCCGATCCAAGCCGCAGCTCACATTCCACAGGAAGATGCAACTTGTGCTCAGGCAAACAGGGAGATAAGCAAAAGAGACCACGTGAATATTATTTTGGGGTGAATAGCAGACCCACATAGAATGGCCAGGATTACAAAATGATGAGGCAAGAAGAAATGAAACTTGACATCTGTGCAATAATTCTGCCTCCCACCCTTAAAAAGAACAAAGAGGAGGAAAGGAGCTCAAAACTCATAAAACAAAGGGAGAGTCCTCCTTGGAATTAAATTTCAGAAAATTGCTTCTACTCCTAAGAAAATTGAAAAGAGACATAAAAACCAAATAACAGGAGAGGACTTCAGATGTCTGAGATCTAGGACTTATGACATGTGCTATAGTTGGAAGGGACTCCTCATTGTCTCCCCGTAGGAAGGGGCTACATACATTTTATGAAGCTGTGAATATTTTTTTAAATCAGTATGTGGGAAAGGCTACAGCCATGTTGGATAGCCACAGGGGAGCACCGGAGGGAACACTGGTGGTTGCTTGTCTAACCACCCATCCTCCTTCCCGCTCTTCCAGCCGATTCCCACTGGGCTCAGAGTCCCCCCTCCCATGGCCAAGCACCTCAGCACAAGCCGGCCCCACCCCAGCGCTGCGCCACATCTCGCCCATCTCAACGGTGAGCAGTACTGCTGCCCTGGGGAGCAGCCTGACATGCGCCACAGTCGACGCAATTAGACTGAAAGACCAAGGCCATGTTCTCGGTAGGGAGCCATGAGGAAGGAACTGTTAGCCTCGATTGTCACCGGAAGCCACCCTGTGGCCATGAGGAGGCTGAGCATGGAGACGAGGCCACCAAAGATGGCAGAGGAAAGAGGCAGAAAGAACTCGGAAAAAATGCTCAACAGCACTAATCATCAGGGAACTGCAAATCAAAACCACAGTGAGATACCACCTCCCTCCAGTTTGAATGGCTGTCATCAAAAAGACGAAAGAAAACAAGGGTTGGCAAGGATATGGAGAAAAGGGAACACTTACGCGTTGTTGGTAGAATTGTAAATTAGTATAGCCACTGTGGAAAACAGTATGGTGGTTCCTCAAATAATTAAGAATAGAGCTACCACATGATCCAGCAATCCCACTACTCAGCATCTACTTGCAGGAAATGAAATCAGTATGCAGAAGAGACACCAGCACTTCCGTGTTTATTGCAACACCATTCACAACAGCCAAAGTATGGAACCAACCTAAGTGTCCATCAACAGATGAATGGATAAGGAAAGTGTGGTGTATACACACAATAAAGAAGATGTGTTATGTAGACAAAATGGAATACTGTTCAGCTATAAAAAAGGAATGGAATCCTTCTATTTGCAACAACATGGATGGACCCGGCGATATCATGTTAAGCGAAATAAGCCAGACACACAGAAAGCTAAATACAGCATGATCTCCTTCATATGTGGGATCTAAAAAAAAAGAACTGATATCATAGAAGCAGAGGTTGCCAGAGACTGGGAGGGCAATGGGAGAGGGTGGAGGAGAGGCTGGTTACTGATACAAAGTGACAGTTATGAGGAATATATTATCTGCGGTGTCCTATTACACAGAAGGGTGACCGTGGTTAACAGTAAGGCATTGTATATTACAAAATAACTAGGAGAGGGGCTTTTGAATGTTCTCACCACAAAGAAATGATAAATGCATAAGGTGATGCATACGTTAAATACCCTGATTTGCTCATTGTACAAGATATATATGTATCGAGACATCAAATTGTATACAATACAATGAGTCATTAAAAAAAAAAAAGAAGAAGAACCGGGACTGTGATGATATTGTTGCACCCATCCCTCCTCGAACTTTCTGCTGTTTAGCCGTTTACTGTGGTTGAAGTCATGGTTTCCTTAGTTAAATACCGTGGGGTTTTCCCTTTCCTTTCAATACAGTTCCATATCGCTCAATTTTTTTTTTACATTTAATCATTATTTTTCTTGTAATTAGGAAAAAAACTTTATATTTTGACAAGTTAATACAGGAAGACACTGAAAGTTATTTAAGGTGTTATTAAATTAAAAAGTAGGCTACAACATTTCTGAATAAGGTGATTACAATTTTATTTTTAAAAGGTGTATTTATTCTAAATGCTGTATATGCCTAGAAAAAAAACCCTGAAGAATGCATACCAAAATAATTGCAATTATTTTTGCATGGTAGGGTTATGGGTGATTTTTTTTTCTTTTCTCTTTTCGTTCATCAGTTTCCCCACTGGCCACGTACTGCCACTATAAAATGAACACAAAAGGACTTGCATAAAGACTTAAAAGGTAAATAAAAATTTAAATAAAAATTCAAGCACTTTGATTTGGCCAACAAATTCTTCCAGTTCCTTTCCTCTCAGACTTGAGTTTATAATATTTTGCAACGATTAAAATGAAAGAAAAAAAAAGAACTACAGGCATCTCTCCTTCTCCCCAGCCCCAGCATTAAGTACAAACAGACTTTGCATGTTAGAGTCAGGCACAGTTGACCTCACCGCAACCCCACACCTCTTCCGACTGGAACACAGAAAACATTTCCTCTTCCTTCTCATGGGGGTGAACCTTCCCAACACGGGTGGTTTTAGGAGTTGAGCTGATACCAGTTTCTCTGAAGCCTTCTACTGCAGATATGCGGCAAACCCAGCCCCTGGTCTAGCTTATGACAGTATTCTTTAAGCATCAACTATCAGAAGAAAAGACGGTTATCCATGCCCTACAAACAAATGCTCAATCCAAAATGGCAAAAGGAAATTTGTCATTAGCATCTTCCTCTCTCCATGTTAGTATCCCCTCATCTTTTTTCTTGCTTTTTTTGTGGGGAGGGGTCATTGATATATAACGGCTGTACATATTTTGGGGGTACATGTGATGGTTTGGTGCATGTGTACATGTATAATGACCAAGGCAGGGTAACTGGGATACCCATCACCTCACATATTCATCTTTTCTTTGTGTGGGGGGCATGACAACTCTTCTGGCTATTCTGAAGTATACAACAGGGGGTGGGTATATACATACATAATGAATGCGACGCACACCAACTGGGGGATGGACACGCTTGAAGCTCTGACTCGAGGGGGGAGGGGGGCAAGGGCAATATACATAACCTCAACATTTGTACCCCCACAATATGCTGGAAAAAAAAAAGAACACTTAAAATCTACTCTCCTGGAAATTTTCAAGTGTACAATATATTGCTATTACAATGAAAAAATAAATAAAAGTGTCCATGAAGGGTGAATTAATAAAGAAAATGTGGTATATTAATATATACACAATGGAATAGTATTCAGCCTTAACAAAGAAGAAAATCTTGTCATTTGGGACAACATGGATGAACCTAGAGGACATTTAGTTAAGTGAAGTAAGCCAGCCACAGAAAGACAAATACTGCATGATCTCATTTATATGTGAAATGTAAAAAAGTCGGACTTACAGAAACAGAGGGTAGAATGGTAGTTACCAAGGTAGGGGGGAGTTTGAGGTGATGTTGGTCAAATGATAAAAAATTTCAGTTAGGAGGAATAAGTTCAAGAGATCTATTGTGTAACATGGTGACTAGTTAGTAACAAGGTATTGTATACTCGAAAATTGCTAAGAGAACAGATTTGAAATGTTCTCATGGCAAACATATGTTAACTATGTGAGGAAATGGATATGTTAATTAGCTTAATTTAGCTTTTCCGAAATGTATATATATATCAAAACATCATGTTGTACACCACAAGTATGGGCAATTTTTCTCAATTCAAAATAAATTTTATTTATAAAAAAATAAAATAAAATAAAAATCATAGAAATGAAAAAAGAAAAAAAGAAGTATAAAACAAATTATTGTTAACTCTAATTTCCCCACTGTGCTGTCAAATAGTAGAACTTATTCCTCCTATATAGCTGTATTTTTGTAGCCCTTACCCAACTCCTCTTCATCTTTTTTTTTTCTTATTCTTATTCTTATATACTATGGCAGGTGCTTTGTACGCATAAAGTCACTTAACTTCCAGAGACCTCTAAAAAGTTGGTATTATTAACACTATTTCATAGATAAGTCTTGGAGCAGGGGTGCTCAGCCTTTCACTGTAGACATTTGGGACTAGGTCATCCTTTGTCACAGAGCGGTCCTGTGCTTTGTAGGATATTTAGCACCTTCCGGGGCCTCTACCCCTAGATGTCATAGCACCCCACTCTCCCCACACTCAGCTGGGACAACCCAAGCTGTCTCTGGTCATTGCCAAATATTCCCCAGTTGAGAAACCATTGTCTTGGAGATCAAGTAAGTTACCCAGGTCTCAGAGGAGAGGGGGTGTCAGCTTCTGAATCCAGGTCTGAATCCAATCCTGCGCCTTTAACCACCGGGGGCTGCACTGCCTTTCCGGCCTTCGCCTCCTGCCCCTCTGCCCCGACCCAGGGAAACTGTATTCTTCCCCTTGCCACGGTTCCTGCCCTAACCTCAGCCTGGAACTTTCTTCCTTTCCCCATCTGACTTGGGCAATTCTTTTTTTTTTTTTTGAGACAGAGTTTCATTGTGTTGCTCAGGCTAGAGTGCCGTGGCGTCAGCCTCGCTCACAGCAACCTCAAACTCCTGAGTTCAAGCGATTCTTCTGCCTCAGCCTCCCGAGTAGCTGGGACTACAGGCATGCGCTACCATGCCCGGCTAATTTTTTCTATATAGTTTTAGTTGGTCAATTAATTTCTTTCTATTTTTAGTAGAGATGGGGTCTCGCTCTTGCTCAGGCTGGTCTCGATCTCCTGACCTTGAACGATCCTCCCGCCTCGGCCTCCCAGACTGCTAGGATTACAGGCGTGAGCCAGCACGTCCGGCTGACTTGAGCAGTTCTGATCATCAATCAAGAGACAGTTAGACAGAGTTGTCACCTGGACAGCCTCACCCCCGCATCTCGAATTCCACGATGTCAGCCGTGAGCAGCCCCCGTATCCCCTGCGCTCCTCTAGCCCTGGCTCCGCAGGGAGGGCGGAGCGTGCTTGTGCTCGCGCGGGCCATTTGCCTCGCACCTGGGGTATGGAAGAGATGCTCGTATCTGTTGAATGCAATCAAGCTGAAGCCCACGACACTTTCTTCTATCTCATAAAGCCACCTAGTACCTCCACCCTTCTTGTTCCCCTCAGTTATTCAGTGGACAGTTACTTGCCAAAGACTTGCCCTATGCACGAGATCCCTGCTGTCGTCAGGGATCTCCAGAGAGGCGGAGCCAGCAGGCCATAGAGAGAGAGAGAGGCGAGAGAGGGATTCACCAGCCTTCTCATGTCTCTCGTCATAATACACATTCTGTCCATCGCCCCTGGCTTCCCTCAAGCTGCCATCTCATCTCTTCTTTCCTTTCCGTAGCCGAATTCTTTGAAAGAGCCATGTTCACTCATTGTATCTGCATTTCTTCATGTCACCAAAACCAGATGTGGGGCCACAGTGATGCTCCAAACTACCCTTGCTGGTGCCTGTAAGAACCTCTGGTTCAGGTCCAAACCAAAGTCACGGCTCAGTTCTGCACGTCATCGCCCCGTAGCATGTGCATTGGTCAAAACCAACACTCTCTTTTCTTTCTAGAAAAGAAATGCTATGGCTTTTTTGCTTATTGAGATTCTCTCTCTTTCTTTTTAAATTATAGGCACTCTACATAACAAATTAAACAACACACACATCTATGAAGGAAAACGCTAGCCCTCCTGGTTTTCAGCCTTCCCCTGTGAAGTACCTTCTGTATTGGTGTCTCTGCCCGTATAAGCACACAATGGAAAGGAGTTTCTCCTCCTTCTCTTCCTTTGTTACCTTCCTGTCACATGTTGTAAATTTCTCGTTCACATTCTTCCCTAGGTTTTTCAGTTGGTTTTTGGCTGAGAACACATCCTCCCCACTGCTGATGGTTCAGTCCGAGAAAAAGAGAAAGACCCTCCTAGACTCTGCCCCTTCCCGGACTCTACCCCAGGAGAGGCCAAGTGACCTGTCTGATGGGCAAAATGAGCCCCAGGTCATCTCGGTCACCTTCTCCCTTTCTCAAGCGGGGGTAACCCTGCCTGGTGGGGGAGGGGTCTGTCCACTGCTGTGACGAGCGGGCACAGTGTGTGAGTCTCACAACCGGTGTCAGGAAGACACTCGTCTCTCACACTGAGCTACGTCTTCCCTTCTGGCCACTATGCCATACTAGGGGTGAAACTCTGGCCCCCATCCGCCTTACTCTTTGTCACACATCTCAATTTGTTCAGAATTCAGGTTGGAAAGGCGTTAGGGTAATGTTTATTCCAACATCCCAACATTTATCCAGTAGGGTGGGCACATAGCTGTCATTCCATCTCATGTGCCTCACGGTGTGTGGTCTGTCTTATGACTTGCTTACGGTTTCCCCCCTTTATATGTGTCTGTGTCTGATTTTTATGTAGTCAAATAGGTTGGCCTTTTCTTTTTTGGCATCTCCCACTCAAAAGTTATATAAATATTCTAGAAATTTCCTTTTAGTGTTTTCATGCTTATGTTTTGATCGTTAATACATCTGAAACTTATTTTGCATGTAGTTTGAAGTGGGGGGGAGGTTCAATTTTATATTTTACCAGATGGACAGCCAATTATGCCAGTTCTCTTTATTATAAAACCCAACTTTCCCTACAAAATCTTTTTTTTTTTTTTTT
>VBSM01003148.1:20978754-20993977 GCA_008086735.1 Cheirogaleus medius | reverse complement strand
GGCTGACGCCACGGCACTCTACTCCGGGCAAAGAGTGAGACTCTGTCTCAAAAACAAAACAAAAAAAACCAAAAAACAATCCACCCGCCTCAGCCTCCCAAAATGCTAGGATTACAGGCGTGAGCCATCGCGCTCGGCCTCCCTACAAAATCTTTATTTTAAAATTGAGATGGGGTCTCACTATGTCGCCCAAGCTGGAGTGCAGTGGCTATTCACATGCATAATCATGGTGCACTACAGCCCCGAACTCCTGGACTTGAGCAAAATTCCCACCTCAGCTTCCTGAGCAGCTGGGACGATGGGCGTGCAACACCATGCCTGGCTAATTTTCTATTTTTTGTAGGGATGGGATCTTGCTGCATTGCCCAGGCTGGTCTCGAACTCCTGGGCTCAAACAATCTGCCCGCTCAGCCTCCCAAAGTGCTGGGATTAGAGGTGTGAGCCGCTGCACCCAGCCTAGACTTACATTTTTAAAAACGTGCTGCCTAGTGTTCTGCAGTGCAGAGATACAGCTGTTTATTTAACCATCCCCTATTGACCGACACTTAGGGTATTTCCAATTTGTTGGTATCATAAACAACATAACTCTGGAAATCCTTGTACTTCCCTTTTACTCCACATGGGCAATTATTTCTCTAGGGCAGACGCTGAGAAATAAGACAATGGACTGAATGTTAAGCGCAACTTTTGTGTCTTGTTTTCCTACATACTGTCAAAATGCCTCCCCTGAAGTCCTGACCTTCTTGTTTGTTTGTTTTGAGACAGAGTCTCACTCTGTTGCCCAGGCTAGAGTGCTGTGGCGTCAGCCTAGCTCACAGCAACCTCACACTCCTGGGCTCAAGCAATCCTTCTGCCTCAGCCTCCCAAGTAGCTGGGACTACAGGCATGCGCCACCATGCCCGGCTAATTTTCTCTATATATTTTTAGTTGACCAATTAATTTGTTTTTATTTTTAGTAGAGACAGGGTCTCGCTCTTGCTCAGGCTGGTTTCGAACTCCTGACCTTGAGTGATCCACCCGCCTCGGCCTCCCAGAGTGCTAGGATTACAGGCGTGAGCCACCGCGCCCCGCCAAAGTCCTGACCTTCTCTTGCGCATGCTGTGGTATGTCCTGGAAGACTAGCCACTAAAGCAATGCTTTTAAAGGAGGGATTTTTATTTAAAAGTGACAAGTAGAGTTCTGCCTCTAGAACGTGAAACTCTACCTTCGTGGTCCTGTGTTTCATTGCAAAGTGGGTGTGACTCTCGGGCCACCCACTCACATGTGCGGCATGCATCACCCTATTCATAGCCTTTTCATTTCTACGGCGAGTCCCCGTCTTCCTGGCACCTGAAAGGAGGTCTCAGTCAAGTTAGGGGCTCTTAGGGAATTCCGGGTGTCGCTGGGTCAGTGAGGGGTCGCTTTGCACCCGCAGGCACGGCTGCTCGGTCGTGGTGGGGACCGGGGCGAGGGTTGGTTCTCTCCTGCTGTCACCTGCTGTCAGAGGCCCCTGCGGGGCACACGTCCCCATCTGGCCTGCTGGACAGCGTGTGTCCCGCTGCACGGCCCCGCCAGCCCCGGCTCTCTTGCCCGCCACCCCTCTTGGTGGCAGCGAGGCGTGTGGCCGTGCTCCCCGTGCTCCCCAGACAGGCTGCGCGTAGGGAACTGTGTGAGGCTTTTCTGCCCTCCCTGTGCAGCCGGGCTTTGCCGCCACACACTGCCCCGCGCTGGCTGAGGGACCCTGGAGGCTTGTCACACCTTGGGCTTTCCATAAGCTTGGAGGGACCGGAGCTCCCCGCTCAGACTCTCCAAGCAGATC
This sequence comes from Cheirogaleus medius, assembly GCA_008086735.1. NCBI lineage: Eukaryota > Metazoa > Chordata > Mammalia > Primates > Cheirogaleidae > Cheirogaleus > Cheirogaleus medius. The sequence goes on along the minus strand of VBSM01003148.1, from coordinate 20,992,179 downwards.
TGTGACTTCTGGAAATCCTCCCCTCCCCACGGGCCGGCCGGGGCGGGACGTGTGGAGGGGGACCCGTAGGTGGGGGGAACACACGGCAGTGCCAGCCAGCCTGTCTGGGCCGGCCCGGTTCGTGCTGTGGCCACGGCACAGTTATCCACAGACTCCCTTTCACTCTCAGATGTGGCCCAGTTTAGACAGTCAACTACGCGGTCACCCCACCCACACGGAATCTGGTTTACCTGTTTCCTTCCTAACTTTCCTCTCTTCCAGCCTTGGGAATCTGAATCTCAGCAGGGCTTGGACAACCTGGCTTCTAACCTGCACCTTCTGTTCTTTCTAATCGAGTGTTTATGGCTGAAAATTAATACTGCGACTCTGTCAAGGCCAGGCTCTTGATACTGAAAACCCCAGATGTCTGAAGCTCCAAAAGCCATGTGCTCTGATTTTCTGATGTAATAACCCTTTCCTGGGATGTACAACGGACATCCCACAGTCTGCTCTGCCCGGTAAAGGGGCCGTGGTGGAAATAAGTTACCACTAATGAAAAACACATGGCTTAGGGTTCTAAAGACTTATCCCACCGCACCCCCCTGTTGGAACCCGTCCCTGCCCTCACCGAGAAAGTTTACTTGTCATAGACGTGCTGTCTGCTACCCCACTCCCTGGAAGAGGGACATGGATCTCAGCCTGCTCCATGTGCAAGACCTGGGAGGGCGGCTGACCTAGGGCCATCTGGGATGACTTTGGCCAACAACAGGCCAGATGCCCATCTTGCTAGCTAGTTCCCGCAAAGGTCCAGGAGTTAGACACGACCCTGGGGATGGGGGAGACTCTTCGTGGAGTGAGACAGGGCTTCACATGTTGTCATACTGTAGATACTACCGTGTGTCCCACTTTACAGAAGAAACCTGAGTCACTGAGAGAGTAAATGCTTGTCCAAGGTCAGAGTACACATTGGCCCGACGGCCTGAAGACAAACCCTAGAACGGAACCTGTGGCAGGTCACTCCAGGACCTGAGAACACTAGTGTGCAGAGATGAGGCAACTTCTCAGAAACCCTCACTGATGTAGAAATAAATACTCGTGGGCTGCGATGACACTGCGTTGGAAATAAATGCTGTGGTTTCTGGGTACAAGTAGGACAGCCAGCAAAAGGAAGAAATTTAGGTGCACGGAAAGGAGAATTGAAAAGCTCTCCTGAGAATTTGTAAGTGAACTACACTTTGTCCTAGAAGGGAGAAAGCTTTGTGGCACGTAGCTCCGCATCAGCGACCCCAGCCCCGACCACCCGGTAGAGGGACCCGGGGCCTTAACCTGCCCTGAATTTCTCAGCCCTCGCAGAGCCTCGGTGCTTGGGAGGAGCATCCCGGTGTCCACTGGCCGGAAGGGATGAGATTTTGGTTTTGTTTTGTTTTGCCTTGGACGCAGCCTCTAAGAGTTTCCAGAAGAGCAAATGCCGTCCGTGCTTATCCAGATCGCGTCAGTGCGAAGTGGAACATTTGGCGCCGGACTGTCACACAGAAGCTAAGGTGGGTGTGGGGGACGTCTGCAAAGGGCAAGTACCCAGGCTCAACTTGTGCCCCCCCTTCCACCTTCCCTCTCTTGGCAGACAGCCAAGGCCCAGGGCCACCCAGCAGGAAGAGAATGACGGAGAAGAGAAGCCCCTGCAGCTCCGCACTGCAGACTCACTAATAACAACCCCGCTGGACGAGGGGCGCTGCGAGGCGGGTCGGCTGGGGCGGCCTTGACAGGCTGCCAGGCAGTGGGTTGGGAGCAGTGGAGGAGAGATGGCCCCAAAGGGTGTCCAGGCCCCAGGGCCCGGCGCCTCTGAGTCCCTGTGCGCCCCCACAAGGCACAGGCACAGCCAGCACCGCCCTGTGTGGCCGGGAACAGCGTGGACACGTCACAGACAGCCAGAGGACGGCCAGGGGATGCTGTCACCGAGCCAGCTGTCGCAGAGGACAGGGCATGCCTGTGAGGACAGAGGAGACCCCAGGGATCGGCATCTCTTCCTGCGTCGGGGGCAAACCCACCTCCCCCGACCCTCATTCCCGGAGTTTCGATGCCGTCCCAGGAGAGGGAAGGGGAAGATCCTGAACTGTTGAAATTATGACACTGGCCGGGACTGGCCTGGATTGGTTAAGATTTAATTGTCACCACTTAGGAGGGGGTGGTGAGTGGTGACGGTTGGTGGCAAAAATCACTGTAATAAAAAATTAAATAAGGTTTCATTTCTTACACACCTGAGTTTAAGGTCTGAGTAATTTGTACCCACTGTGTTTGTTTTGAAAAGTTTGCTAGAATACGCACCATTGTACTCAGAAAGTAGCACCCCACTATTCTTGAAGAAACTGGGGCATTACCAATTAACCTGAAGGCAGATAAACCGTGTTCTGGTTTGCGAATCCGGCCAGCGGTGTCTCTCTTGATCTGTGGTGTGAGGGATGGCAGGCTTGGCTCTGCGTGAACGAAGACAAAGCTAGTTCCTATGGAAACACGGTTTTCTTTTGTCTTTTTTTTTTAGAGATGGGATCTCTCTTTGTCACCTAGGCTGGAGTTCAGTGGCTTCGTCACAGCTCACTACAGCCTTTAACTCCTATGCCCAAGTGATCCTCCTGCTTCAGCTTCTTGAATCGCTGAGACTAAGGCACGAGCCACCATATCCAGCAATTCTTAATTTTTTTGTAGGGATGGGGTCTTGCTCTGTTGCACCAGCTGGTCTCGAACTCCTGGCCTCAAGAGATCCTCCTGCCTTAGGCTCCCCAAATGCTGGGATTACAGGTGTGAGCCACCGCGCCTGGCCTGGGAAAAGGTTTTTATTAGCATTTTGATGGTTGTTTGCAGGCAAAAAACAAAAGGAAAAAATGGAAGTGACTGCCTTTGAGAGAGACTCTGGGAGCCCTGCAGGAACGCAGAGTGGCAGCAGGCCCAGGGGACGGTGAGAGGGCGGATCCCGCACCTCGTGGACGCTGAGAGCATCGTGCTAAAGGGCCGTTGGCAGAGCCGCTGATGACCGTGTGCCAGGGCAGCGGACGGCCTCCTTCCCCAGCCTCAGGGCCGCAGAGAGCGAACAGGAGTGAGGGGCTGGGAGGGAGACCCTGGCAGCAGGAAGGGCCGGCCACAGGAGTCACAGCAGGTAACGCCTTGACCAGGCCTGGTGCACACGGAAGATGCAGGGTCGCATGTGACGGGTGTGAAGAGCTCTGTCATCATCAGGTGCAAGAACATTGCATTTCTTTACTTTTCTGAGTAAAAGCAAATCTGGCGCAATGTCCGTTGGCCTGGCTAAGGGGCTATCTGGTCAGTCATTTTTTAAAGAAAATTTTAATTTATAATTAACACATAAACACTGAACATATTTATGGGGCACAATGTGGTGTACACATTTCAATGCATGTGTACATAGTGCAACAATCAAATCAAGGTGATTACCATATTTACCATTTTAAATGTTATCATTTCTTTGTGGTGACACCTTCAAAATATTCCAGCTATCTTGAAGCGTACGATAGGCTGTCATTTGCTACAGTTGCCTACTGTGTGACAGAACACCAGAACTTATTCTTCCTGTCTAACCAACTTTGTACCCATGGATCAATCTGGTGTCCCCACCTTCCCCCCGTCCCCAGCCTCTAGTAACCACTAGTCTACTCTCTACTTCTGTGAAAACAACTTTTTGGATTCCACATGTGAGGAGATGTGCAGTATTTGTCTTCCTGTGTCTGGCTGTGTCACTTACATAAAGTCCTCCAGGTTCACCCATGTTGCCTCAAATGTCAGGATTTCATTTCTTTTTATGGCTGAATAGTATTCCAGTGTGTGTGTGTGTGTGTGTAGTGTATATATGTATATGTCACATTTTCTTTATCCACTCATCATTAGATGGGCTACTATCAAAAAGACAAAAAATAACAAATGCCATTGAGGATGTGGAGAAAGAGGAACACTTACATGCTATTGTGGGAATCTAAATTAGCAAAGCCATTACGGAGAAGAGTATGTAGGTGCCTCAAAAAACTAAAAATACAACTACCACATGACCCAGCAATGCCACCACTGGGTATATATCCAAAGGAAATGAAATCAATATGTCAAAGAGAGACACCTGCCCTCCCATGTTTATTGCAGCACTATTCACAATAGCCAAGACGTGGACTCAACCAGTCATTTCTGGAAGGTTGTGTCTCTGGATGAAAGCAGTTCCTCTCTGGGTACCAAGATCTCCCAAACGGAATCTTGGGTAAAGACGGTGAAAGCTTTTGGGGTAGGTCAGGTGGCATAATTTCGAGAGGCCCCCCTTCTCCACCGCCACTGCCACTGCCTGGATTCCCGCCAGGTGGATTCTGGTTTGCAGAACATGCTGCCTCCCTGCAGGGGTCTTTCCGCTGACACAAGAGCCGGCCGTCAATGGACCGAACCTCCGGACCTCTGTTCTCCGGAGCCACCTGCTTCTGGAGACGGGATACAGTGACGGGATCAGGGAATGCCCCCGGGCTTTAGCACACTGGCTTACTTTCTCTTTGTAAAATAGTGTCTTGGTCAGAAGTAATGTGAGAGACCACGCAGAGCACAAGCCATCTAGCAAGACCGCAGAGAGCACTGGCAGCAGGGAGACACAGCCAAGGAAACCAAATCCAAATCCGGAAACGTGCCTGTTCCAAGGGAAACAAACCGCTGCCCCTCCCTGATGGAAGAGGTCCAAAGTCATCAACCTGCCACCTGGTAGCTGGCTCCTCCCCCAGTTTCCTCATTTCACTCAGTGGCACCGTCAGGCACTCAGCTGAACAGGCCAGAATCCTAGGAGTCCAGTGTCATTTGTCCTTTCCTCTCTCACTCATTACCCAACATGTCATCAGGTCCTATTATCTCTACTTTTAAAACAGACCCCAGATCTGATCTCTGCTCAACCACCTCCACCTCTGTCACCCTAGTCCCAGCCACTGTTATGTCACCTAGAGCCCGGCAATAGCCTCCATTGGTCAGCTGCTCCGCTCTTTCTCGCCCATATGCTGCTCTTCACACAGCAGCCAGAGTGATTTTTTAAAAAATTTTAATGGTGATAAAATATGATAGGCATGGTGGCTCACACCTGTAATCTCAGCAACTCAGGAGGCTGAGGTGGGAGGATTGTTAGAGGTCAGGTGTTTGGGACCAGCCTGGACAACATAGTGAGACCCCATGTTTAAAAAAATAAGAAAAATTAGCCAGCATGGTGGCACACACCTATAGTCCCAACTACTCAGGAGGCTGAGGCGGGAGGATCACTTGAGCCCAGGAGTTGAAGGCTGCAATGAGCTATGATCCTACCACTGCACTCTAGTCTGGGTGACTGAGCAAGAGCTCATCTCTAATAAATAAATAAGTAAATAAATAAATAAAATTATGCTAAAATACAGATAACATAAAATTTATCATCTTAATCACTTTTAAGTGTTCAGTTCAATAGTTTTGGTACATTCACATTGTTATGTAGTCAATCTCCAGAACTCTTATCTTGCAAAACTCTAAACTCTGTACCCACTAAACACTAAGTCCCCATCTCCCCCTCCCCCAGTCCCTGGCAACCATCATTCTACCTTCTGTATTTGTGACCTTAACAGCTCTAGGTATCACACTAAGAGGGACCATACAGTGCTGTCTTTTTGTGACTTGCCTGTTTCACTCAGCATAACGTCCTCAAGGTTCATCCACATTGTAGCGTGTGTCAGAATTTCCTTCCTTTTTAAAGCTGAATCATATTCCATTGTACGTCTCTACCACATTTTGTTTATCCAGGGTGAATTTAAGAACATATATTAGGCTTAAGTTATTCAACAACAAAATGACACAGGAAAGAGGCAAACCAGCCAGCTGTTCTGAGCAGATGTTGCTTGATAGTGATTGAACAAATCAACTGTGAAAAGATGCTTTTGAGATAATGGGGAAGTTTGACCCAGAAATGGGAATTTATTAAGGGAAGATTTTAAGAAATTATTTTTGGTTTTTGTGATAGGGTATTATGGCTACATTTTTTTTTAAAAAAAACTTATCTTCTAGAGAAATCTACTGAAGTATTAATGAATAAGTCACCACCTGGAATTTGATTTAAGTGCTCTAGAAAAATGAGTGTGCAGGGGAAAAACAGGTGAAATAAGATGTGCAAAATGATCATCATTGTTGAAGTTGGGTGCACAACACTCCATCCAACAATAGCAGGCTACACATTCTTCTCAAGAACATACAGCTCATTCTCCAGGATATATCACATGTTATGTCACAAAAAAGTCTTAACAAATGTGAGAAGATGGAAATAATACCATGGATCTTTTCTGACCACAGTGGAATGCAACTACAAATCAATAGCAAAAGGAAAACCGAAAAATTCGTAAGTATAAAGAAATTAAGCAACACACTCTTGAACAACCAATGGGTCAAAGAAGAAATCAAAAGGGAATTTGGAAAATATCTTTAGACAAATGGAAACACAACATACCAGAATTTATGAGATGCTGCAAAAGCAGTACTAACAGGGAAGTTTACTAGTGAAGGTGTGAAGCAGTGAAGGTCTACATTAAAAAAAGAAGAAAGATCTCAAATAAACAAACTAGCTTTATACCTCAAGGAACTAGAAAAAGAAAGACAAACTAAGCACAAATTTAGCAGAAGGAAGGAAATAACAAAAATTAGAGTAGAAATACATGAAATAGAGAAGAGAAAAACAATAGACAACATTATCTTATATGTAGAAAACCCTAAGGATTCCACAAAAAACCTGTTAGAACTAATAAATGAATTCAGCAAAGTTATAGGATACAAAATCAACATACGAAAATTAGTTATGTTTCTATACACTAAAAATGAGCAATCCAAAAAGGAAATTAAGAAAATAATTCCCTTTGTAGTAGCAACAAAAACAATATAATACTGAGGGATAAATTTTGCTAAGGAGGTAAAAGACTTGTACAGTGAAAACTATAAAACATTGTTGAAAGAAATTAAAGATGACACAAATAAATGGAAAGACATTTGAGTTCATGGATTGGAAGATTTAATATTGCTAAAATGTTTATATTACCCAAAGTGATCTCCAGATTCAACACAATCCCTATCAAAATCCCAGTGGCATTTTTTACAGAAATAGAAAAAAACAATCCTAAACTTCTTATGGAATCACAAAGGATCCTGAAAACAATCAGGGTCTTTTGACAGAAGACCTCGATTTTTGAAACAATCTTGAAAAAGAAGAACAGATCTGGAGGAGTCACATGTTTTGACTTTAAAACATATTGCAAAGCTACAGTAATCAAAACAGTATGATACTGGCATAAATACAGACAGTTGACCAATGGACTAGCATAGGGAACCCAGATATAAACTCATGTATAAATGGTCAAATTATCTTCAACAAGGGTGCCAAGACTACACAATAGGGAAAAATAGTTTCTTCAATGAATGTTGCTGAAAAAGCTGTTTATACATAGCAAAAGAATAAAATTGGACTGTTACCTTACACCACACACAAAAATCAACTCAAAATGGATTAAAGATTTAAATGTAAAACCTGAAACTATAAAACTCCTAGAAGACGATGTGGGGGAAACCTTCATAACATTGTCTTGACAATGATTTCTTGGATATGACACTACAAGCACAGATGACAAAAGCAAACAGGAGCAAGTGGAATTACATCAAACTAAAAAAGCTTCTGTGCTCCAAAACAATTAATAGAGTCAAAACACAACCTACAGAATGAGAGAACATATCTGTAAACCATAAATGTCATAAGGCGTTAATAATCAAAATATATAAGGACATCCTATAATTCAACAGAAAAAATAATAAATCACCAGATTTTAAAATGGGCAAAAGATTTGAGGAGGCATTTCTTCTCAGAAGACATACAAATGGCCAACATATATATAAAAAAGATGCTCAATGTCACTAATGATCAGGGATATGCGAACCAAAACCACAATCACCTCATACTGTTAGAAAGGCCATCATATATAAAAAGCAAACAGAAAATAACAAGTGTTGATGAGGATATGGAGGAACTGCAACTCTTTGCACCATGGGTGGAAGTGCAAAACGGTGCAGCTGCTGTGAAAACAGTATGGAGATTCCTCACAAAATTAAGCGTAGAACCGTGATATGATCCAGCAGTTCTACTTCTGGGTATTTAAGCAAAAGAATTGAAAACAGAATCTTGAAGAGATATCTGCCCCCCCCTTTCTCATTGCAGCATTATTCACAATAGCCAAGAGGTAGAAACAACCTAAATGTCTACTAATGGGCGAATGGATAAACAAAATGTACACATACACAAGATGTACATTTGCACCGTATAATATATACATACTGTGGACTATTATTCCACCTTGGAAATGAAGGAAATCCTGTCATATGCTATAACGTGGATGAACCTTGAGGATATTATGTTAAATGAAATAAGCTAGTCACGGAAGGACAAATACCGCATGATTCTATTTCTATGTGGTATCAAAAATATTCAATCTCATACAGGCAGAAAGTAGAATGGTGGTTGCCAGGGACTGCAGGGAGAGAGAAATGGGAAATTGCTATTCAATGGATATACAATTTCGGTCACACAGGAAGAAAAAGTTCTAGAAATCTGTTGTGCAACAATGTGCTTATAGTTAGCAATACTGTACTATACACTTAATATTTTAAGAGAATCTATCTCATATCATGTGTTTATTACCACATTGAAAAACAAATGCCCATTTAACCAATCTTCTGGAAAAAAAGAAAAGAGTACAAGGAGATATCACTACACGCCTATCAGAATGGTGAAAATAAAGGATGAGGCAACACCAAATGCTGGGGGGGTGGGATGCAGAGCCGCTGGATCACACACGCATGGTCACAGGATATAAGATAAGTATATAAAAAACCATATTGATTCCTATACACTAGCAACAATTACGTGTAGACTGAAATTAACAATAGAACACTATTTACAATTTCCCAAAATAATGAAATGCTTAGGTATAAATCTAACAAAACATGTATAAGATTTATATGCTGAGAACTATAAAATACTGATGAAAGGAGGAGGGGGAAAAGGCAACACACGTAACCTAAACATTTATACCCCCATAATTTACTGAAATAAAAAAAAAAACTAATGAAAGAAATAAAAGATCTAAATTAAATGAAGATATATATATTGAGATCATGGGTTGGAAGATTTGACATAGTGAAGATGTCAATTCTCCCAGCTGATCTACAGGTTTAAGGCAATGCCTATTAAAACCCATGTAAGGTTTTTTGTAGATATAGACAAGATTATTCTAAAATTTGTATGTAAAGTCAAAGGAAATAGAACTAATGCAATTTTGAAAAAGAAGAATAAAGTAGGAGTAATCACTCTAAAACAAACAAAACTAAAGAAAGCAAACAAAGTTTATAATGACACATTTCAGAGCAGAGTTTTTGCATCAGAGCCCAGAGTTTTTGACATCTTGTAACTTAACCACTTGCCTAGCCTACTTTTGTTGCAAACTATTGGCCAGTCATTTTTTTTAGTGTATTTTGCTGGTTTTATTTTAAACACAAAGATTGAAGTTATGAAAGAAAGTTTTTATTTAACATTTGGAATGTGGATAACTTGAGTTGAGTCACATCTTTTCAGATAAAGTTCCATTTTCTTGCTATTGGAGCATAAACGTTATATAATGAATTAAAAGAGAAATTTGAATTGACAAGAGAAAGGATATACAGTCATGCATTGCTAAGGATGGGGATGCTTTCTCAGAAATATGTCATTAGGCAATTTCGTAGTTGTGCCAACATCATGGAGTGTACTTACACAAACCTGGATGGTACAGTCTACAACACGCCTACACTCTGTGGTACAGCCTACTGCTTCTAGGCTGCAATGTTACTGTAAACAACTGTAACACAATTGTAAGTATTTGTGTATCTAAATATATCCAAACATAGAAAACATAAATAAATAAAGTATTACAATCTTATGGGACCACTGTTGTGTATGCAGTCTGTTTTTGACCGAAATGTCGTTACACTGCACACAATTGTATGTGAAGACACTGTCCACTTTCAACCTAGAGCACTTCTTGACTTTGAATTTAAAAGGCCGATTTTCTTACACTGACAGGATGAGCTGCCTAGTGCAAACCATAGTCCTGAAAACAGGTGTAAGATTTATTTCTCTGTGACATTTCAACATAGACTAAAGATCTTCGTTCCCGCTATTGAATGATATTCTTCACGTAAAATGTGAATGTTCTTAAAAAGCACACTGTTCTGTTGAATAACTACATATATACTTAGTTCTGCCAGAATGGAGCTAATTTATTCCATATTGTAAAATACAGTTGAACACAATGATTTTTTAAAATGTTCATTTCCAAGTCCGAAATTCTTTGTTTTCATAAATGAGCCTTCAACATTACTTTGATTTTAAAATGGCCTATATCCCTTGGCTTTCCAAAGCTGGTAAACACAGCACTCCACACACTCTAGAAATCTCTTCCCTGGCTGTACTTGCAGAGAAAGTTGATCAAAAGCCAGTTCGAGCCTTCTGGCCATTCTCATCACTCTCTCTTCCCTGGAGAGTGAAATCTCTTTTCAGATTAGATTGTCCAAACACATACTTTTATGATTCCTTCTGTCTTCCAATCCAATGTGTGATTATTTTATGTTTTAAGGATGATTGTATTCCAATATAAGACATAGATTTTTCTTACTTTTTCCATGTCAAATTTTTCATTATGCAAAATGATTTTAAACATTTAACTGACCACCGTGTTTTGCTGAGTATAAAGAGAATTATGTAGAATCAGTCTCTGCCAGATAAAAGAACATTGATATAAGAACAAAAATATTAAACCAATATATGATAGGTCATCCCTTTTCCATTATGTTTGGCTTCCAAATTGAGATAGTTTCTCAGAGACGAAATGATTCTGCATATTAAATTGGTCAGCATCTATGTACATCTATCCAATCATATTAGGAGGAGGGAGGAAAGAGGATATTCTGATGAGGAGATCTGAGAGAAAAAGGTGGGAACTTTGAACCTGGACAATTAGACACGAGTGTCCCCTACAGAGTGTGCACCAAGGGCAGCTTGGGGTAACTGAGGAAGCACCTACGGTTAAAGCAGACATCCTCGTTTATACTCCAGCTCTGCCATTTCCTAGCTGTGTGATTTTGGGAAAGTGATTTAACCTCTTTGAATATGTTTTCACATTTAGAAAAGCAAGAAAACAGTGCTCACAGCTTAGGACTGTTGGGAGGATGAAATGTTGGAAAGATTAAACTCCCATGCATTTGGAGTGTTCAGGGTTCTCTGGGAGCTGGGACTGTGCTGGAATCGGATGGCTGGCCTGCGGTTTTGGGGTGTGGATCAGGGAAGAATGTACACATCGCAGGTGGGAAAGCCTAAAGCATTCGGGGCAGTGCAGTCTTGCCTCTTCTTATCTTCCTTTTCTTTCCTGTTCCTCTTCATTGTCTGTTAAAAATATAATTAATTTTTTCTTGCAAGGTATTTTTATTATAAAGTGCATGTGCATTGTGTAAGAATTTTTAAAAATGTAGAATAGTATGCAAAAAAGAAAGAGAATTACTAACTACTGAGGACACATCTCTAACTATTTCCATATAATCGAGTTTTGGAAAGAGTATTACTGGGTCGAAAGGTTTTAGCATTTTTAATGCGCTTGTGCTCACTTACAGATTGCTTATAGGACGTTTGGAGCAATTTCTGCCCCAACCAGCATGGGCTGAGAGCACTTGTGTCCAGGGGTATTTCCAAGCCTTCATGAGCCCAGGTACTCTTTTGAAAGCCTTACCCTGTCTTATGTGTTAAAGTGAGGTGATACTTGGTGTTATCTGCACTTGTGTTTGTTTGTTTGTCTTACTGCATTGATTTCTGGGCAATCATCATGCATGCTTGAGAATCCCTGCGAAGCAAGAAAATCTATACAAATCGTTTTCGTGAGAATGAAATCTCATTCTCATTATTCTGAATATTAAATTTAGCAATTAAGAAATTTGGTATATTATGGTTTTTGATATTTAAACATTTATTCATTTTATATTTGCAGTTTTATTGTCATATTTTGAAGTCCATACACTTTTTTCAGGTCTCAAACATATTTGCTGTCTCTTAAAAATCCCATCAGCCTTGGGCCCTGGACTAGAGTGGCTGATAGATAAAATGTCATTTCTTATGTCATGTTTTCTAATGGACTAGCAAAATGACATGTTTTTGTTTTATTTAGTATTTTGAACCCTAAAATCTATTTCTGGACATGCATTGGGTCATTGCTACGGACAGTCCTGTACTCGAGGAAGCTGAGTCCCGCAGGAGAGAGGAGAGATCCCTGATAACACCGGAGAAAGCATGCGCTGATTACCGTAAGCAGGGCTGAAGAATTCAGCTGTGGGAAATTCAAGAGAATTTGGAGAGCAGCTACGGGAATTCAGAGAATGAAGAGATTATTTCAGCTCTAACAGGCAGAGACATCTGGATGAAGCGTTATTGTCTGATATCGGCCTTGAGGCAAGGGTAAAATTTTCACAGGAAGAGGAATCGGGTGTATTAACCCATAATATACAAGATATTACATAAATTTACAAGACGGTTTATCTTGTAAAATATAAGAAACATATGTGTTGATGAACCATCTGGGGATCTTGTTAAAAATGCAGATTCCAATCCAGCAGGCTCTGGGCGTGCCGTATCTAACAAGCCAGGAGTGACGCTAGCATTGCCGGCCTCTGAGCCGGGTTAGGCGTTCCAGGTGGGTGGAACAGCATGCGCAAAGGCACAGAGGTGGGACAGCGAAACAGAAGCTGCCACGGAGCAAGAAACAAGAACAATGCTCTCGGCCGGCGTGTAGTGGGGAAGCCGAGGGCATGCAGCTACCATGGCCAGTCAGATCCAGACTGCGGAATGCTTCGCATGTCGAGCTGCAAAATGTGAGCTTCATGCTACAAGCAACAGGGAAACGCTGAAACCCGCTGAGCGGGGGAATGACATGATCAGAATGCACGTTAGTCACATGAATCCCGCCGTGGCATGCAGGAGCGTAGGAGACCAGTCAGGCAGCGAACTGTAGCAGTCCAATACCTTAACGCCAAGTGAGAGGTATTAAAGGCTTAAGTCAGAGAGATGCCAGCATAGTTGGGAAGAAAAAAAGATTTTTATGTCGCAAATGGATGCTCAAAAACTGTAAATCAGGTAAATAAATCAGTGAATAAAGTAAAAAACTTACTAGAGGAAGAATGAGAAGGACATAAAAGTTGATGTGTAGCTTTAGTTTTGATATTTGGGGGAATGATAACACCATTAACAGAAATCTGAGGAAGGGGTGCTTGTTTTCGGCAAAATATGATCATAGCAACACCTACAGAGTACTCGCTAATGCCATTTACAGTTTCGAGCACTTTTTTTTTTTTTTT